>OZ024907.1:6831236-6955001 GCA_964017125.1 Flabesymbios commensalis | reverse complement strand
ACACAGTATACATTACTTTGTTCAGTGATAATAAAACATAGTCATAATAATACTGTTGGCTGGGACATGGCATCAGATACGTAATATCTATGCTAGGCCTGTCCCATAATCAGATAACAATGTTATTAAAGTATGCGTGCAGCAATTATGAAAAACGCATTCCAGCAAAACACGAGACGCCCATCAAACACCGAATCAATGCTGGCCCACCGTCTACGACGCTGGCCCAACACCGACTCAACACCAGGTGAACTTCCCGTGCCTGCTGGGATGTGTCAAAAAGAAAAAGAGAGAAAAGTGTTTCATGCCTGGCGACATCGCGGACAGCGACAAACGGTAACCCACGTGCAAGAGCTGTCAATATCATAGGTCGTAGTCAACTTTACAATGTAAAAATTATATAATAGTTTCTTAAAACGTTTGACAAATCTATTGCGGCAATTAATTTGTTTTATTGTGTTCGGCAGGATATTCCACATTTTTACTACCCGATTAGAGAAAAATAGCCCAGCCAATTCAGAATTAAAGCGTACAGATCTTAAATATAATAACAGCTTTGTACAAGATAGTCATTATTATATAATAATTTCTTTTCATTTCAGATTCCCTCGTTTAGTTCTCATGCACTCATTTTGTATAATGTACTTTTATTGATCTTGAATGTTATCAATAATATTCTAATCTAATTAAGGTGGGCAATAATGCAATATAGTGGTACAATAACGCTTGATTACCTCAAGGCCAATAATTACCGATTCGGTCACTTGCGTATCCATGGTTACGTTGCGCAGCAGAAGTGTCAGGTTTAATATGACTTCTATTAATACTAGTTAACTGACAATCAGTACTCAAGGTTTCAAAAGATTCAAATGCGTCCATTCAGACTTATACATGGTTACGTCCAACGGTGTACATCATGAGTCACCACCCCGCCATGGGTTAATGTTAGCACGGCGTTATAGACGGTGGACGAACGTTATATCAACCATAAATGGTGATGTAACAAATATTTGATAAAACATATTTTAGCAAGTTTATGTTGAAAAAGATATCATGCTACGCATATTTCAAATATATTGTTGGATACCATATTAAAGGGACATACCCAGGACTTAAATCATCAAAAATCGGTGATTTTATTTTAGCTTAATATATGACCATATGATGTAAACATGTCCATAGATTAGAACTGCAAAAGTTTTTATTTTTGTGCTGCGCATTCACCAGTCAGGCTAGATATAGAGACGTAATTCCTGATTTCTAATTATTGACAACCATGTCAAAAATAAGAAATACGGGAATTTCGTCTCTATATCTAGCCCAACTGGTAGGTGCGCAGCACAAAAATTCAAAAAACTTTTGCAGTTTTAGTCTATGTAGGCCTACATGTTTACATCATATGGTCATATTATTAAGCTAAAATAAAATCACCGATTTTTTTATTATTTTAGACTTGGGCATGTCCCTTTTTAAACGGTGTCGTGTTTATCAGTCACCTTACTGCGCTGAGTCGTCTAACCCTTTAAGTTACCCTTACTCGTAAAATTCTGACGTCCAAAGACGGTCCCGTCTTTGGACGTCAGGATTTTACTTGTAAGGACGTCAGATTCTGACGTCTAAGTCGATCACCGCGCGCTGAAAGAGTAAGCTATTTATAATAGCCTTAGAACATAACATAAGTATTCAAATTAATCGAAAGAACCACTTATGACATTTAGGATGGTTTCAAGAAAAGCGTTGCTATCCGTGTGTCATAGAACATATTTGAGAGTTGTAAATTTAATTGACGCGTGTTTTGTGCGCAGAAAAGAAAGTTCACCCGAGAAAGGGAAACACGATTATGGTATGTGAGTTTGCATCAGCGCAGTAGCATAATAGCATGTGCCTCACTTTCAATATGATTTTAACGTTTTCAATAGAAATACGTGGATGTGAAGATAATATTAAAGCGACACAGTCAGGCAAAAATCATAAAAAATTGTATTTTTATTTTGCCTCCTTGACATGTCCATAATGTGTCAACATGTCCATAGACTAGAATAGCGTGAGTTTTTTAAATGTTGTGTTGCACATTTGCCAGTTAAGCGAGAAATAAGGACGAAATTTAATTTCGGACAATAACAAGAAATATGGCTCTTTCGGCACACTTTCTACAGTACGTTGCCACAGCATCCCAAAATTAAAAAGACTTCAGCAATTCTAGTCTATGAACATGTTGACATCTTATGGGCATATTAAGAAGCCAAAATAAAAATACAGATTGTTGGGCTCAAGTATGGTATTCTACCCACTAATTTGAATAACAACAGAATGACGGCGGTGATTGGCTGATCTCTTCATGTCACAGGCTGAGCACTCGTTCATTGGTCGGGGGTAGAATACCATACTTGGTCCGATTGTTTTAAGATTTAGCCTGATTTGTGTCGTTTTGATGGTTTTTAGTCTGCACCTGAATAATAGACCTTTCCCAATCGCAACACGCCACACAGTGACTAAAAACTGAACTATTTAGTTGGGAGTCCTGCTTATGCGCGAACTCGTGCAAACAGTGTATAGAATTAAGAGCTACATGTATTTTTACACGTGGCTCTCGCGCGAGTGAATGAATGAATGAATAAATGAATGAATGAATGAATGAATGAATGAATGAATGAATGAATGAATGAATGAATGAATGAATGAATGAATAAATAAATGAATGAAGTCACCTGTTAGTTGTCAAGGTATATTAACCCTTACGGCGCTGAATTATTTTTAACCCTTAACCGCCGGTGCCGTTCATATTCGTTTTTTACATTTGATATTATCACATTATATATCAGCTTTTAAACCTGTTAAAGATAACTAGTGACATTAATCAGCAAGATTTGAAAAAAATTTACTTCCATTTTGTCAAATCTGAATAATTTTCACTCACTTGAAGTTGTGGATTGCGTCAGCGAGACACAACTTCAAGTTGGTGAAAACTCAGATTAAATAATTTGGCGGCTAAAGGGATAAAACATGTAGACTGATCATCTTAATTAGCACCAATTCATTTGAATACATATGTTATTGGTCGGCCGTTATAAATTATTTAATTCTTTCAGTGCGGGGACCGTCCTTAGACGTCGGAACCAGGTCTACAGACGTCAGTATCTAACGTATAAAGACGGTCCCCGCACTGAAAGGGTAAAGATGTATTTATACATGGATAATCATGAAAACGCCCTTTGTATGTAGATATCGTGTTTCGTATCTAATCACGATAACGATCTTTATATGTAGCTATTGTGTTTCGTGTATAATATAGCTCCAAGGGTGCCAATGTGGCATCCGGCTGATTTTTGCTGGGGACATCCCATAGTCTCAGAATCAAACATAAAACATCGTCCATCTGATGGCAAATATATCAATTTTTTGACAATTTGGCGGCCATCTTGGATTTTAAGCTCTAGCACCTTCCAATAACAGCTATTATGGTTCACACGGTATGTCGTTTAACCCTTTGGGTGCTACGCACGACTACAGGCGTTTTAATCCGTTATATCAGCAAGTTAACCCTTTAACCGCCGGTGCCGCATATATTCGGCTTTTTATTTTTTATTAGCACATCAAGTACCACCTTTTAAACATGTTTAAAAATGTGACATCAATAAGCAATATTTGAAAACAGTTGACCTCCATTTGTCAAATCTGAATAATTTTCACTCACTTGAAGTTGTGGATCGCGTCAGCGAGACACAACTTCAAGTGGGTGAATATTCAGATTGAATAATTTGATGGTTAAAGAGTTAAATCACTGTTATTTGGAATGAAATTAGTATCTAACCCTTTCAACACCAAGTACGAATATATTGCCGTGCAAATGCAAAATGCACTATCTGCTTAAGGCGGTATCTGCGTACTTTACAAGTAAGCAGATACGGCCTTTTGCCTTTGCGCGGCAGTATAGTCGTTTTTAGTCCGTTTTATTCACCGATCTAATGCTGTTAGTGGGAATGAAATGTGTGCTTAAACGTTAAAATTTGAAAATGTTTGCTCTCAAATTGAGTATTTTTCACCCACTTGAAGTTGTTGGTCGCGGGAGTGAGACACAACTTCAAGTGGATGAAAAATCAAATGATTTCATTGCGCTTAAATAGATAAACAATCATACTTTTCTAGAGGAAGGCCACATGATCATGTTGCACGGACCACGCACACGGACCACGCACTCGGACCACGCACACGGACCACGCAGTTGAACCAATGCCAGATTAATGCCGTGCCACCATCTGCGACACTGGCCCAACATTAAACCAGCATTGGCCCAACGTCTCAATAAGAGGTCATTGTAGATAGATAGATAGATAGATATTTATTGACATAAAGAAAAGTCATTACTGACTTAGTTGTTATAAAAAAGATAGGATATATGTACATGTATAAACAATACGGTTAATTTGCTAAATCATACGACAATTTAAAGCTATTGCTATTTTAAACAATGGATATTATTTTATTCTATAATTTTAATTCACTTATATGGTTGACAGGCATTGTAGAGGTCGTCTCGACCTGTTCCCATCAACCAAAGTTAATAACATGTTCAAAAAATGATAATAATAATTATAATGTACCATTTTTGCATGTTTTTAACTGGAAGTCAAATTAACAATAAACAATGGTATCACATACAGAGTTAAAATCATGTTAAAAGGCATTGTCATAGTAAAACACTGGATTTTGCGATAAAATAACAGATAATTGATTACTACTTGAACAATATATGTGAACGTAGGGGGCCTATCGTTTTGTTTCCCGCACCAAAACCAGAGATGAAATAGTTACTATGTATAATCCACAAATCATATATGACAACAAAAAAGACACTCTGGAAACCGTAAAAACCTGAAGATGTATACAAATGCATAATTATGGTACTGTAGTATGTACAGTGATGTAGTAAAACGACGTTAAGGATTATAGTACTTTAAAAATGAAACATAACCTCAGGTAAATGTAATAAATGTAGAAGTCCGCGAAACAAGTAAATCCGAGCCATGTGACCACGCACGCACAGTCGCTATGAAACAGTAATAGAAGAGGGAAGCCTTCATTCATTGCGCAATCGTCCGGTCGCGCAAGTAGAATTCAAATTACGAAATATCGTGGACTTCTGATTGGTCAAGATGACCATCTCGACCAATCAGAAGCCTACGATATATCGTAAATTGTACGTTAATACGGACCCAGTGCACAGCTTTTCGAATTCCGGATTCTGTATCACGTGGGCTTCCGGATGTTATCAGGACACTGTACTTCAGAAACGAGACAATAAATAGGAGGAAATCAGCTGCTGGCTGGACAAACCATCTGCCCACAGTGGACTAATCTGTGAGAGCAATAAAGATGACTCAAGATTCTAATTCGCTATATTACTGCCTGGATCCAAAAGCTGGTCATTTTGGTGATTCAGGGAAGCCGCCAGAGGAAATGTTACATAATCAGCAACCTACATTATGATTCGAGTACAGCCAGCAGCGGCCAGCAGCTGAGAGCTGATGTTGGTTCAATGTTGGGCTGATGCCGCACACGATGGCCCAGCAAACACAATATATTTGACCTATGTAGATATAATGTTGGCCAGCGACGTCTGTGTCGGCCAGACATTTATCCAGCAACAGAGCAACTTCTCATGTTTTCTGGTGGGTTGGGGATCAAATAATAGCGTCTTGCATTAGCTGTGATTGGTGAATTTGTACCTTCAATTAAACAGAAGATTTTTACCTTCCATTAAACCGATGATTGTTATTCACGTGGATTTGATGTTGTTTTGATGTTGGCCCACCGTCTACGACGCTGGCCCAACATCAAACCAGCATTAAATCCACGTCAATTGTTGCCTTCTTGGCGTTGTAGATGAAAGAGGTGATATTTATATAATGGGGGGGGGGGGGGGTCAACTGTCACATAACCAAGCAGAAACAGCACGTCAAATCATTGTTAGTTTAACGTTGCCCCACCGTCTACGACGTTGGGCCAACGGTAAAACAACATTGAATAAAATTCTTGTGTCTGCTGAGAATAGAGGAAGGTTGTGATATTTGTCCTATACTAGAGGAGAGGGGGGTGGTGTAGTTGACATATGCCTATGATAGGGATACCTGTCAGCAGACAGAGAGGGGGGAGGGGGTAGTTGACAGACATATATAACAGGGATACCTGTCACAGGTGTCAGCATCACGTGCGGTGTCAGGGCAGATGAGATGGCGGGCATAAGGGAGGTGATTCACATCATCTAGGATTGGGATAGATGAGACTGTAACAGACGTCATCTAAGATTGGGAAAGCTGAGAGCGTAACGGACGTCATCTAAGGTGGTGATAGCTGAGAGTGTAACGGACGTCATCTAAGGTGGTGATAGCTGAGAGCGTAACGGACGTCATCTAAGGTGGTGATAGCTGAGAGTGTAACGGATGTAACAGATGTCATCTAACATTGGCATAGCTGAGAGCATGACAGACAGCCTCCAAGACTGGGAAAGCTGAGAGCGTAACGGCTGTCATCTAATATTGGGATAGCTGAGAGCGTAACAGAAGTCATGTAAGATTGGAATAGCTGAGAGCGTAACGGACGTAATCTAAGACTGAGATGGCTGAGAGCGTGACAGAATCCATCTAAGGCTGAGAGCGTAACGGACGTCATCTAAGATTGGGATCGATGAGATCGTGACTAAAACACGTGCACAGTTTTGTATTAGTTTAATCCTTTGCTTCGTTCTGCTTTCTGTTGTTTGACTGAACAATCTGTGCTGCGTGTGAAGCTAATTGGATATAGCGGATGCACGCTATCACGACGCTGTTATTTACTGAGATGTGTGGTAAAGATAACTCCATGTGAACAGCAGATTTGAGCGATTTTGCTCTTCTGCCTTACTTCAACAGAACTCCGTCTCAAATCTGTGATAATAATGGGTAAACATTACGTGTTCTGACAAATTGACATGTTCTGAACGCGAATATGAAGACGTTAATCATTATATTTATCGTGACCATATTGTGATAATGAGCATGTATTATCCATGGCATGCATCACGTTTGCTTAGTTGTTTAGAATTAATTAATTAATTTAATTTCTCAACCACTTGAGGTTGTTACTCGCTACCGCGATCCGCAACCTCAACTGGGTGAAAATTACTCATATTTGTTTCATTTAAGACCAAACATTTACTAATCTTGATGTCTAAACACACATCTCGTTCCCATTACGAGTGAGTAATAGCACAACTTAAAAACGACTATTGTCGTGATTAGCAACCAAAGAGTTAAGCATGCCACCCCCCCCCCCCCCCACCATGCTTAAACTGTGATACTGTGTGCCTGTAATGAGTGAACGTATAGCTGATTGTTGTAATGGATGAAATGAGAGGACCGTGTGATTATGACTGATGACAACTGATGTCACAGATTCTGTGATATGACTTGACACACACGTGTTTGGGTGAGGCATACTACGATGTGTGTGACGTCATCTATACACGGATTCCTGTGTACACTGTAAGACAGTACAAACTATACCTACTGAGAGCTAGATAGATTTGTGATATATCGACAACTACAACATACATAGATACAGTGGATTAGTGGCATATCTACCACTACAACGACACACATATTCAGTGGCTTAGTGGTTTATCGTGTACAAAAACACATAGAGACAGATTATTTGTGGAGGTTGTCTACAACAACATAGGCTACAGAGATAGTGGCTCAGTGGTATATGTTCTGCGACAACATATAGAGACAGTGGAATATTGACCACTATAACATATAGAGACCTTATCTCGTCAATTGTGTATGTTCAGACAAATATATTCAATTCTTGTTGTTTTAAAATACAAAACAATATTTACCTAATCCACGGAATGAACGTGTGCAGCAGATAGACTTTGAAAAGAACAAGGTATACTTCACAATACATGTCGTTTTGCTTCTGCATAGTTGTATTGATACTTTCTGTAATCTATTTACTTTCTTCAACCTTTAATTGTCTTGGCCAAATAATACTATCGTACATCTTATATATTGCACAGAAAAGAGGTAAATAGTTTATTGTCTTTGACAGAAAATAAATATATTTACAAACCAATAACCTCGGTGACTAATGAGCGGGACGTGTAAATTATTTTGCAATTCGTTGTAAATCAGCAAAATGGGTCACATGTATATCATGCAAATTATTACTTTGCTTATGCTAAATGTATCTGCAAATACTGACATGTCACTAAGCAATAGTACTTATATAAATGTGACGTCAAACATCAGCACACTTGTCTCAGTGACGTCACATAGCAGTGCACACAATCCGATGACGTCATACTATAATGGATCCACTTCAGTGATGCCAGATAATATCACTCATGTCCCAGACAATATCACTCATGTCCCAGACAATATCACTCATGTCCTAGACAATATCACTCATGTCCCAGACAATATCACTCATGTCCCAGACAATATCACGAATATCCCTGATGTCAGGACCCCTACACATAATGATTCAGCTTCAGTCTGGGATAATGACACCACACATTCTGCTGTAGCTTTACCTGTGAGTTCTATGGTACCTGTGAGTACTATGGTACCTGTAAGTACTATAACACCTATGAGTACTATGGTACCTGTAGATGATAAAATACCTCACCTGGCCACCTGTACCACATATAACCGTGTAGTGTACGTGTTTATCACCTGGGTACTGGGTGTAGTAGGAGTGGCCAGTAACGTGTTTACCATTGTGGTCATTTGGCCTGATAGGGCTCAATCTGCCACCATGCTGCTTATATTGGTCCTGGCCATAGCTGACCTGTCAGTCATTGTCAGCTATACCTATATGCTAGTATCCCCCATGTTAGCCGCCTGGTTGGGTGACTGGGATTACCTCGCCTATTATACCCATCTTAATACATGGATGTGGGCTGTAACTAACATAGCACAATGTGCATCAACCTGGCTGGTGGTGCTAGTGACTCTACAGCGTTATGTGGCTGTATGTCATCCACATAGTGCCAAGAAATGGAACTCTATAGATATGGTGAGGAAAGCTTCTCTGACTATAACACTAGCTGCTATCATCTTTAACATACCCAGGTTCTTAGAGTATCATATCGTAGATGGACCTAATGGACCAAAGCGTACAGAGACAGCCATGGCCCGCAGTAATGTGTACCAGATATTCTATAGGGCTTTTCTCTATTACTTCTGTGTTTGGCTTGTACCACTCATAGTAATGATATATACCACAGTTAAACTGATCAAAGCTCTGAAGCTGGGCCGTGAAAAACGAGTTGCCTTGATGCAGCCTGATGCACAGACTGATAGCGCTAGGCAGCAAGAAGACATCACACTATCTCTGGTGGTTGTAGTCATTATATTCATGGTATGTCAACTTGCCAATCCACTTCGTCGCATCCTACTTGCTACACTCCCCGACGAATCCTTACAATGTGGCACATTCTACTTTTACTTTGCTCCTGTCACTGGTCTGGCTATACTGTTTAACTCATCCATAAATTTCACTGTATTTTGTTTTTGCGCTCGCGGTTTTAGACGGGAAGTTGGCAAAAAACTTTTGCGCAGGTTTCGCAGAAATAGAGTTGCTCCTTTGGAGCTTCCATTGCCGGGGTCATCAGGGTCATCATCTCAAGAGGGCATGAGCATGAGAACTACCGTGACTGTGCTGAGACCAAGGGATCCCTTATCGTGCCCTTAGCTAAGAACTGACATGACTGTGGTGAGACCAAGAGATCCCTTATCGTGTGCTTAAATAAGGACTGACATGACTGGTGAGACCAGGGATCCATTAAATAAGGACTGACATGACAGTACTGAGACCAAGGGATCCCTTATCGTGTTCTTAAATAAGGACAGACATGACTGTGCTGAGACCAAGGGATCCCTTAAATAAGGACTGACATGACAGTGCTGAGACCAAGGGATCCCTTAAATAAGGACTGACATGACTGTGCTGAGACCAAGGGATCCCTTAAATAAGGACTGACATGACTGTGCTGAGACCAAGGGATCCCTTAAATAAGGACTGACATGACTGTGCTGAGACCAAGAGATCCCTTTAATAAGGACTGACATGACTGAGCTGAGACCAAGGGACCCATTATTCTGTCCTTAAATAAGGACTGACATGACTGTGCTGAGACCAAGAGATCCCTTAAATAAGGACTGACATGACTGAGCTGAGACCAAGGGACCCATTATTCTGTCCTTAAATAAGGACTGACATGACTGTTCTGCGACCAAGGGATCCCTTAAATAAGGACTGACATGACTGTGCTGAGACCAAGAGATCCCCTAAATAAGGACTGACATGACTGAGCTGAGACCAAGGGACCCATTATTCTGTCCTTAAATAAGGACTGACATGACTGTGCTGAGACCAAGAGATCCCTTAAATAAGGACTGACATGACTGAGCTGAGACCAAGGGACCCATTATTCTGTCCTTAAATAAGGACTGACATGACTGTGCGAAAATCAAGGGACCTCTTAAATAAGGACTGACATGACTGTGCTAAGACCTAAATATACATGCTATGATTGTGCTAAGACCAATACAACTTTGATCAGGTCCTTAAGTAAAGACTTACATTACTGTACAAACACCAACATATTCATTACCTTTTCCTGACATAAAGATTTACATAACTGTATTAAGACCAATATACCAATTATCATTATATACCTAAATAAAGATTGTGCTACGATCAATTATTATGTACTAAATACCGACTGCCATGCTCAGGCCTAGATATCCATTATCAGGTCCGTAAAAAAAAACTGCCATGACTTCCAAGACCAAGACCAAGATATTCATTACATTGTCCTGACATCAATATTCCCATAGCTGTGCTCATTCCACGATATTCCTGACATGTCCCTAAATAAAACCTGGCACGACTGTACTAAGATATCTCATATAATGACCTTCAATAAAGACTGTCATTACTGTGCTAAGGCCATGGTATCCCTTCTTGTGGTAATAAATACATCAAACGTGTACCGTAACGTTTTTGTCACAAATATTCTTTAGCATGTACTTAAATAAAAATGACATGTACATAACTGTGTCATAAAAATAACTTATTATTTTATCAATTAAGACAGAGCAGAACCTCAACATTGTCGTCATCAATGTATCTTGAGCTCTGTTTTAATTAAATTGACTTGTATAATAACATGCTTCTCATAAATATCCATGACTATGTTGTATTTAATTGTGTATCATAATATTTTTCCTCACAAAAGTTCCGGCCCAAGCATGGTACTCCACCCCTAATTTTAATAGCAGCTGAATAGCGGGGGTGATTGGCTGAACTAGTCATGTGACAGGTTGAGCCAGCCTTCCATTGGTCGAGGATAGAAAACCATACTTGGTCCAAAGTTCCTTATCGTGACTTTAATAAAATAGATGTGTACCATAACATGTTTGTCATTTTTTGTTTACAGTATATTCAGATATATGCGTAAATACATGCTCGCTCCAGTTAAATTATTTTAAATATAGAAATGGAATAAACTGTTTTAAATAGAGCTCTGTGATAATAATTTTTTTCTGAAGTTCTCAAACAAACGAAAAATCTGAATATATTTAAAGAGCTATTATCTTTAAGCATATCAATTGAAGAAATATTGTGTATGTACTATTGTCTTTACCAATTGATATATATTTTATGTGTATGTACCGATAATAATGTATGTCAAAATGTGGATGTATACCTATGTTTGTCTACTGCTTGAAATAAAATTTAAAAAATGTATTTTTTGTTTATTTTCCGTTCCTTATTTGTGAGAAGTATATCATATTTTTTGTAGTACAGTATGCACCATCACTTTCGCGATAATGCAGTGCTCATATCATGTAAACTCAGGTATGTCTACGTGTATAAATATACTGCTTTCTGGAGATACTTTGAAAATGCTGAATTTGGATAAGGAAACCAAAATGTACCGCCCAATTTTTTTAATTATTTGAAGATGAGTATATGCCAGTTTTTTTCCCAACAGAGAGATAAATATAAATCAAGTAAAGAACCACGCGGATTACAGATATAGAACCAACTAGGGACTGACTATAACATATCAATTTTGACGCGAAGCGTACTAATATTGTTGTTTTAGTAAAGGCTGTGTCGAAATGTTAACGACATAAATGGGTTTCCAACTTCGTTTTCAGAAATCATTCCAATTGGCTTAGAACTCATTAGTATTCACTACTTATTATCCAGTAAGCTCTATTTGAGTTAGAAACCAATTTATGTCGTCAATATTGAAGGCATAGCTCCTTTTATTAAAACAATAAACAGGCATACGAGTGGAATACGGCTTTAATTTGTGTGTATCTTATGGACACCAGGCGCATGTTTTGCAAACGAACAGCTTTAGAATAATTTATACATTTATAAAGGCCGTAGACCCATAACATAGGTATTAAAATGCAGCGTGAATAGCTAACTAAGACATTTATGATAAACTAAAATCGAAAAAAAGCCTTGGGGTTAAAAATCTTCATTAAGGCTGCGTTGGACAAACAATCACTCACAAATAGCAATAAAAGACATATAAAATATACTTTGGCCATTTTTGCGTAGCAAATAACAAGTAACAAGTCTAACTTAAGCCTAACGACGCACATAGAATCTAAACTCTAGATACGAATAATGTGCACTGACACTGACGCCATCAGCTGTAACTACCTTAATTATCACCGGCATTAACGATAATCGCTCACAAATAGCAGTAAATGAGCTAACATACCTCATTTATCGCAATTTTTGACCGATTAGCGTCTTGTCTAACTTAAACCTAGCGACGCACAAATAATCTAACAATTTGAGACGAATAATGTACAATGACACTGACGCCAGCTGCTGCAAATACCTTAATTATCGCCGCAAGGTAATGCCAATAATCGCTTCCAAATAGCAATAAATGAGCTATAATACCTCATTTATCGCCATTTTTTACCGATTAGAGTTTTGTGTAACGTAATTCTAATGATTCATGGGAAACCCCACCCCAAGAGAATAACACCACATAATGACACTGATGGGACCGGCTGCCGAATACCTTGATTATTAGCGCTATGTAATGTAATGGTTCACAAATAGTTATATTTGAAGTATAAAATGCCTCGTTTAGAGGTAATTTTGGGCGATTAACTTACTCCTTACAGCGCGGGGACCGTCTTTATACGTCAGAATCTGACGTCTGTTGACGTCAGATTCTCAACGTATAACGACGGTCCCCGCGCTGTAAGAATTAAGATATTTCTAATGGCCGTAACGTTAGACCCATAACATAACTAAAATATTTATGATGATTTCAAATTGAAAATAACCCTATGGTCTCCATGGTTTATAAAAAAATAATTCAGCGCTTTAATGGGTAAAGTCAAACGCTGTACTGGGAATCACCCCAACAGAGATGAACACTCTACAATGACGAAATTCCTGATTTCCAATTATTGACAACCATGTCAAAAATGAGAATTTCGGGAATTTCGTCTCTATATCTAGCCTAACTGGTAAGTGCGCAGCACAAAAATTAAAAAAAATTTGCAATTCTAGTCTATGGACATGTTTACATCATATGGTCATATTAAGAAGCCAAATAAAACCGATTTTTTTATGATTTTAGACCTGGGCATGTCCTTTTAAAGTGACAGCTGGTGGTTGAGATGTAGTGACGCTAATCGCTCAGAAATGGCGATGAATGAGCGATAATACCTCATTTAGTGTACCACTTCATTATCGCCTGCTGATTGCGGATACAATGAAGGTAATTATTGACAGCCGACCCCGCCGTACACAACAAACAACACAGATCTATATTAACCTGCTGCTGCTGAGACCGTAGATATTTTGTGAAACTCAAAAGCCTTGACCTGCAATGTTTTCAGCTAGTAATATATATATATATATATATATACAATGAAGTGTGGGGGAGAGGGACATATATAACTCTTTTTTTTCACAGAGTAGCCATTCAAAAGGATTTCCGTCGACGTCACTGCGTTTCACAGAATACGGTTTTGTTATATTAACCATTGCAGTGCGGAGACCGTTTATATATATAGTTTGTTATATTAACCCTTGCACTGCTAGGACCGTATATATTTAGTTCGTTATATCAACCCTTGCACTGCTAGGACCGTATATATATAGTTTGTTATATTAACCCTTGCAGTGCTGAGACCTTATATATATAGTTTGTTATATTAAGTGCGGAGACCGTAGATATATAGTTTGTTATATTAACCCTTGTACTGCAGAGACCGTATATATAGTTTGTTATATTAACCCTTGCAGTTCTGAGACCGTATATATATATAGTTTGTTATACTAACCCTTGAAGTGTTGAGACCGTATATATATAGTTTGTTATATTAACCCTTGCACTGCGGAGACCGTATATATATAGTTTGTTATATTAACCCTTGCACTGCGGAGACCGTATATATATAGTTTGTTATATTAACCCGTTTACTGCTAGGACCGTATATATATATAGTTTTTTATATTAACCCTTGCTGTGCTGAAACCGTATATATATATATTTTTTTATATTAACCCTTGCTGTGCTGAGACCGTATATATATAGTTTTTTATATTAACCCTTGCAGTGCTGAGACCGTATATATAGTTTTCTTTATATTAACCCTTGCTGTGCTGAGACCGTATATATATATAGTTTCTTATATTAACCCTTGCAATGCTGAGACCGTATATATATAGTTTCTTATATTAACCCTTGCAATGCTGAGACCGTATATATATAGTTTCTTATATTAACCCTTGCAATGCTGAGACCGTATATATATAGTTTTTTTTATATTAACCCTTTCACTGCGGATACCGTATATGTATAGTTTTTTATATAACCTTTGCAGTGCTGAGACCGTATATAGTTTGTTATATTGACCCTTGCACTGCTGAGACCGTATATATTTAGTTTCTTATATTAACCCGTTCACTGCTAAGACCGTATATATATATAGTTTTTTATATTAACCCTTGCAGTGTTGAGACCGTATATAGTTTGTTATATTAACCCTTGAATGCATTGTTGTTGTAAAATATTTACAACAAAATATATATACATGTACAATTAAACCTACACACCACACAAGTCTAATAACAACACGATGCTTTGTCTGTGTATTTTATTGTGACTGAGATTTTTTACATGTATATATATATGTTATATATCATGTTGCAATACATGTAAAAAATGATCCAGACCCTGCATGAAATAAATAATTTACATCAGGAACTGTCCTATATGAACATGTAATAAAATTTCAGAGCGCTGCCCAGCCGGGTTGAAATACATAACTTATCCTTTATCCGCGAATACCCAGCCCCACCCCCCTCCCCCCTGCAGATTGAATGGTGACCCCCTTATGGACATTGTTGTTTTTCGCTTGAGTGCCGAGGTAAGTGAACCTTTTCCCGCTAAGTTATCTTACTTGAAGTTGTGTCTCTCTGCTGCGACCCATACCTTTACCGACATCAGGCATGTCGCGCTGACAAACCGGCTGACAACCCGACCAATTTTTTTTTTCAATGCGAAATTATCATATATGTCTAAGTTAGCCCATTCCGCTTCATTTGAACACCTATGTTATGGGTGTAGGCCTACGACCATTAGTAATATTGTAATTTCTGCAGTGCAGAGATTGTCTTTATACGTTAGAATCTGACGTCTACAGACGTCAGATTCTGACGAATAAAGATCTTTATACGTCAGAATCTGACGTCTACAGACGTCAGATTCTGACGAATAAAGACGGTTCCCGCGCTGAAATAATACGACAATTGATCTGGATTATGAAGCCCTGACGGTCACTCAAACTACGGATCCAAATTTACACGAGAGCCTGAACAATCCCCGCGGGTTATGTCTGAGACTAATGGAGCTGACTAATCCTTAGAGAGCTGGGATCTTACATAACATAACATACATCATTGATCATTATATTTTGTCTAGAACAGCAGTATCGTTATGTCGTTAAGCGTATGGGAAGTGTTATTTTTACATTCGATTCAATGGTACAGTTATTTTACAAGATAGATATAGAAACAGGGGAAAATAACGCGTCTTGATTATTTTAATAATTAATTAAACCTTACAGTGCGGGGATAAACATTAGACGTCTGTAGACGTCAGATTCTGACGTTTAAATTCGATCCCCAGACTGTAAGAGGAAAAAAATTTATAATGGCCATACACCCATAACATAGGTATTCAAATGAATCAGAAAGAACTAACAAAGACATTTATGATGGTTTCAACTTTGGACTCCATAATTTATACGGAAGTATTTCAGCGCTTAAATGGTTAAGTCCATGTATTATGGTGTGACGTATCTACAGGGAAGCCTCGGCCGTTTATCCGTTTCAGGCGCTCGGCATACGACTTATTGCATAAAATATCTCATCCAAGCAGCAGGAGGTTGATAGCGCCACGAATCCTGTGTCTGGAGGGCAGTGTCATGTCATTCATCTCACCATCCTCAGGAGGTTCTCTTGGCCCAGTTTAATTGATAAATCTGTGCACAAAGATGTCCTAAAACCCATCCATTCATTTTTGTGCTGTATGCTTTCAATATCGCAGCCAATTGGACAATTTTGGATTTTCTTACACGATCAAGTCATGTAATAATAAATATTTATCTCCACACACAAAAAGAAAAAAAATTCTCAGGTTGAAAGTGTAAAAACATGCATACATTGCAGTTCAAACAACAGTGCCATGTTGAAACCGATATAGACTCATAGTGAAAACCACTATATACTGTATATTGTGTTATATAAAATGTAATAAAACGTTTTGTTTTCAGTTCTTGCCGTCATTGTGCCCGGTAATTTGTACAGTGATAGACATTGTTGCTTATTGTTCTGATGCCGTCATTGTGTCCGGTAATTTGTACAGTGATGGACATTCTTGGTTATTGTTTCGTTGCTGTCATTGTGCCCGGTAATTTGTACAGTGATGTACATTCTTGTTTATTGATTCGTTGCTGTCATTGTGCCCGGTAATTTGTACAGTGATGTACATTCTTGTTTATTGTTTTGTTGCTGTCATTGTGTCCGGTAATTTGTACAGTGATAGACGTTGTTGCTTATTGTTCTGATGTCGTCATTGTGCCCGGTAATTTGTACAGTGATAGACATTGTTGTTTATTGTTTCGATGCCGTCATTGTGTCCGGTAATTTGTACAGTGATAGACATTGTTGTTTATTGTTCCGATGCCGTCATTGTGCCGGGTAATTTGTACAGTGATGGACATTCTTGTTTATTGTTTCGCTGCTGTCATTGTGCCCGGTAATTTGTACAGTGATGTACATTCTTGTTTATTGTTTCGTTGCTGTCATTGTGCCCGGTAATTTGTACAGTGATGGACATTATTGTTTATTGTTCCGATGCCGTCATTGTGCCCGGTAATTTGTACAGTGATTGACATTCTTGTTTATTGTTTCGCTGCTGTCATTGTGCCCGGTAATTTGTAGTGATGGACATTGTTGTATAATGTTTCGTTGCTGTTATTGTGCCCGGTAATTTGTACAGTGATGGACATTGTTGTTCATTGTTCCAATGCCGTCTTTGTGTTCGGTAATTTGTACAGTGATGGACATTGTTGTTTTTTGTTTCGTTGCTGTCATTGTGCCCTGTAATTTGTACAGTGATGAACATTGTTGTTTATTGTTCCAATGCCGTCTTTGTGTCTGGTAATTTGTACAGTGATGGACATTGTTGTTTTTTGTTTCGTTGCTGTCATTGTGCCCTGCAAATATGTACAGTGATGGACATTGTTGTTTATTGTTTCGTTGCTGCAGTGATATACCCATTTCCCGCTACGTTATCTAATCCGCGACACACACCTCTGAAAAAATTACTCAAATATGTTTAATTTTAGACCGCAAATTTGCCAATCTCGATGTCGTTTCCAATAACAGTGATTTAACCCTTTAAGCCCTTACGATGCATTAAAGCATCATTTTACATCCCTGCAAACAGATCTAATTTTCCTACAACTAGGGCTCTAGAATGAAAATTTCCATGAAACTGGCTTACCAATACATTGCAATTTTCTCTAATTTTTCAACCATTTCAAATCATCTTCATCTAGTACAAGTCGAGAATTGCGAGAGCTTGTAGTGGATGAGGATGAAGTGGTAAATTCAGGTCTGAAAGGGTTAATCAGATACAAACGGTAAGAGTTAACAACACGAGAAGTTTATCCGATGTAGGTTTTCTATTGGACCCTCGTCTGCGATGCTGAACCAACGTTAAACCAACATAGGCCAAAACTTTGCAACTTTGGAATCCCTCCTTCTACACATCAGAAGCCACTATGCAAACTGTGTTCATTTGAGTCAATATGGGCAAATATAGCCAATGACTAATGAGTAGGGTGCCTATAGGCTCACACCTTATTCATTGGACGGGTGGGACCCTGGTGTAGGCCTAATGGATAAAGCTGGCTCACAACTGATTTTTCTATGGTTGCCGACGAAATAAATTGCGAAGAACCTGTTTGCGGCAAACGTTGGAATATCACCTAATCAGTAGTTGCGCAACTACCGATTACTTGGTATGACGAGGCGTGTATGTCATCCAATTGCGTGGGCTTGTTGTTCCATAACAACTAAACCTGTATTAAGCGTGGAATGTTTTGAGTGGGATTCACTGCCCGATGCATAGAGACCACTGATTCTATACATCGGGCAGAGAATCACCACTCAAAACATTCCGTGGTGGCACTGATGACCTGTGGAGATTGGGATCAAGAGTTATGACCAGCGATTATACATCTATGGATTGTTTCTTTCAGACACGGGGGATTACCTGTGGTGATTCCGAGGAGGAATTATATACTGTAGATCTGGTATTATTCAGTAGGTTTTCATTTTCGCGAATATCGCGAGGAGGACATTTCGCGAATTTAAAGGGACATGCCCAGGTCTAAATTCATCAAAAAATCGGTGATTTTATTTTGGCTTCTGAATATGACCATATGATGTAAACATGTAAAAGGTTAAGTTTAATTTGTGTGCTGCGCGCTTATCAGCTAGGCTAGATATAGAGACGAAATTCCCGTATTTCTTATTTTTGACATGGTTGTCAATAATTGGAAATCAGGAAATTTTTATTATGATGGCGCTTCATATCATCAAAATCAATAATTCGCGAGTTCTAGATCGCTCAAAAAGTCCCGAAATAAAAAAACGCGAAAATTTTACCATGCGAAAATTACTGATCTACCGTATTTATTTATCGTATTACGCGGAGACAAGTGACTGGCAACAAGCCGAAAGTCATATCATCCCGCTCACCGGAAATAGATAACAGCTGCGCAGCAGACGACAGGCAGGTTCATCTGACATAAAAGACGTCACGCTGTGAATTACGTGCCTTTACGTTGAGGATTATGATGAAGAAATAACTATTATAAATCATTTTAACCCTTGCAGACTGGGGTCGGTTTTACGTCAGCATCCAGAAATTCTATCCCGCACAGAAGAAAATTAAGCGGAAAGGAGCTAACAAAGGGGTTTCGTCAAGTTAAAGGGACTGGCCCAGGCTAAAATCATAAAAAAATCGGTGATTTTATTTTGGCTTCTTAATATGACCATATGATGTAAACATGTCCATAGACTAGAACTGCAATTTTTTTTTTAATTTTCTCGTGCTTTTGTTATATTTTTGTGCTGCGCATTCACCAGTTAGGCCAGATATAGAGACGAAATTCCCGTATTTCTAATTTTTTGACATGGTTGTCAAAAATTAGAAATCAGGAATTTCGTCTCTAGCCTAACTGGTGAATGCGCAGCACAAAATATAACAAGAATACAAATGTATTTTCAACAGATATAACAATTATCAGTGGCGGATTGAGAGCTTGTCGGGGGCAGGGGTCCATATCCCTCCTTTTTCAAAAATATCGGTATTTGACACTGTTTATTGACCGGTGTAGTGCCTCGTGAGGCACTACACCGGTCAATTCTGGGTGTCAAGCCCCCCATACATTAGCCGAAAATTAAAAAAAACACCACTACATTATTTGCTTTGTCCGACCAGTACATTCTACGCCGGGAATGGTAGTATGGGGAGTTATGTTGATCAAGTACATACCAATTATCATGGTAGGCCTATAGTGCTATAATCAGTCAGGCGCGATCAAACTGTTGATTATGAGGGATCTTAATTATGGTCGGATGTGTTTTAAGTCAGTTAAAATCCTCGAACGGCTACATTTTCAGCTTTGAAAAAGGCCTCGGCCTTTTTCAAAGCTAAGAATGTATAGTTCCTCGGGTTTTACCCTATACGAAAAATCATTGTCTGAAACCTGAAATGGGGGGGGGGGGCTGAGAAAATTAATCAGACCCGCCTTTTTACAAAATTTCCGACGAACCCTTGATTATCGTTACCAACATAGATGGCACTGTGGCATAACAACACACAGTAGCGTGGTCTAAACTGGCCGGATAAACCTTCTTACAGTATTTATTTTCATTATTATGTTTGTTTTTTATAAAAAAAATCATCACTTTAAGGGTTAAGTCCCCATTATTCATTTACACCCATCCATAAACCGAAAGTAAAAATAGCATGCTCGGCACCAGAACCCGAATTTCGTTTCCTGTGTTTCGAATGGATGACTGTCTAATCTGATGCATCTCACCATCTCCAGGAGGACCTCCTGGTCCAGTTTAGACTACATGTACACAAAGTGGCCTCGTGCCTCATCCATCCACCCGTCCGTCCTTCCGTCCATTCATCCATTTATACATCCGTCCATTCATCCATCCATCCATTCATTAATTAATCAATTCATTCATTCATTCATTCGTTCGTTCATTCATTCATTCATTTATTCTTTCATTATTAATTAATTAATTAATTTATCCATTCATCTGTTCATTCATTCATTCATTCATTCATTCATTCATTCATTCATTCATTCATTAATTCATTCATTCATTCATTCATTCATGTATTTATGTATTCATACAAACATTCATTCATTCATCCATTTATTCATTCATTTATTCATTCATTTATTCACTCATTAATTTATTCAAACATTAGTACATTAATTTTAAACAGATGTTTTTGTGCTATTTATATTTGTTTGGAACTCCTCTTTTGTATTCACCAAATCTGGGGGCACTTAATTTGAAAAGAACAGCTGTTTTCAGACATTGTTCAATAGTCTGGCGTTTGGTACTGTACCTTTCTGGACCATTTTTATAGTTTCAGATTTAAATGTTTGGAATAGCTATGAAACTTCCAATATCGTCAATCAGATATCATTGAAACGTTCATCCAAAATATTTCGAAATCCATATTTTGCTTCCATATCTTTGAAATCATTATTTGCGGTATAGTTACATGATACGGTCGTTATTTCCCACCTTATGTGTTAGTGCTAATGCATCCAGTCTCATTATATGGATAGCATCTCCTTACACACGTCCGGTTACATTGTACAACCCACAAAGACAATCTCCATGTGACTACAATAGCATGAGAAATGGCTTGTTGTGCTGTCTACAACTGAAAATCCCTGCAACTTACATCATATATGAATGAGTTGACTCTCGATTGGTAACGCTCAGGCATCACGATACCAGGTACGGTGGTTCGATCCTCAGGCTGGACAGTTTCAACACTGTTACATTGACGCCCGATAACGGTTCTCCCTACCGATAACATATAGGTGTAATAAATAGAGTGTAATAAACACATAGAAAAATACAGGTAAATTGTAATCTCACGTATGTTCTAGGAGGCTCCACACAATATTGAATCTTTACGAGTGAGCAGATCTCCGATTTTCCAACCATATGTTGTAAGTGACGGTAGCTTAACTTGTGTGCTTCACTTGGCGGGGTCAGTTCGTTATTCCGACAGGTCGATATTCCGACAGGTCGATATTCCGACAGGTCTATATTCCGACAGGTCTATTTTCCGACAGGTCGATATTCCGACAGGTCGTTATTCCGACAGGTCTATATTCCGACAGGTCGATATTCCGACAGGTCGTTATTACGACAGGTCGTTATTCCGACAGGTCGTTATTCCGACAGGTCTATATTCCGACAGTTCCTTGATGTAAATTATAATTGGAATTAGTCTGTGAGATGCTTGTCTTGGCCCAAAAGGTTTAAAGAGTGTTTCTAACTCAGAATTTCATGTTGATTCTGAAATTCTATTTCTTAAATGCCTCAGACGCTGCATTTTCTCAGAATATAGCATTTTGCGTGTTTTTCATACAAACATGGTAAAATCACTATTTTAACCAGTGACACTGTTTAAATGTATCTGCATAAGAACATGTGATGCCAAATTAAACTGTTTGATACATGTCATCCAATAATAAGACAACAAATACTTTATACGTCAGAATTTGACGTCTAAAGTCAGTCTCAGCACTGAGAGATTTAAAATAATATAAAATATAAAATATTTATAATGGCGTAAGTATAGCATAAGTATTCAAATTAGTCAGGAGGCTTAACTCACATTTACCCCCGAATTGTTAAAATCGTCCCAAAAGCACCAAATTTTGACCACGTATGGCCAAGGGCATAATACTTTTGATTTATCGCGGGAGCGAAGCTGAACTTTCGCCTTGGGCGCTTTATTTGACAAATCCAAGATGGCCGCCATTCAAATTAGGGTCATTTCATAAACTAATAGACGTAGAGACGCATGTGATACTACTTTTCTATGGTTTTCGAATATTTAGAATTGATTTATGATGTTTTGAAATTGATTTGAAAATTATTTATAACACAAAAATATATCTAAAAGTTATTTCGTCAATAAATATACGACATGATACCGGCTTAAACGACGCAGATCAGCAAAACAATCGTCTGTATCAGGCATTGATAACGACCTATCTATAAGATTTGCTACCAGAGCCAGTCTTTGGAGTTCCTGTGTATCAGCCATATTAGAAAAATTCAAAATGGCCGCTGTTCATAACAAGCCCACGTCATAACTTGCCAATTAATAACACTTAATAGCATTTTTCTACGGTTTTCATAAACGATTTTTAAATATATATTAGTTGCTTAAGGACAGTGAATATTCTAAAAATCGTACTATCTAAGCAAAAGAGTTGAGGTCGAAATTAAGAGCTTATAATTTCATTTGTTTGTAAGAGCCCGTTTCCAGCCAGGACGAAAGTTTTTTTTGAAAGGTTTTATTGACCGTTCACATGTCAACTTTGACATTTTTATTTCTTTTTCTTGTGTACGTTTTTTTAGGCAGCGAACCAGGTACCCCCGGACTCTCGAGTCCACCACGCAACCAATGAGCTATCCTGGCGCCACGAACATGAACAAGATAATAAGTAATAGTATTTATAATAAGAATATTATAGTATTTGTTGTTCGATATCATGTTTTATCAAATATGTTGAAGTTGGTTGCGTGTATATTGGACCTAGAGATGTGTTTTTATTTATTATAATAATATATTTGTGACTCAAGGCACAACAACATGATTAGATTTTCATATTACTGTCTTAGATTTTACGCAACACAGCTATAAAACTTCAATTGTTCCATCACTGCTAATACATCCATCCTCATAGGGAAGGCAAAGTTAGGAAATTTTAAGATGATTAATATTAGTTCTGAAGGATATTCATTCTGACTGTATACTTCCACCTCGATTTTTATTATAAGTAATAATAAGTATTAATTATTATAAGTATTATTAGTTTCAGTACTGATGCTGATGAGATAGCTAATTTGTACCAGCATTTTGGATGGCGTTAGAGCACTATGGAGGTCGCTCAATAATATTTTGCTCAATTTAATAGTTGGTGATGTATTTTCTGAGCAGTCAGGGAAAAATCAGGGGAGTGTGTGGGAACAATAATTAAATGTATTCATTTGTTAGGCTGGAATATACATAAATATATACAATAATTGTATACATCTGCAATTGTAAAAAAACATTTTTGATATCAAATACGTTGACATAAATTTACCCCCCAAATAGCTCCCAGAAACTCAGGGTAGAGAAGGTTAACCCTTTCAGTGTGGGCAAATGCGTTCAAATCTCAAATAAAGCACCGACTGTAAATTATTAGTTCTAACTGGTTCACTTTTAAACGCCTATTTGAAGGTAACATTTGTATCACAAATGCAAGCTTCAAATGAATAATACATATCAAAGAATGATGCAGCACGAAAAGAGTTAACAAGTAACAACCTTAGTATTTTAGATGTAAGTCGTCATCGCTATTCATCACCACAGTAGCTGTTAATAGTGGTTAATCCTTTCATTACTATTATTTTTATGTCGGAATAACGACCTGTTGGAATATAGACCTTTCGGAATATCGACCCTGTTTGTCGGACTATCGACCTGTTGGAATAGCGACCTGTTTGTCGGACTATCGACCTGTCGGAATAACGACCTGTTTGTCGGAATATCAACCTGTCGGAATAACGACCAGTCGGAATATCGACCTGTCGGAATAACGACCTGTCGGAATAACGACCTGTTTGTCGGAATATCGACCTGTCGGAACAACGACCTGTCGGAATATCGAGCTGTCGGAATAACGACCTGTCGGAATAACGACCCGGACCCCACTTGGCTGGCACTGGTTAAAACCTGTGCACTATCAGGGACACCCGAGAGTGAGTTCCCAAGTTCCCGGAACTTCAAGTTCCCAAGTTCCCGGAACTTGAAGCTCCGAAGTTTCCAAGTTCCCGGAACTTCAAGTTCCGAAGTTCCCGGAACTTCAAGTTCCGAAGTTTCCAAGTCCCCGGAACTTCAAGTTCCCAAATTTCTTGTTTTTTTAAATTTAAGTAAAAATTACCAGAACGTTGAGTTATTTCCGAAATTAAATCTCATCCTTAGGCTATTTCTCATAAAAATCTGAAAAAAGTGGGGAGGGGGTCGAGGTAGATCTAGACCCTATATAGTATATAAGAAAATTGTTCATTAAAAACTAGACTATCCATATTATATCATCTGGCACATAAATATGTCATACCTTTGCATTTTTTTTGTGTCAAAAAACTAAAAAATCTGCAGTCCTTTGAAACTTGGCTCCCAGACTATATATGCTCCGCCACTTTGTCCCACACAATATTTTATTGATCACTAGTGTTCATAAATTAACAAAGTAATATGAAATGGGCAGTGCCCAAGAAGCCCACGGCCTAACCAGTGTTAAACTATATGCATAGGCATTAATAAAATTCAATTAAATCTGAACGAATTGAGTCGAGGCCAAGGCTACATAGGCTTATTTTTACTTGATTTGTATGAATTAAAGGTTTTTTTTATAGGCTTACTAGGGCGTAGTCTAGTCTAGTATTAATAATGACGATATATATTGACAAAGATGTTAAAATGTCATTATTGTTGTACACCTGATGCAAACAAAAATTAAATCAGACCATTCAATTGTGCTTGGTGGTGATTTCATTAAACCTACTATATCTGTATTGACTTTAGACAATGGGTTGGTGAATCCAAAAGCAGAGGTGGGCAAGTGGTCGCCACATGTGGCGACACAAGCAAAATATCTGTAATGTAAATATTACCAAATTACCATTCAGAGCACATAAAAGTAGTCATTTGTGGCGACAGGACTCATTTCGCCTGCCCACCCCTGGAAAGCAGCAAACAAATCATAATCCGAGCTGCTTTTGTTAAGCCTAGATAAACAAATTCACAGTTCCATCCTAAATCAATGCCTGGACAAATCTATACCAACTAAAATTCTGTATAATTGTTTGCAGACTTCCACACATTTTGACTAAAGGGACATTGAATTAACACACAATTTATCTTCACCGTTTTATGTCGGTCTTTACCATTATAGTGGTAAAATCAAATCATTATAACGGTAAAGACACTATTTGGCATAAAATAACAAAGATATGTGCATATTGGTCACTTCAGAACGTTGTTTTCTTCATGTACTAATGACAAGTATGATCTAGAAGAGCTATTTAATTTTGCAACCAAGGTTGATAGACACACGATAAAGGCATCCTATTGTTGTGTCCTTTTATTTATATCTTGTTTTGCACTTATTTTGAATTTATCTTAGTCCATCAATCAAACATTGTTTTTTAAGAAAAAAATTGTTGACTAGATCCAGGAATTTATGTGCCATAGAGCCATCTGGTGAGCACTTGCAGAAATAATAAGCCTTATGGGCTCTTGTTATCGGTAAAGACATTTGCATTCCAAAACCTGGACCAAGGGTTATTATTGAATAACTGGTGATTCAGTCAGCTTTTTATACATATTTTATTGTATTATTAAGAAAAGACATTTTAGAAAAAGGACAACCTGTCACGAATTGCAATAATATATAATTATATGACATTAACAAGTATTCAAAAAATCCAAACCCATTTGGGACACACCACGGTGAAGACAAATCAAGCATATTATATCGAATAAAAACCTGAAAGATAAATTGTCGTTGACGGTGCAATGTGGCGTATGTGGTCATTTGGGCCATATGCACTTTTCGGTGCTAACGTACCCATTGAGACATGTGCTTTCCGATGGTAAAATTATTTTTACAAATTTTCAACTATATCTGCACGAAAAATGCGTTTGAAATTTGGCGTATGTATACCCATGGGCGTAATATGGCGTATGTGTCAGTTTCTGCCACAACAGTTGTCCGTATTTTTGGCGTAGGCCTATGTATATCAGCACAATGTTGGTTGTCTGTATTAAGGAGTAGTATGTGTTACATATGCCTTATTCCCGACAATCCTATTCCAACATGTCCAATGACTGGTCTAGGTGTTTGTACTGTTGTCCGTAATATGGCGTATGTGTTATATGCCCCATATTACGGATTTTTAGCACGGAAACCCAGCTTATGACAAATGATAATATAGTGTAGATAGTTCAGGTACCAGATACATTCTTTTAAAATAATAATAGAGATGAGATTGCCTTATTTGACGACCTAAAATGATGTTCCATCATTTGAAGAAACACCAGAGAATATTGCACCAAATAGTGTTTTTTATGCCACATCCAGCATTTCCCATCACTTCCCAATCACTAATAGAAGCTATGTCTCCGGTCATTCATTCAGACTATATGGTATGTCTGATTTGAGTGCATGTGAAGTTGAATGCGAAGAAATGAAATGTAGTAAATGGGTTTTTTAGGCCACATTTGTGCCCATATAGGCTAAACTGGGCCAGGAGAACCCCTTGAGGATGGTGAGATGAATGAGATGACACTGCCATTCAGACACAGGATTCGAATTACGAGCCCTGGCGGTCTGAGGCCAAGCACGCAATGCGAACAAGATGATGCGGTTGTAGAAAATAATCAGGATTCAAGCTGTAGTTTTGCATGTGTTTTCCATGTTTTCTTCTGTTAACATCAATAAATACACTTCAAAAAAGTTATGAATGAAATTTAAAATTGACATATCACGAGTGATGAATTAGAGAAATGTTTCAGTGTTATATGATATGCATTTAGGATTCCATCCTTAATGTGCATACAGTTTTTAATTCATGGTAAAGTGTTCTTCTCGAATGTCTCAACTATTAGGCATTATATGTGATTTTTGATGCTGTTTCATTAAATTATTTTGTCATCATATAATTTAGATGTGTAGATTCTGATGGTGTTTGTGTGATTGACTACCACCGTGACATTTTCATTAAGGAACAAGTGGAAATCTTTTTAAGAAGGAGCGACTTCCAAGAATCCCGGATTGATTCAAAATACCATCCCATTTTTTTCTATTTTCTATTGGTATTTGTTTTGTGACATTTTACTTTTAAAAAGTACGTAGGACTACTAATATGTGTGTAACGTTTACAGAAGACCAAGTGAACTATTGGAATTAGGAGTAGAATTATTGATTTCCCACTCATAGGCCTATCTCTCAGGTTTATTCATGGCTTCCTTTGTTTTTTTAATCAATAAACACACATAAAAAAGTAAGGTATGTGCTATTCTAAAAATGTCACAGATGATGAATCGAGGGGAAATTAATCTCAATGTTAGTTAGTTAGACTATAATAGGGAGTGGCTTTAGGTTGTTCTCTGCACTTTATTGCTACAAAGGAGAGCCTAAAGTCGAGACTATGTGCTACTCTTCCAGAAAGACTTTAAATGTTCTTTATAGTGCACCTTGCTACAAAGCCATATGCAGCAATGTATACGCAAGGCCTTCGATCAGTTTGGAACACTGTATAATTATGTACAATTACAATGACCAAAATCCGATCCAGACACCTGCCCCAGTCTAATCAACAACCGAACCGAATGAGCCACTTCGAAAGGCTTAGTGCACAGGGAACATGATTCTTGGGTACCTTCTTGGGATTGGGTATCCAGGAGTGCTGATTATAATTTAATTTTAGCCTAGTTTTTATTAACCCATTTTCCGCGAGATGCACTAAATTACTACAAAGTATACTCGATAGGATTTACTTAGCTTAACCCTTCAAGATCGATTCAGAACACGGCATCTAGATACATTGTATTTATAGATCCACTCTTCTTATTTTTATGGATACACCTACAGCAATTGTATTAATACAACAATGTGCTCGTGTCGGACAAGTAATGTGGCGCATGTGCTCGTATCAGACAAGTAATATGACGTAGATTATGTAAAATTAATGGGCAAGTAATTAGTGCATGAGCCAGACCCTGAAAATTTGGCCTTTACTACCAATTGGGGGGGGGGGGGGGGCAAATTCCCACTATATTTTTCTGAAAGCTATATATCTTGGGATGTCATTTCTGCATGATAGCAATTTAGATTCGGTAGCTTTACGATTTTACAGTCATAATAGTGGACCCTATTTATATATATAAATATGCCTTTTAGCGCAATTTGTTGAAATGTTTGTCAGTAAATATACAATGAGAGCAAAATTAGCTTTATTTAGTTCTGTACACACAAGAAAGTAGAAACAACTGCTACGTCAATAACCTCAAATATACTCATTGTAATATTTTACGGTGGTGGTTACCTCACTCGACCCCTCGCGAGGTCATCAGAGGTCATCAAAGGTCACGAAAGGTCATCACCCGGTACATTTTAAAATTAATTTCATTTTTTTTCAAAATTATGTCTGGCAGAACATATATTTTGTACATGCCCTAATAAAAAATCATAGCACACTTAGCTGTTAGAAAATGGCATGAATGTGACAAAAAATTATACATAGAACTGTGGGATAACAACATTTTGACGAACTTTTTCTCAGTTAAAAATGCATGTTATTGATTAACAATATTACACACAGCTAGCGTTTTTCAAAACATTTGGACCGGCATACCCCATGTATGCACGCACTACATTGGGAATGCTACCTTAAAATGAAATGTTACAATTTGTTTTATATTTTAGTGTTGATCTCCCCCAACCCCCTCCTTGACCCCGTACAAGGTCATTAGAGGTCACTAAAGGTCAAATTCTGGTATTTTTTTCAACCAATTTCATTTTTTACAAAAATGTGCCTGGGTGCACATATATATCTTTGTACCTGCCATAACCACTTACCACAACTCGCTTAATTCTGGAAAAATGCACAGAAGTGGGAAAATATACATAAAACTATGGGAAAATACCATTTTGACGGCGTTTTACTCAGTTAAAAATGAATATTATTATTAAGCGATTACACATCGCCAGCGTATTCCAATGGTACATATCGCCCGACATATATCACTTAGGCATGTAGGCTGAATTAGTAGTGCTAACTGTTAGGGGCACAAATTCATTGCGATATTCTAGTCGTGGTCACCACCCTGATCCTGTGCGAGGTCATCAGAGGTCACCAAGTGTAAATTACTTTTAAAATTAGCATGATCACGCATAGCACTAATATCATATCGAATAAGCCACCCCAAAAATGATATGATAACCTTACAAGAATGAAATATACCTGCTGAAAAATAATATAGAGCCGGAAACCAAATGAAAATATACGCTACAGGAAGAAGACAAAAATTAATAATGAACACATTTCGCTCCAATTTTTTTATTTTCCATTGAAAAGGGAGCTGCTTAAATCTGCTAAATTATTACTTTTTTTTCACATATTAGTCATCTCTATCCTTGTACGTGACATTGTATATGTTGTTACGTACACATTAAAACATAGCGAATTACAATCTATTTAATTGCTATACATACAGATTTATAATATTTCAGCGAGTAATAGGGTGAAACCGTAACATTTGATATGCATGTGCATATCTGTAAATACACGAAAATGTTTTCTTTTATCGTTGGATCCCCTTTGCAATTGTTTAATCAACTCTAATACATCAACTTTAATACGAAAACTAGTAGCATCAGCTTCCTGTTGTACGCTACATGTATAATTATATTTTATAAGTAACTGTGTAGTTTATGCCTATAACCTATTTACATGTTGGTTAAGAATATAATTGAGTTATAGCCATGACAATCGATATGTATGTGTCATGAACAATAAATCTATCTTTTATAACATACATATTGATGAAATACATACTATATTTTCTTATAATAGCTGGTAGTTTGATCATTATATACTATTTAAACCTTGCTGATGCATCCAAGCATCATTTTGCATCCAGCATCCATAAACATCATGAAAACTGAACAATACAAATTTATTACAGAGAAGGCAATGTATTTATTGTGTCACATTTTTTCATCACATCCACTACAAAACAAGAATTGCGATAGCAATTTGCGGCCTGTAGTTGATGAAGCATTTAATTGTAAATTATTAACCGTTTATATCTCCCTATTTAAATATTTTAACCTTCATATTGTATCAAAGCATCATTTTCATGCATTACAGAAATACGAATTGAAAATTTCTATAGAACTTTTTAACCATACAGCATTTTTCTCAATTTATCACACTAGATTGCGACAGCAATGCGCGTCTTGTAGTGGATGAAGATTTCAATGGTAAATTTAGGCGTGAAATATTAACATAATATAATGCAGTTCTTTGCTATGAATACCTTCAATAAAATCGAGTTCTGAACAATGTTTAATTAACAAGAACTTTAAACATGTCTGCTTATCAATGTATATTGCATATATACATGTATTACATTGTGTCTTCTTGTATGTGTCGTTTATATGTCTAGTATATTATCTGCATGTTGTAAACTAATGTCTGCTTCGCAATCTTCTGGTTTTTTATTGCTGCACCCTCGAAGTCGACATTTGTCAGTGCATTTCAGTCCATTTAAGATACACACACAGGACGGTTACTTGCATCCTGTTGAACATTTACAGGACATCAATTCCAAAACAGCTTCAGGGGCTGGGGAGCCGGTCATCCAGTCTATTGTGAGAAATTGTTGGTCGAGGTCTGATTCTAATTCCCAACCATGGCCTTTTGGATTTGGAATTTCAGGGCATGCTTGAAGGCTTCGTCTCCATATAGCTGCTTGCAATGAATGCTTTGCCAGGCAGTCCTTGCATGGTGGTAGTTGGTAAGATTCAACTTCGCCATCTTTTTTTATCGCAAGTCATTAATTTGTGAAGTCACCAGCTTTGTTGCATATACAAGACACGTGAACTTTTTCCAATCTAGTAAATCATTCTGGGGTGATATTCCAATTTTCTCCAACTGTATAAAGGTTTTTCTGGCATCTGTGCTTATCCTAATCAATTCTAAAGCACGAATTTTACCTTTCCAAGCAAAGGCATACAGTCCTATCAGTGCTTTAGACAGAGGGCGGAGCATATGTGGCGGATGTCAATCAATCGCGTATGTGTTTGTGTTCTGCATTTCTGGAAAAGAGGAACTCCGATGGTGTCACTGAAAGCCAAGCACAGAACATAAACATATGTATCCGCTGAAGTAATAATTATTGATGAGTAACCATCTTTTACAGCATGGGCAGTGTACAGTAACATGCGTCCATCTGCTTCCTCATTTTCGCTCATTAGTTCTTCAACTTCGTCACATGGGTCCTCATAAAAGTACTTTTTGCAATCTGTGGTATGGAGTAGCCTACCAGACAGACAGACAGATATTTTATTGACAGAAAAAAAGTCATTACAGACTTATGTGTCATAGAAATGAAAGAGATATATGTACATGTATATACAAAATTGTTAATTTGTTAAAATCACATGACAATATACATGGTATGACATGCACAATTAAAATCATGTCAAGCGACATTGTCAAAATAAAAACTGGGTATTTCGATAATATAAATAAATACTACTTAAAAAAATTTAAAAGGCATTGTCAAGATAACATAGAGGTCTATCATTTTGTTTCCCGCACCAAGACCAGAGATAAAATAGCTCCTATGTATGACATACTAATTATATATAGTAGCAAAAAAGACACTCTGGAAAGCGTAGAAACCTAAAATATATAGTACCTTGTCGTGTAATTTTTGTGTATATTTAGGTTTTTGCCATTCATGAGAAATAATCCCCACTGTCTAATCAGCTGAGTAGGCCTACGTGTAACAGTGTGCAGCTGCAGACTATCTTCTCCTCTTTGTGTCCTTTCAACGTTTTTTTTACATATATGGTCTGGTAAGTGTCAAAAACAACGTCTATTCTGTTACTGTGCATACCATCTTTATACCATTCCGTGCAATTCAGCAGCCACATCTCCAAAGGTAGTTACTTCGTTTTTTTACTTTGTGGACTAAACTCATCCCGGCAACTATAGTTGCTGAATTGGTTTTGAGCAAAATTGCTGGAGGTGCTAGTTTATTCAAATGCTAGGCCAAAACAGATTTAGCTGTTTTCCGTGGTGTTCCATCAGGATTTGCCAGTGACCATGGTAAAGGTTCAAGTGGATGTGCAACAACTTCTCTCATATAGCAAGGCTTCCACTTTGTGCTATTACAATTATTCTTCCAAACAAAGACCTATCTGTCTTCAACATCACATCTTTACCATTGGATATAGCTTGCTTCTTTTTGACTAGATTAGAGAAAGTTTTCAGTTTGTTTTTCGAAAGCGGGTCATGGAGGTGGATTGCTTTGTAGTCTGTCAAAATTAGGTATATATTTTTTTTACTTACGTTGTGAGCGTTGAGTAAATCTTCCATGATATCTGCGGGCGCTGTTGTTGTTGTAGAGATGCATACCAATTCATTTTCTTCAAACGGAGTAATCCAATTATCAAATAACTGCACAATAGTTGATACGTTCTTCTCGTCTTTTTCAATTATTGTTTTTTGTAGATCGGGATGCTCTAAAGATGATCTGCTTGTATTTGTAATGTCCCTCAGGTTTGCAAGAAAGCCACTGCGATATTCCGCTGTGAGATAAAATCTACTCACGGCTCCAGATTTTTTACTAAACTTTGTTGTCCCTCCTGCTGTTTGGGTATCTTTATTTAGAGTCATTTCAATCGTTTGATCGACTGGAATTCGCCCAGATGGATTTTGATCCGCCAATTGTACTGAAAATCTACCGTTACAAAATATGTTGTATACCTCTGGCTGTTTATCTTTAAGGCTGTACATTTTTGTAAGGTATGTAGGCAGGTATCTTGCATAATTAGCTCTGTCATAAGCAAAACACCATGGAATCATTTTACTTATAGCTGAGAGGTGCAGATGCCAATTTCCTTCTCTAGATGCTCTTAACAGACAATATGTCACCTACTATGTCAACGTAAGACATTAAAATGCTGATAGTTGCCATTATCATGGCGAAAGAAGTCTAAATATTCATTCCAGCTCACAGTCACGTGTTCAAAAGCTACAGAGTTCCATTGAGGTATTTATAAGTGAAACAAAAAACATAGGGGCTTACATAGAATGGTCTACAACTTTAATAAGGCAAATTTTTGAGAGTACTTTGAAATATCCGTACCGGTACTAATTTCAAAATGTCTGAACTAGCCTTTAGAAATCATATAGTGACATGAACACACATTTCTCATTTTGAAATCCCGAAGTTTTACCATTTCAATTTAATGTTGAGTCATGAAAAAGTTAAATTGTGAGCGGTTTGGTGGCCCTTTTTCATTTCCGACAGTTCTATTTAATGATAAAAAATCTGGTCTGAGGGGGGTTGGGGTGGGTATATTTGGTAGCAGGAGATCTATGAATACATAGAATAAAATTGATTTGAAATTAACTCCAATGTAAATGTTTTTAGTTTCAACACATTTTTAAAACTAGATGTAGAAAACATTCAGTCAGCACAACAAATGTCATATAATTAGTCTGAATTTGTTCTAGGTAATTTGTTTTCAAGTTTGTAAATGCCAATTTAAATTGCTTTGTGTGAAGCGGTAGGTCAGTATATATTATGTAATATTAAAATAATGTATTCCCATCACCTGTCTCCACAAGGAACATCATAGGTAGGCCTATATGCTATGTGAAACTCAATAGCCTTGAGCTCCAATGTTTTCACCGAGCTAGCTGATACAATGAAGTATGGGGGAGGGGATCTTATAAAACATTGTTTGCTCCGAGTAGCAATTCAAAAAAGGTTTTCGGTGACGTCACTGCGTTTTGCAGAATATCTGAGTGTCATGCTTAACAATGTAAGAATGTGTATTATACTAGTATTATTCTTGTATAAAGAACTGGTGTCTGTGACTTTGAACATGTGGTTAAACGTCAGTGTGATTACAGCTACACTACACTAACCATTTCAACACACATGTCTAATATATTTTGATAAAGACTAATTTAAAAGAAATACATTTTTAAAAACTGTGGACAACCTGTATACATATAGGCCTAAGTGTACTTTGAGTATATTTTTGTTTTCCGTAGATATAGTTGGCCTACACTACTGCACATTGTACGCTCTTTTTCCATAGTAGTAGCCTGACGCTGTTATGAGCGAGCTATCCCACACCATGTTGTTGCGATTTAAAATAAACGTCATTGACGTTGATTCAACGTCGTAACAACGTTGTGTGCCCAGTGGGATACGTCCATTAGTAAAAATTACTTCGCAGAGCAATAAACATTTTTTTCATGCGAAAATTTGCTAGATTAGAATAGGCCTACATTTTTTTATTTGTAGAGTGATAACAAGGAACAAAAATAATTCTAAGAAAAAGATTGTGTGACAAATAGCGTTAGAATCATATAAATTTATGGCCCTGTAACCCTATAGTGAAAACAAAAATGTTGTCTTAACTTTCGTAGGATACCGACAAAATGTCATTATGTGATATTAGGCGTAGACAGCAAACGTATATATTCTCAGTAAATTACGCTAAAATGGCAGCTTCGCATTGAAATAGAGAGATACGAAGGCTTACTAAACAATTGAAACCATTTTTTGTAGCTATAGTCCTATCGAGTTTAACTTTAAGAACAAACATCATGATATTTGGCCTAGGGAATGAATGACCTAACTAGGGAGGGGGGGGGGGGGCACAGTAGCCTATCAAGCAGGGTCAGTCTTTCGTCGATAAAATTTCTCAGATTGCTTGGGCTGCCAAAATTTGGTATGAGTAACCAAAATTAGCATCTTATGCAAGCCTAGGCCCTAAATATTATAGGCGGCCTAGGCCCTATAGAGTATAGGCCTACAGGTTTTTTGTGGATATCCTGACCCCTTCTAATTTGCTCGGACGCTCTTTAAAATTTTTTAACAAAATTTTTCTCGGATCATTTTTTCATGTTTCCCTAGCATCCCTGAAAATTTGGTGCAATTTCGTTGTGTATTTTGGAAGTTAGACCATTTGGCATGTAGTAGGATTCTTGTTTCACGGCAATGGTGTTAAAGAGAGCTGTAGTTTTGAAAATTTATTACATGCCAAATGGTCTAACTTTGCTAATTCACGAAAAAAAATCCACCAAATTTTCAGGGATGTTGGGGGAGGATGAAAAAATAATATGAGAATTTTTTTGTTAAAAAAATGTAAAGAGCGATCGGGCAAATTGGAAAAAGGCTACTCCCAGGTTCTGGTGAAACAGACTGTAGTTTGTACCACAAAGTCAAAAACTGTGGAGGATGGTCCAAAATGAAAGTTAGCTTTTAGTTAAAAATTCTACTCGTCCAATTCACATGTGTTTTTCACGAAATTCTGTAACCATTAATCTGGCAGTATTATCGTAATTTGGCATCAACCCTGAAAATGTGGTAAAATTCCAGTGGGCATAGCTTAGGCCTACCGGTAGGTTACTTAAAAAGGTAAACCATTTGATATACTGCATGTAGGCTTAGATCTGGACTATAAGTCTATAATATAAGATAGGCCTAACGCAATTCTGAGAATAAACCAGAATATAGATAACCTTTATGGGGGTCTAGTCCGGATCTGTTGTGCTATGGTAAGTAGGCATTTACCAGCTGGCTTGCCACCAAAGCAAAATGTTTTGGTCGCCTGTCAATTCTGTAAAAAAAATGGCAGCCAATATATTTTTTTCATCTTTTTACTTGGGGCAAGTCGGGCAATGGGTAGTCTAAGCTATGTTCAACTTGCCCCATAAACGTGGACCAACTTGCCTCAATTGCACAGAATTAGAACAGTGGAATGCTAACATCGCTTTCGCACAAGTGAACTTGAGTCCATTGGCCGATCACAAACCGGGTAATTGGTTATTTCCGGTTTAAAGTTGTCATCAGTCATGACTTGTCACTATATTTAAATTATCGAGACAACTGGCAGTCATTATACATGTAATATGATATGATCGTGCTAAATATACAAAATTAACACGCTGTCAACCGAGGTTTACTTTGGATTTTAGCACCAAGCGACGGCGTGTGCGGTGAAATCTGCCTGGCCATGCCCCTGGGCCTGGCTTTTAGCCTGTTGTCTGTTGAGCGGCTGGGCAGCCACTGTGAGTGTGACCTGGTGACTGCCGCTTCTCACTCGCTCACTTTTCTCACTGTCTCTGACAGTCACTGCATGTAGGCCCTACTCAGCCTACTGTCACTGTCAGCCACTTCTGTAGGCGCCCACACTTTATAGGCCTACGCCAGCATTCTGAGCATGTCTCAATGTCAATGATTGTGACTTGTCAGTGTCTCTCGGTCAGTCAGTCTTTCAATCTTCTCCTAGTAGGCCTACAGACGTCTTAAGTAGACATTTCCGAGAAGTTGTACAAGCCTAAGCCCTAATCACTAACTGTGAATACTATTTAAGGGTATTGCAAAGATAAAAAAAATCCAAACATCCAAAACAAATTTGGAAGTGGGTGGGTGGGCCCAGGGCCATTTTAGATAGAAAATTGGAAAACCCAAAAAAATTAAAATCTTTGATTATTGGTTAAAAAAAAAAAAATGGATGGTGGGTGGGGTGAGCTCTATCCAAATTTTAGGATGTCTGGAATTTTTTGAAGTTTGCAAGGCCCCTAAGGTCTAGATCTAAATATCATTAAAAAGCTGACAGGTCCATGACCATGTGGGGGGCCTACCACTGCAGTGTCACCGGACAAATGCTGGATCAATGTTGGGTTAGGGTCATCATGGTCATAGTCTCCTTGAAATGCAAACCTTGTCAGGTTCATTCAATTTTAACTTTTATTGTTTTCACTTTAAATTTATTTATAGACTATCAATAACAGGGCAAGCTTAGATTGTTTGACAACCATGACTAAAACTAAGTGGTGGGCTATAGTCCCATGGTGATGCCGAGCGAAGAAAAAATAATAATTTATTGTATGGAATATTTCAGTAGTTAAGCCTGAACCTATTTGACATTTTTTGTTGCAAATATATTGAGTTAATTTAATGGTTTTATAAAGGGATGTAATAATGTCAATTTACTAGGCCTATAATACATGTCAAATAAACTGATTCCACATAATTTTACACAATTTTCAGGCTTTTGGCTGATAAGAAACATATTTTCACAAAAGTGGTCACTGTAGGCCTATCATAACATGGGGCACAATATAACTCATTTGAAATTTAAATGAACAACTTAATTCAGACTACTGCTATTTTAGGCCTATAAGGTGAAAAAGAAATGCTCACAATTTATAAGTGCAGTGGTAAAAATTGGCAGTGGACCACTTCAGTTGAAGACACTGTATACAGGTATACAAGCTTATTACATTATAAAATATATAAAAACAACAACAACATTGTGAAAGTGATCCAGAAAAGGATCAAACAGCCTACCGGTATATATTTCACTGCTAAAGCAAACCAAATCGAAGGCGAAAATACGCCTTCACGTTTGAAATGATAAAAAAGTGTTTTTCATAATTTACGTGCTCGCGTTGGAATGTTTCAGGCTTTATATAAACTGTATTTTTTCCGACCACACATGTGTCCTAAATTTGAAAAACAAAATGTGAGTACCAAGGCAAGTGATAGAAATACAGGTAAATTATGCACATTTTAATCATAATTATCATAAAAATACAATACACGAAACAAAATCAATATAATAACAAAACTTTTATCATGTTCATTGACAGAGAGACTCAATATGATACTAAATGTCAGTGTGATGAAAATAAAAAGTATAATAAAAAAAAAATATAAACTGTATATGAATATATATACCATTTATACATTAGCCAAAAACAGTTTTTATGTAGATCTAGGCCTATAATAAAATAAATCATAAAATGTGGGACATGAATATTCTATGAAATATTTCTAAAACATTATGAGAGCTTAAAATCTATGTCACTACATGTACCACTATATTTGTATATCTGGACAATTTATTTAGTTAATATGCTCTTTGTTATACCCATTTTTCAAAATTTACTTGATACTAATCTTGACAATTAACTATTAAAACATAGCAGATAATCACAGGGTTTTTTTAAATTCTGATGCTGGTCATTTTATTAAACTAAAGGTTTTACCAAAATTTGTGAAACACATATAAACACAAAATCTTAGAAAACCAACCAAGGAATAAACTGCCATATTAAAATGGAACCGCGAAGCTTTCCAAAATGGTTGAAATGATATATTTCAATTTTGCCTAGACATAATATATTCTAATATCAAGTACCAGTAGTTTTAAACCTGTCATATTAAACCTGATAATATACATTACGTTTTTTGCAGTGACAATTTGAGTCTAGCCATATAGGCCTATATAATTTTCTTGTTTAATATACAGACAGACAGACAGATATTTTATTGACAGAAATAAAAGTCATTACAGACTTATTTGTCATAGTAATAAGAGAGATATATGTACATGTATATATACAAGACACTGCTAATATATCTCTAACCATTCAGACATTTATTACATTTTATTTTTTAACCAATGTACAAAGACACTGATCAGACAGGTGGTTGTGGCTTTCACATTAATTTGTTCTACTGAATATCAATGTTTGTATTTTAAAATGATGTAAAGAGCAGACTGTAATATCAGCAGCACAGGGTAGTGGAAGATGACCAGTCAAACTTCCAGAGCAGGTGGTGTAATACTGTTGTAACTGAGTAGTTCCTGAAACAAAAAAAAACACATTATTAGTGGGAAATTTTAGACATCCAACAAGCTTACTGTTGTCATAAAATATGTGGATAGTTCAAAATACAGATACAGTATAGTCAACAATCTGTCTGGGTCCAAACCAGATGTCAGATATTTTTTTTTATCATTTTTTTTTATTTCATATGTCAGATATGATTTTGACATCAGCTTAGGAAAAAAATCAAGTAGGATCTAGATTATCTTTACATCTAGCATCAGCATCACCAGAACTATGAGGAATTAAAAGTAGGCCTATTCTTGGGGTATTCACAGCTATAATTATATATTTCTATTTCAAAATAGGCCTACAGTGCATGGCAAATAAAAAAAAATCATAATACACCATAGTCTATACTATAAACCCCACTAATTTGGGCATCCGAAATATTTGTACGAAATTTGTCTCTGGATATTTTACTTTTAGCATAGGGCCTATATATATCCGGTGGTCCTACACTACGGGGGTAGGGGTCTAGAGTATTTTTAACCCTTTAAGCCCTCACGATGCATTAAAGCATCATTTTACATTCCTGAAAACAGACCTAATTCTCCTACGTCTAGGGGTTTTAGAATGGAAATTTCCATGAAACTAGTTTACTAACACACAGCAATTTTCTTCAATTTCCCACCCACTTCAAGTCATCTACATCCACTACAAGTCGAGAATTGCGACAGCAATTCGCGGCTTGTAGTGGATGAAGATGACAATGGTAAATTCAGGGATGAAAGGGTAAAATAAATATTTTTTTGAGACTGAATTTTCATGAAATAAATAATTGTGTGAAGGACATGCGCTAAATAAATATTTGATGGCTCTCAAAAAAAATTTGCCTGATAGCTTCGCTTCACATCATTAAAATTTATCACGCTTAAATTTGTAAAGCCTTCTTTACCCCTGCATCAATACTAATCGGTTAAAGCCTAGTTTGAGATCCAACTTTGTAGACAAAAAAATAAATGATAAATTAAGTGAAATAAATATCAGTCAGTCAATTCTCAAGCAATTGTCACACAATTTTGTAATCATTATTAGTCTATCTAGTCTTTTGGCAACAACCCTGAAAATTTAGCAAAATTCCATTCAGCATTAAAAAAATTAGACCATTTGACATGACATTTTTGTAACGCAATTCTGAGAATAAACCAGAATGAAGTTCTAAAAAGGGTTTATACATGTTATAGAGGGGCATCATAACTAGACATTTACATGTCAAATGGTCTAACTTTTGAACTAGACAGCAGTGGAAGAAAACAGATCCTTGACACAATGTAGTTTTTCTTTTATCATGTTTTCTGATTCTGACTTGTTTATTTGAATATACTATAGGGGGCCTATAATAATAAATAAATAATAATAAATCCTGCTCTCGGAATGCATCCCAAGACCAGGTATAAAAAAAATCACAGTTGCCGGGATGCCCGCAGAAGGCATGGGAATTCAGGCGCGCATCCAGGGTTTAAAGGAAGGGGGATTTTCGCGGCATCTGGGGGCCTTCTCACATTTTTTTTGAATTTGCATCTAAAAAAAAAAAAATTTAAGATCAATGCCAAATGACTAGAAAATAGGGTTTACAAAAATTCATGAAAATTGCTTGAGAATTGACTGACTGCAGTCCGAAAAGCTAACTTTCATTTTGGACTAGGCCTATGGCTATGCCCTATCCTTCCCAGGCTCCACTGTCACCGTCGGACAGACTTCTAGACTACACAGTTACAAACACAGTGCAGTAGCTGTCAAAGCTGTGAAGCTGTCAACTCACAATATCGCGGCGCTGGCTCTGCGCTACGTCAGCCGGTGAGTTTGATATTCAACTACAGTGCAGGGGCGGATCCAGGATTTTAATAGGCATAGGTAGGAGGCTAGGTTATGTAGGTAAGACCCCCGGTCCCAGCGAGGCGGACACGGTTTAAGTTAAGGCTGTGCCTACCGGCCTACTGGCATGACTGACTGACCGTCGACGGCGTCGTGGGCGGCGATGTACGGGAGTGTGTACAAACATGGCTAATTCGAGGCAATATCGCTAATATTGGAAACATAATTAATTAAAATTGTAATATGGTAAATAAAATAATATTATACATCAAATTACATACCTCAAATATATCAGAAAGATGAATTTCAGGGCTAAAACATGCAGCATCCATGATGAAAATACAACGTATTGTCGGTGTAAGCAGTGAAACCGGAAGTAGCCAATCACCCGACTGGCGCTGTCTGCTTGGACGGGAGATCGATGTACAGAAATCCCACGGAAACGGTCAAAGCTAGCATTCCATTGATATAGTTCTTTGCTCAATTGCGACATTTTTTCTGGTTTATATTCGGTATATACCGATTAGTATTCGGTATACTGATTAGTATTCGGTATATACCGCTTAGTATTCGGTATATACTGATTACTATTCGGTATATACCAAATAATAATCGGTATATACCAATTACTATCCGGTATATACCGATTAATATTTGGTATATACCAATTACTATCCGGTATATACCGATTAGTATTCGGTATATACCGATTAAAAACTTCTGTATTCTATCCGGTATATACCAATTATTATCCGGTATATACCAACTACTATTCGGTATATACCGAATAAAATTTGGTGTTTATACAGATTACTATCCGGTATATACCAGATAGTAATCGGTATATACCAATTACTATCCGGTATATACCGGATAGTAATCGGTATATACCGAATAGTAATCGGTATATACCGGGTAGTAATTTGTATACCGATTATTATTCGGTATATACTGATTACTATCCGGTATATACCAGTTAATATCCAGTATATACCGATTATTATTCGGTATATACCGGATAGTATTTGGTATAATCCAATTTATTTCACTCCTCTAAATCTGCATTTTTCATGCTGTATGCCGCAGTGAAGTGCTGTGTTATCCGTACAATCTTGTCCACATCATGGAGCGAAACACACTGATAGAACGGTATTTTGGTTACGGCCTAAGCCAGAAAGAAATACTGACTTGTCTGGCACAAACTCATGGTGTAATTATTAGTCAGCGCCACCTACGTAGACTTCTTAAAGACCTGGGTTTGCGAAGGAGATCCCGAGAGACATCGAGTTCTTTATTAAAAGTTGCGGAGTTCATAGAAGATAAGTTAGAAACATCAGATCAACTACATGGTTATCGTTCGATGCATTTGACATGTATTCAAAGCGGACTTATAGTTAGCCAGAAAACCGTGTCTGCTCTACAAAATTTGCTTGATCGTGATGGAGTTTTAGTCAGACAGAAACGGCGTCTGAAACGTCGCCTATATCGTAGCAAAGGACCAAACATGACATGGCACATAGACAGAAATTCCGTCTCTAGCGTAAATTTAGAGACGGACACCTGCATGTGTTAAAAGCATGTGATATAAAATAATCATATAACCTTAAAAAATCATGACTCAATTTATTGTGAAACACATCGCTCTACTCGAGAATATTAATAAGAATCAAAATGTATTCAATACAAGTGTTTTATTGGTATTTAAACAGCTGAAGAAGTCTTTGGACAATTCATTTTTAATCACATCATAAACAGGAAATTAAAAAATTCACCCTTAAAAAAGGAGAGCTATCAATGAGGGGAGCATAGAGTCTACATTCTCCAGTTTTTCTATTGCAGGCTGGTCGGCATGCTTTTGGTTTGTGACATTTTTAAACTTAATGTGATTTAACCGCATTGGACATACAGGTCTATTTGAAATTAAATAACAATATTTGAAAGGTGTATAATAAGCAAAAACACATAATCATTTAACGATTAACATAATGCGAATAATATAATGACTTCTGTCCACATGTGGGTGTTGTATCCTGGATAAGTGGGACCCTATACCAAGTTGGACCCTATGTTAAACAAAAATCGGATCCATTGCGATGATTATGATGTTCAGCTATAGGCTACCCACATTCAGAATAAAACAGGATCGCATGATTTTTGCTGATCTCTTCAGTCAATTCTTAACAGATTTTCATGATCTTTTTCTAAACACTGTTTTTTCCAAAGAATTATAACTATGTAGTCTAGTCTCAAAATAGGGTTCCCCTGCACCTCGGAAATATATTTGTAATTTGTGTATGATCTAGCTTGAGAAAAAAACGTAGTATGAAAGATCAGCTATGTCATGTAAACAACTTCAAGCAACATGCCATTTTTATGCAAATGTGTGCCGCCATTACCGAAAAATGTATGTCTATTTATAGCTCGTTCAATATCACAGATCACGGCACACAAAGGGTTTTTACACCCATGTTTTGAGGGGCAAAGAAGACAATAAAACCATTTTTAGAGTGATCTGATGTGTTTCAGGAAATTAGTAGGGGAGGACGGGGCATGTTCGAACACTGGGGCACATTCGCACCCTGCTGGTAACTCAGAATTGAGGGCCACCTGGTGAATTAAAAATATAATTCATGATGTACCTTTCCCCTGAGTCACTGTTTCTCCCAAAATTCATCAGCTACAGTTTTTTTGTTTTGCTCTCGATTCAAAGAAGTGATTTTCGTCTCATTTTATGTTATTTAGGTTAATTTTTCTAAATACTGTGTGAACTACAGTTTTAGTAGTTAAGTAACCATTTGTTGTTCTATAAATAGAACACAGAGGTATACAACATACAGGGAGAGTATTTTTGAACCATCACGCGGGGTACGGGCAATAATTGTGGTTGAAGCTAAAATGGCATTACGGGGCACGTTCAAACGCGTTCGGATATGCCCCGGTAAGGGTGTGAACATGCCCCGAACTAACCTCACAACCAATGGTCATAATTGCAACATAGTTTATCTTATTCACACATGTCCACACTCACCCATACATGCTGGCACTCACTCAGCCACACATTATCATACTTTTTTATACAACACATGCTGTTTTGTTTGGTAACCCGGCGGTTGGTGGATAACCGTGATAAATGCCGCCAGTGGTGTGCTGGTGGCCTGATGGACAAACTGCCATTGCCCACTGCTGGTAACGTTTTTGGAGGCTGACAATGCGCTGCTACCCTATGAAGGGCAACATCACATTGTTGCTATTTATGCAAAATGCAATAATAAAATACAAAGGATTGCTAATTATTGTCATTGTTGTATTGCACTTTAATAACCGGGGCATGTTCGAACGGTACTGGTCGGACATGCCCCAGAGGCGGGGCATGTCCGGCCAGTCTGGCTGTAATCACATTTTGCGCTATATTTTTTTAAATATACAAGACAACTAACTCTAAATTTTAGTGGGTCATCATACATGTGGAAGCACTATTTGTATGCAATAATGAGTGATTTAGATAAATAGCTAGTGATCAGGTATGCACTATGTCTTAAGGGTTGGAACATGCCCCGTCCTCCCCTATGCTACTTATTGCCACCATTACCGAAAAATGTATATTTAGTCATAGCTCGGACAATATCACAGATCACGGCACGTGTTATAGAAAATTCTATAACACACGGCATATGTTATAGAAAATCTATAACACGGCATGTGTTATAGAAAATTAGGTATTCAAATTAGCGCCGCCATTACCGAAAAATATTAATGTAGTTATAGCTTGGTCAATATCACAGATAATGGCTCAATAAGAATGTCTACATCCATGTTTTGGGAGTCAAAGAAGACACTAAAATCAATTTTAGAGCGATCTAAAGTGTGCCGCCATTACACAAAAATTCTTGTCTATTCATAGCTTGTTCAATATCACAGATCACGGCTCACAAAGGGTGTCTACACCCATGTTTTGATGGTTAAAGACGACAATAAAACCATTTTTAAAATGATCTGATGTGTTTCAGGAAATTAGTATGCTACTTATTGCCACCATTACCGAAAAATTTATATTTAGTCATAGCTCGGTCAATATCACAGATCACGGCACAAAAAGGGTATCTATACCAATATTTTGAGGGTCAATGAAGACAATAAAACCATTTTTGGAGTAATCTGATGGGTTGCAGAAAAAATAATAAATTAGCGCCGTCATTACTGAAAAAATCCTACGACACATCACATGCCCAATTATTCCTGTAACACACACTGAGTATGGCTGCTAAAAATTTGTGATACGGCATCCCAGTCCTGAGCTATGAGAAAGTATTCACATCCTCTTTAAAAATTATCTCAGCCACTACAAATAAACTGATGTCAGCCACTACAAAAGTGACGAAAATCACTTTTGTAGTAACCGAGATCATGTTTTTAGTGGCCAACATCAGTAATGGTAATGATAATATAATTTCTTCAGTGGTCAAGATCACTTTTGTAGTGACCGATATCATTTTGGCAGTGGCTTGCATCAGTTGGTTAGTGGTCAAGATCACCTTTGTAGTGACTGACATATTTTTTAAAGAGGGTGTGGTCACTTTTTCAGTGGCCATGATCACGTTTGTAGTGACTTAGTTAACTGTAGAAGTGGCTGTGATCACTTCTTCAGTGGTAATGATCACTTTTGTGGTGACTAAGATAACTAAAAAGAGGCTGTGATCACGCTTTCAGCCTTGGCTCCCCCTATGTGAAAGGAATGTGCTATCTAGCTTCAGTTTAGACTAGACTACGCATAACATTAAATTGAGCTACTATGTGACACGATATAGTGCCAATGTAACGTTAGCAATGTCAAATATGTTGTAGCCTGATATGAGGATATCCCCTCTAATGTGTGTTACGTTTCATCCATTTAGTGATGGAGGGAGACATAGTAGGCCTAGTGTTGTGTACATGCGACATTCAAATCGGATTTGGTTTAGAAAAAAGGAACAAAAAAGTGTCTAATTGTGGTTCTGAAACTTTCAAAATTTACCACATGTGGTTCAAAATTTAATTTTACTGCACCAAGGCATTGTAAGATCTATGTTTTTATATATCGATTTTCATGTTGAGATGTTTCTTAAAGAAATGTGCATGTCAGAATCACAATAAGAAACTTCGTTCCAACTTTTCACAAGTGTGCAAAAAAGAATAAAAAAGTGAGATTTGAGTGTCAATGTATTTTGTCACGTCAGCATGAGGGAAATACGCATAACAAATGTTTCCAATGTGTCTGAAAGTATATCTCACTTTGATATTAAAATGTCATCTTTTTATATATAGTTGTGGAATATGCATATAAATGGAATTAATGGCATTACTTACAATGTTATCGTGACAGTGTAAAATCCCTAAACTCGTTCAGGTCTGATAAGTGCATTGAAATATGAACAAGATTATTTTTTTCTGACTACCTACCATTATGGCAAGTTGCCGGAAAAAATAGGTTACGTAGTAGTAGTAGTAAATCATTGCTTTACAGGTCTTTTATGTGACTTGAAATACGATAAAAACGTTGTAGTCAATTGATGAAATAAATGATGTACAGATGATGTGAGGCTTGGGGCGATAGGGCATGGTGGGTTTTTGAGAGCGTTTTCCTTCGCTCGCTCGATCAGGTGTTCTGGGCATGTCTAGGGGATCTACACCAAGACATGCCCAGACGGCCCGAGATTTAGGTTTCGCTGTGCAATTCAATGCTAAAACTCCGTGGCATTTCGCACAGCTCCGCTATCCACGGGTCAAATAGTCCCCAGAGTAACAATAGGAAGGATAACTCCCTCTGGGTAACTCCATTCATCCCACGTGAGAGACCTGATGTCAAACACGCTATTGCCGATTATTTAAGGCTACCACAGCCTACACCAGCGCCAGCACTGATGCGAGAGCTGCATTAGCACCGCAGTTGAGCGGAGGAACCAGGGTACGCTACTAGCAATCTGCTATGGCCAGATACGAGGTGGCTGTAGCTTCCCTTGGAAGATTGCTGTAGACTAGTGCTTCCGTACCATGCCATACAACATGGGACTGGCGAAACAGATCCCTAATGACCCTCCCCAGATGGGGGCAAAAAGTACTACTATTAGCAATCATCCCAGTACCCCAATGGTTTATGAGAAAATGAAAGTTGCAGGTTAGTTTAAATTACTTGCTCTAATTTTTTATGGCAGGTATTAATTTAGGCTGTAACGTTAGCATGGCACAGGACTGTAACATAATATTAGGTGTGCAATTAAATATGAAAACACCGTGATGCTTTGCATAATGATATGCATGGTCCATTCACTCAATTCACTGAACATAGGCTGCATTTGTATATGAGCCACAGCTGTCTTAACAATGTGCTAACGTGAGAAAAGTTTGGACACCTTTGTTTTTAATGTGACAAAATAGTTGACATATATTAGTGTATCGTGGCATGCTCTTTGACCCTTCATATGTTAACGTGACACTTTGTGTGACACGGGAATTGGCAACGTGACAGTGTCATTTATAGGGTAAGTGGGTTCCTTCTTCTCATCCCTCAAAATTAAGGTGTCCAAATGTGAAATCCAAAGATTTGTGTTTAGTCCAATTGTGTTCACATATCCAGTATTACAGAAATTGTTGGAAAATGCTCTTTTACAACAGACTACTTTGGGAAGTGTCATTGGCATCTGTCACGTTAGCACTTGATGTTTATTCCAAAGCAGCAAAAATAAAATCCCGTAGTCCTTCTACAACGCAGCAATCTGAAACCAGCCTTTCGAGTAAATATTTCTAGCTGTGTGCATATAAATTCTGGGCAAAGATGCAAATTTTATTAGCACTGTTGCTAAGGTGACACTAGCAACATGTAAAAAAACGTCACGTTAGCAAAACACACTTAGCTTTAAAATATATACTTGTTTAAGCAGAAATATATTCTTTTGTATTTTAGTTTTCACTTGGAGGCGGTCGTTGTCTCTACATCTTGTCATTCTAATTATACTTCTTTACTAGTACAATACTTTGTATCATTGACATTGATCAGATATCAAGTGTCTTGACTTATGTCACGTTAGACGTTGCTGTTTATTGCAAGCCATCAAAATACAGTTATTTTAGCCATTGTACAATGCAATAATCTAAAACCAACAATACATACACTTATTTCTGAGTGAGCGCAGACAAATTCTAGCCAGCGAAGTGGCTTCTAGTAACACTGTTGCTAGCGTGACATTAACAAAGTGCCAACGAAAATGTCACATTAGCATACTTTAAATTTAAAAAATTGACACTTCGCATTTAGCAACCTCCTTGTCTGATCACAAATACAATCTTCAGTCTTTTAATTTGAATATTGTTTATGGCTGCTTCATCGCTCCTAATTCTTTCAGCAGATTTTATTCTAATAAGAAAAAAAAAGTAATTCTAATAAATCATTTACATTTTTTTCACCTCAAGAATTATGATCGGGAAGTCAATGTGGCACATTATTGTGTTTCGTGTCATATAGCCTGTTACGGCCTCGACTTTACTTTTTAAATGTGATAAGCCTTAATCTACTCTTCTTTTCGGAAATAAGCATAGGCATATCCATCTATGTCATGCATGTGTAGCTAAGGCCAGTTCAAATAGCCTACCAAGTTTGGTTCGAGCCTAAACCACAAACCTATAATAGGCCTACCCTGTGTTATCTTCCAGTTGTAACTTAACTTTATGGTAATTTCTTCTGCATGGTCATTTTCTAAAATGTTGGAAACGCGGCTAGTGTTTTTCAAGCTTCTTAAATTAATCCTCGATATTCAATTGTGCTTACTAACCCTCAGAACCTAGGGGTAGAAACTTTTGTTTAGTTATCAACGCTAGGCTTATTGAGCGACATATGAAGTTAAATCAATTTTTTAGTAATGGTTGCACTGATTTGCATATAAATTTTTTTCTGCAACGCAGAAGGCCACTTAAAATGGTTTAAATACTCTCTTCGTCGACCCTAAAACATGGGTGTAGAACCCTGTGTGTGCCGTGATCTGTGATATTGAACGAGCTATAAATAGGTCTACATACATTTTTCGGTAATAGCGGCGCTAATTTGCAAACTAATATTTTTCAAACACATCAGATCAATCTAAAGATGGGTTTATTTTCTTCTTTGACCCTCAAAACATCGATGTAGACACCATTATTGTGCCGTTATCTGGGATATTGACAGAGATACAACTACTTATACATTTTTCGGTAATGGCGGCTCTATTTAGAATAGCCTACTTATATTTTTTAGCACATCAGGTCACTCTAAAAATTGGTTTATTGCCTTCTTTGACCCTCGAAACATGGGTGTAGACACTAGTATTGTGACGTTATCTGTGGTATTTACCGAGCTACAACTAAATATACTATTTTCAGTAATGGCGGCACAAATTAGCATACACATGGTACGTAGGACATTTGCTCAGCTTGTTAACATAGCTAATCGTTTCTACATGGTTTCTACAAGCTAGATGGGCCTACACCAATTAGAAGTATATTTCCGATGGTGCATGGGAAGCCATGAAAATAAATATTATGTGGCGGGCGTATTTAAAAAACTTAGAGGCCATTCAATATGTAGTTAATTTAAATTTTGACGTCTCTTTAAACCCACGCACTATTTCTTAAATTTCATTACATGTCAAATGGTCTTAACTTTTGAAGTATTGAATCATCTATTTTAATTTGTACTTTTGTTAGGATTTGACGAAAAAATCCTTTGCAAACTTTCAAAGAATCGGTTTAGCAATTACAGTGTCAGATTTGGGGGCGGACCTGGCCTCCTCTTTTGTTTGCCAAGTTCGTTAAAAAAGTACTAATAATAATTATATAATTATAATTATCCGCCCCTTTTCTTCAAATCCTGGATCCACCACTGATCAATGATATCAATCTATTAATCTACATTTGTGATCATGGTGATGTAGACCTTATTTATTAGAGTGAATAATCACAATGTACAATTTATTTATGGTGAGATACAAACATTGTCAAGAAATACAAACATTTTTGTTGGTGAGTATTATGCCTAAATATTATTATGAGCCTACAATGTGTTCAATCTACAGATAAATTTATGTGTACAACATTCTAGACCTACACCAGGGTTAATAATGTAATATGTTTATTGTAATATTAATGTGAATCTAAATGGCTCATTGGCTCGTTTTCTTTCGCCAAGAAAATCCATGCTCCCTGTAATGACATGTCGCGCCATCTATGGAGTTATAAGCTAAAATGCCAGCTAGGTCTTGGGCGGCCATTTCCGAGGAGGACAAACCACATCGTTTTTCTTTTATGGAGTATATATTAATATTGGACCTAACAAAATTAGTTAAGCAATGCGGGGGATTTAAAAAGTGGTAGCAAATTGTTTCATGTACATGAGAAATTTCAAAAACCTCGCGCATTGTTTGTCCAACATAAAATACATGGGCAGGTTACAGGCCTCGCTGGCTGTCAGTGAAAAGCCATGAGAGGACTGTTGCACAGGTTACATGGCACATGGATGGGTACGACAAATTAACACAATTTGGCATTTGTATTCATGGTTGCATTGACGGCTACTCTCGAAATCTAATATGGTTGGAGGCCTTCCACACCAACAAAAACCCTAAAGTGATTTTGGGATATTATTTGAATGCAGTTGCGAAATTGGGTGGTTGCCCAAGGCGGGTACGTGCAGATATGGGCACCAAAAATGGAGATGTGGCTCAAATACAGATGTTTCTGCGCAGAAACGATGATGAGATTTTTTCTGGGCCAAAAAGTTTTTTGTATGGAGCAAGCACCAGAAACCAGCGGATTGAAGCCTGGTGGGGATACTTGAGAAAACACTGTATGCAGTATTGGATGGATATCTTTCACACCCTCACGGCCGAAAATAGGGGGGGGGGGGGGCTTTCGCCGGCCGTCGACGTTAGTTTTTGCTCATGTGCACGATGTTGACAAAACTGGTGTAAACATTTGACATTTTTCCTATAGATGCACCAAGTGAGAATCCAGGTCAAGTTCGATATTGGGCTTGATGCAACCTCTGTGATCTTGAAACGCACCGACCTCGACGTACACGTGCAAACACCCCCCCCCCCCCCACACACACACACATTTTAGACACACTAACGTTTTTTTAGCCTTGGTATGTTCGAAACATGATATGAGATGTTAGCAGGCAAAATAAAGTGATGAACATTATTTTTTAACCGCTTATATAGGGGTACCCCCAAATCTGTTTAGATTTAGGGGGTAGGGTTACATTAACGTCTGTCGTTTCTGTTCTAGTTTACCAATATACCATATAAAAGATAATTACATTTTCGTTCAAATGTTATTCGTGTTATTTAGAATAATTAATTTCATATATATATTTTTTTTGGGGGGGGGGGGGGAATATCGCAGCTTTTTGTGAAAATGTGTGTATTTAGCCTGGGCTGAAATCTGAAAAATTGAAGTTTGCTCAGCATTTAATTTTATAATTTTGTATCCACTTGTTTTTATATAATTTGGGTGTACCTAATTTGAATCTGTCGGATAACATTCTATAACATTAGCAAAACATTAAAAAAATATCCACCAAAACCACATATTTTCTATTTTTGTGTTGTACTTAAATCAACAATTTTTTTTTCTGCAGGTGATTCAAAATCAAAATGACCTATATTTGACCTCCAAATCCAAAATAATTACCACTAGCACAATAAATTATGCACGTGAACTACAATATAACAATAAACATTTTTTAATGGAAATTTACAAAATAGAATATGTAATACGACAGATTAGGCTACAAGGCATTTGACATTTAGTTTGAGCAGATTATATTCCACCATGATATGATATGATATGTATTTCGAATGCCGTCATGATTTAATTTTACAATAAAAAAAAGGTCAGACGATGAAAAATAAACATTAAAATATTAACGTTTCGGCCCCCAAGTCATGCGAAAACATAACTTGTGCATCCCTGTAACGTTCATTCCTGGTCCACTAAGTCACTACAAGCGAGTCATATTAGCGTCAGCATGTTTAGCGGTATAAATATAGTAAGAGTATATATATATAAAAACGGCGGATATGTCTTGTATTTGAAGGTTAAATAAACAGTGATGAAGGTGATGTCTTTACAAAGACACCAGCAATATATTTTTTAAAAGAATAACGCAGAAACCACAAATTGTGCTTTTATGTGCGATACACCTTAGCAAATAGTGTTTTTGTATTTTGGTGGCCATCAATATAAATAACACTTATTTTAAGCATACACATATCTGAGATTAGAAAACGTAGATCAGATATGGATATATCCAATAATTATGTTTTACTATGTCGTTTGCTTTGACCATGTTGACAAGCTTGTTATGTCGTTCATTTTGAATATTTTATTATAAAAATTATGTTTAAGTGTATGTGGAGACTACAATTTATTCTACTGCAGTGTGCTATATACTATTAGAACGGGCATTAAAAGGGACTCAATCAGGCTAAAATCGTGAAAAAAAATCGGAGATTTTATTTTGGCTTCTTAATATGACCATATGATGTAAACATGTCCATAGACTAGAACTGCAAATTTTTTAAATTTTTGTGCCGCGCATTCACCAGTTAGGCTAGATATAGAGCCGAAATTCCCGATTTCTTATTTCGGACATGCATGTCCAAAATAAGAAATACGTAAATAAGTAATTAAAATGATTAACTTAAGCAGTTAATAAGATCTGGCTCAATTGATTTTTAATAGCACAGTGATTATATTTGTTTTGGCATATTATCCATGTAGATTAATTCCATGTGTTTTGCAGTATGTAATACAATCATTTTTACATATCTGACAGGATGACTTGAATCGAACGGTTCACACCTGGGCCACCCACAAAATGAGAATTGACAGAAAATTTGGCGGAGCTGGAGGAAGGCCCATGTTATTATATTCAATACCGAAGACGTTTGGTGCTGTAGAAAATCGAGTGGATGTGGACATGAGGGAAGTTGAAGTTTGCATCAGCGAGACCGTTCCAAAAGGATTTTACCCGTGTGATGTCGATATATTTGAGTTATGTAACATTTTAATGGAAGAAAATACCTGGGATGTTCCATCTAATGGTTACGAAGCTGTATCCCTTTACACGAATCTTAGAAGAACTATCAAACTAGAAATAACATAGCGATCCATAGTGAAGGAGGAATCGAGGAAATTGTGAACTTGCTATAATTCTATAATGTGAATAAATCATATGAATAATAAATATTATTCTGTTGGAATAATCTGTTGGTGTTTAATCTTTAATAGTACAGTAGAAGACAATAAAAAGTGATCATCGACCATGCAGGACTTTACGATCCATCCATACTATTGACGTCAAATGCGTACAAATACTGAGCAATTAGAATAAAGTCGTTTTTGTTAAAAGTTGAAAATCATTTTTCATTACTATATGTCACATATTATCCACAGTCAAGTGTAGTGGGTATAAAGCTAGTTAGCGGGACTAGCAAAGCAGCTAGTTTCAGTCAAACATGGTTGACAAAAAGTAAATTTGCCTGGTGAATTCCTGTCGTTTGCTTTTATTGTTAAAATAGCACTAGATTGAGACATGAGAATGATCTTTGACTATAGTTTTGAGTAGTCACGTGGCGCAATGGCTAGAGCGCGGAGCTTTGCCAATGTCACTGCCTGCCGTGCGGTTTCGAATCCCGCTTGGTGCAGGATTTTCAGAGAAATATCATGTTTCTCCCCTCTCAATATTGGGACATTATTTCGATGTTGTGTCCTTGGGCAAGACACTTTACCCTCACATGCTTCACTTGACTCAGGTGTAAATGAGTACCTGGTAGGACAGAGATGGCAATGTGTGCGACTAGTTCCTAGCGCCGAAATGGCTGCAAGTGCTGTATGCTCCAAAAAGGGAGTTGAAATGGTACATGAATGAACAGGTCCAGTGACCAGGGGTAATATGTGTGAAGCGCACAGAGCACTGTATGTGCGCTATATAAGAACTCACCATTATATTTGTGTTTCTTTTAGAATATAGTGGCAAGCTTTAATTTACATATCATGCCGATTTTCATGTGATTTCACAGGACTATCCCTGTTGTCTATTATGTATTATTATACATATATTTTATACTGTTTATTTTATTGACGCATAAGTCTACATAGACTTTCCGTCGTCAATAAAATATCTATCTATCTATCTATTGATGCACCTCAAAACGTTTTAATTTGGCTAAAACTAGATGCTGGGCTGGTCCTTTTACCTAATAACCATCGGAAACCAAATACAAGATGCCAGTCCTGTTTTCTGGCAAAAAATAGTAAAAAACGGCACCAGTAATTAAAAGTGACCATATGCTGAAAAATTAAAACTATGCTTTTCATAATTATACGGCCTGCATGGTGGCAGAAATAGAGGTCATGTTTGTTATCGAATCGTAAAAAAAGGAACCGTTCCCCAATCGTGGGTCGTCTAAAAAAAATGTTTGGCAGCAACGTGAAAGGAGAAAACGCACCTCGGCTGCAGAAAATTGCGAATTATTTACGTCTAAGCTACCTAACATGTCATTTGGAGATCTAAAAAACGTTCTAAAAGCAAATAAAAAAAAATCATTGCACAAAATTCCAGAATTTGTTTTATTTGAAATATCTTAAAGGGACTGGCCCACGCTAAAATCATCAAAAAATCGGTGATTTTATTTTGGGTTCTTAATATGACCATATGATGTAAGCATGTACATAGACTAGAACTGCAAATTTTTATAATTTTTGTGCTGCGCGTTTACCAGTTAGGCTAGATATAGAGACGAAATTCCTGATTTGTAATTATTGACAACCATGTCAAAAATAGGAAATGCGGGAATTTCGTCTCTATATCTAGTCTAACTGATGAATGCGCAGCACAAAAATTTTAAAAATTTGCAGTTCTAGTCTATGTACATGCTTACATCATATGGTCATATTAAGAACCCGAAATAAAATCACCGATTTTTTGATGATTTTAGCGTGGGCCAGTCCCTTTAACTATCGTGCACATTGTGTCTTTCAGTGTTGAGTGAACAGAGTACATATGTGTGGACATGGTCGATATTTTTTGTTTCAAGATGTCATACTAGCACTACCATCATTAACAACCTTAACATTCACTATTTATAACACATAAATCATGTCAATGAGATATATATTCGCCAAAGTAAAGTATTACCGAGTGCTCACGGAATAGATATAATAAAATTTCCACCAATGACTCTTGATTCGTAGCTAGTAACTAAACGATCATAGAACGATATTCAATTTAAGTACTGCGACCTCATCTAAAATAAAAATATATAAATTATTTCAAAATAATATTTTTTCTTTCACTCACTGTTGGGTAATCAAAGTCCGTGTAGACACAGCCGATATTTGTTGTTTCTTAAGTCCTATGTCAACTCTCTCAACAATAACTATTCATAACACACCAATCACGTCAATGAGATATCTATTCGCGAAAATAATGATTTAACAAATTCACTGTTCTAAGCATAATATGTATTCGCAAAAAAGGCAACACCAATCTCTAGAGCAGGTGCATGCTTTTAAAATGAAATATAACTAAATCACATTCAGTGTACAATCTGAAGACTGAAAACGATGCAGTATTTTCTCTGCATTTGGCGTTTGTGCTGGATCGTAATCAACGCATTGTTGCAATATATCAAGGTTGTTTGCTTCAAAGATTGGGGGTCTCTTTCGCTCAGACATCAGCCTTGTAATATGAATCAGAGGTTCGTCGTCTGCTTCCAATAAGCACCATGGCTCGCTGGACACAAACCACTCGGCGAGCGTCACCCTCAACGCCCATATGTCACATGCAGATGTAGCACGTTGTCTTCTAAGAAGACGTTCGGGTGGTATATAATCAAGTGTTCCTGGTATATGCACTCCAGCAGTGGTAGAAGCCAGCTGTAGTGATCTAATTTTTGCGAAACCGAGGTCACAGAGTTTTGCCTGTAGGGAAGATTTGTCAACAAGGATGTTTTCGGGTTTTATGTCTTGGTGGAGACTTCCTAAGCCATGGAGATATGCTATGGCATTGACAACATCGACGGCAATGCGTAGTTTTTCTTGTTTGCTAGCGTAAATTGCATCATTATATATAATACTTTGCATTGTGGGTCCTTCAATAAATTCTGTCAATAGTAGCATTTCAAACTCTCTTGTCGCAGCACCCACAAAACGTACTACATTTGGGTGGCTGACTTTCTGATGAATTGTAGCTTCTTTTAACACTGGGTGTTTCCAGTGCTTCGTTTTTATTCTCTTTACAGCAACAGTCTGCTCTTTATAGATCCCTTTGAAAACGTCACCAAATGACCCGTGGGTAATTTTGTCTGCTTCGCAATACAGGATTGCGTTCGCGTCGATCATCAAGTTCTCAGGGGTAGATGCAGAGGCAGGCAGAGTATGCTCTTCACTGATCCTGAAAAAAATGGATTGAGATGGCTGTAATGCACTGTCAGTGCCATCGTCGACATGGCAGGAGTATATTCCAGGCTCTCTTATTCTATATAGCCATGCCGACGATGACTGCACTAACTGGTCATGCTTGTACCATTTGTACATGACTTGGTTAAGCAGGAGGGTTATTACTCCAATGGTTAGATTATTTTCCCCATCGTAGCCCCACACTTCTGCGGGTTGGTTGACAATCACGCTTCGTCCATCATGGTTGTAAAATTTAAAAACGTTTTCATCGCCAGTGTCTCGCTCTAGAAAAACCTTTTCTGCCTTGGAGATTGAAGAGACTATATATCCATCATTCAATGGCTCATAAAAAGTGCCGTTTTGCACGGATTCATTAACACAATCACCGATTGAACACGTGTGAGTACGTGAAATTTCGTCGTATGTTGAATCAACCGTTCTCGAATAAGTTATATTAAGTGCTGGTTTCTCCATATACAAATCCCCGCTGAAGACTGGGAATAAGCCACCTTCACTTCCGAATGCTCTGCCATGATCTTCATGTGGAGGTGAACCGACCTACAACAGCAAAAGGTATATACAAATAGTTCGACTTTTCGTTAAGATATGCAAATACATTTGTATCTAAATTGTCATAAATCACAGCGTTGCCTCTCTTAAGGGTGTCCGTAAAACAAATGGGAGCACCCTACCTTCTGCCGCGACTTTGAACGTGGCTCAAGGTAAATTGAAGGCCATCACGAAAAAGAATCAACACCATGCATAGTTTGTATGGTTCATGTCATCAAAGATATAAGCTATCAAAATACGGGCAGCGATCTCAAAACACACTGGAACCAATAAGCATGCGGATTGCCCCCTGTGAGATGCTTGATTTATATTTGCGTATTGAACGAAATTTGTTTTTATCATCTGGGCAGCCCCCCCCCCCCCCCGCAGATATGCGAAATAGTGCAGTATGTTCTTAACCCCGGATATATATATTATATTATTATTATTATATGTGCAGGTTATCAATAATTAGCACTTTTATTCTCATGATTTTGAGAGGAATGCAGTTGGAATTCGCAATAACGGGAAAACAATGTATGTTCCTTGAAATAACGTTGTTATCACAACTACGGTAAGAAAAACAAACATATATTTCCTATGAAATATGATTATGGGTAATACGTAGTATTTTAGACAGGCACATTAAAGGGTCTAGCCCGCCACCTTGTTTTAATTATGGTTGTCAAAAAGTTTGAACTTGCCTGATGATAAAAAAATAATCTTATTTTTTATTGCTAGAATATCATCAGGTTAAAATTGATCGGCTATTGATGCACTTAGCAAGGTTCGACATACGCGAAAGTTCGGTGGTGGGCAAGTCCTTTTCATATTGGCTGAATAGAATAAGTAGTTAGCACACCTGGATCGAGCTTGATGACGACATATCCAGTTGTTCTGCTTCTATTGCCTTTGTAGAACCTGGCGAAGCCACGTGTGTGACAGTTTTAATAGGTTGAGTTTTGGCTGTGTGAATTTCTCTCGTGTCTAAATCGCCGAATGAGTTGCCAGAAGCATTGGATAACTCGCTAGTGTGTACTGAAATAGTTGATTTTTTTATTGGGGGGCCGGTCGTAACCAGGAAATATCGCAGGCCGTTTAACATACTAGTCGACTCGTATAATTCCCCAACAGTCTGATCTTTTGGAACAGGGGAATGACTGAAATCATATATGTCAAATTTGCACAGCGATGCATATAATTGGTTTCGTGAAAATCCACTTGGGAAATACATATTTTTGCCTTCTTCTATCAACGCATCTTGTTTGCAGTTTCTCTTAACAGATAAGTGCCTTGGTCCTCCACCAGTTTTCGCCCGAACTGCTTTAGCGTTGTGAATCCACCCGAATTGGATAGTTTTCATCTCCTTAGAAGCGCGGGTATTCCCTCACAGTTTTTTGGCACGCATCTTTTCTCTACTTTCGTCACGTTCATCATCATCATCATCATGTTCTTGTATCATTCCAAGCTTACTGCGCACCCTATCTATGCATGCTTTCTTCGCAGTTTTCTTATAGTACAGCGCATCTCTCCCACTAGAGCAAAATGAGTGAAGGGCAATATAGTCACCCAGATTCAGGAACGCGCTGAGAGCCTTACTATCAGCTGCAGTCAATGTACGAACGATACTACTGTCGATCTGCAAAAAAGATCAAAATGGTTCTTTTGATTGCAATATTGACAAGATTGGTAGTTTGTTTACATGTAAGACCAATAGATCCGGGATGACATTTTACAATAACTCTTCAGCAACTGTAACCCCTCAACTGCAAAATAGTTCCTCATGAGTAATTATTATTAAAAAAGTCAAATGAAAGCTATTTAAACACGTACGATTTAGAATTTATTGATAATTTTATAATACAACCAAATATATATCATATATAGGGTTACATAGGTTGATTGAGTGCTACGTAAATAATACTCAGTGATAACAGGTGTTTTAGTTCTGGTCGCCGGTAAGAGTCTGGAGTCTAGTTGATTGATTGATTCGATAATAAAAGAGTCTGTCATTCAGTATGGACAATAATAATGTAATTCTCATTGAACACGCTGCATAGTATATGGGCTTTGAACCATTTTTGAATGTGTTGTTTTCCAGCCTATGTACCCCTAACATTGTGATATATATTTTGTTGTGATATAAAATTATTAACAAATCTGAAATCGTACGAGATTATATAAAAAAATAACAGACCCGGGATTATGAATAAATATCACTATAATCATGCTAAAAATAATGGCCATAATCATACCTCCGATTTTTATCTACTTAGAAAAATGATTTTAAGTGGCTAATCCTACAATACAATAAACTTAAAAATTAATAGGGGGAGGCGGGCAAAGGGGGCTGGTGAGCAAAGGGGGCCACCAATGATATTTTAATTGTGACATGTTGTATGAAATATTATTGACGTCATAGTTATGAATTATGAGCATATGTATACAAAAAACATAAATAGACATCTCATACATATCTTAGATAGAAATAATAGACGAAAGGGAATTTTTGGCAACAATATTATGAATATAAGCTTATATGTTTGTATGAATCTCTTGATGAATTTATGTGATTTCTTCTGAAAATCTTTTGTTTTCTGTGGTACATTATATTGTCTTTGTTTCCTAGTCATTACTTTAGTCCGGAGATCACTTTAGGGGGGGATAATAGGCTAAATTTCCCACCTCTACCCCTTGGGCAAAGGGAGCCAGGGCAAAGGGGGGCAGGCCATTTCAATACAAGGACCATACAGCCTGGCCCCCTTTGCCCGCTAACTTTCAGTGGGTACATATTTCACACACTAATCCCAGTGAACGAAAGTATTTAGCTTATTACTTAGTAGTATGCCCAACTAAGCATGTCACCATATAATCAAATAAAAGGTCTTTTTCATATCTGTTTGATTAAGCTCATTTCAATGTACACACTTGTGTACCAAAATAATAAACAGTACCAAGGTGGGGGTGGCCCACTTTGCCCAATGCGCTTGCCCCCTTTGCCCAAGCTATGGGGCAAAGGGGGCCACTTTGAGAGCAAATCTATTTGGCTTACAATTAAAATAAGGTATCCTTGAAACACCAAGTGAGTATGTTATATTTATCTACATTGCATGTACCTAACATAGAACAGTCATTGGTTTTAAATGTTTAAGTTCGAATATTCTCCTTAAATACCATTGAAACGTTAAGTGGGCCCCCTTTGCCCGCCCTTCCCCTACACCCCGTATTTTCTCCGCAGGCATTGAGTTGTTAATAAGTATGTGATATGCTAGAGCTGTATTTAAATAGCCATCGACGAGCTATGATATATCTCTCAAAACCATGTATCATATCAATATATTTAAATTTCATCACTTCGAATCTTTAAAACTATCTTATGGAAGCTACTATAGCATTTTGTTGCGCACATAAAAATTGCACATTGAAAAAAATATTGCCAACAAATAAAAAAAATGGCGGCCATTTTTCAAATACACAACTTTTAGATCATTGCATATCACAATAATTCAATAAAAAATACTGTTGATAAGCTGCATATGCCTTACAAAAAGCCTATAATAGGTTCATACACTTACATCGAATGTTTTTATTATGTTTTTTTTATAGATTGAACTACCTTCATAATATGTGGTTGTGAAGGTTTAATATCCAACTTATCTGTTATTTATTCAACTTAAAAGAATATTCACATACCTTATGTTCCTTCATTTTCACGATTACATTCTCCAATATTCCTCGTCTCTCCCTCAAAAACTTATACATGACATCTTCTTCATCCATCCTCTTGCGATAAATGAAGTGACATTTATAAATGGTGTTGTTGTATCAATTATATGATCTCTCTTTTCCTAATTTAAAGGTGTTCATCGGGAGATGGTATGCCCTTCAGTTATATTGAATGTGCTACATAATAATTAGAAATACTTGAAACCTGACAGTATAGACCATATAACACTGTTAAGTAATAATTAGCTAAATTCGGATTTCAGTAATTAAGGGGTAGAATAAACATGCTGTCATGGGCTGTTTAGATGGGAGCCACATGGTGGAGACGGTACTGCTGATAAGTACACGCTACAATAGTTCGTAAGCGTGTCAACATCGGACGGTGACGTTTCACAACAAAGTCATTACATTGGTGCAGTGATCCACATACGGGCTACTGTGCTCACTCTTTACATTGGTGTGCGTGGCCAGGAATGCGTCACGTATAGATTTAATGTTAATTAAACATTCTGAACACAAGCAGGGTGCCCAAATAATAGAAAAAATGTTATATTCCCAAATAATTACAAAAATAAAACAAAAACATCTTATATTGCCAAGTAAAAAATTCTGTATACAAATATAAATTCTAAAAGGGAAAAAAAGATCACGTGGAAAGGGATTAGCATTTCCTTAACAATAGATGATAATTTGTTTAAAAAAAATCAGAGTGTGGTCTTGCATCAATCATGTATAATCTGCAGAGAGATATTGTGCCCAATGGATAATAATGTATCTTCTTGGTGGGGTATAGGCACTGGGCAGGCAGGCAGCTGAATATTTATGTCAGCCTTACTGGGATGTTTCAATTCTTTACGTTTTGTATTTGGGAATTCATCTGCTGGAGGATAAACCATTTTTGTATATCATAGGCATGTGAGCGGGAGGAAACGGCCGAGTGAAAAAAAAAATCTGTACGAATGTATATTATCCTTGCTAATATTTCAAAGCTGAAGTGACTGGCATTTGGTATGTTATCATTTTTTTAGTAGATGACAAATATCTAGATGATTAAAAGATGAAAACAACCCAGGTACTATATCATCTGACATCATGTTTCAAATAAGTCTACCGATTAGATATCTAGCACTATTTCAGTTCTACTGGTTTCAGGGCTCCAGATAATAAATGTACCCCCAACATTTTAGTTTAGAGGAACATTTTATTAATCGGTGTTAATAAGAAAACTCAGATAGGAGAGACCGGGGCTAGTGGTGACAATTTGCACATTTCGCCCTGCTCCCTTAGTTTTTTCATCTTCATGAAGGTGATACATATACTCGGGAGCAAGAGGAACATATTTAGGTAACATAACAGTGGCATAACCAATGTATACGATTTTGTTACCGTGAGAGCACAAAATATAGAGGTGGTCAATTTGTCCAGACCAGGGTAAGTTGTGACAACTACAGTGGATAAACAAAGAAATTTTTTGAATGGGACTGGCTAATCAGGCGCAATAATTGGTCATCTGATATATGTAGCACACTCGTGGTTTTATAATATTGGTTTAATGTTGGGCCAGCATTAAATGAACATTGGCGTAGCGCCTCGTGTTGGTCGTGGATAGCCTATATCTTCTTCTGGTCTGTCAGAGGCAGGATGTGAAATATGGTAACCCTTTAAGCGCTTAGAAGCACGATTATGACATTTTTAATAGCAGGGTATAGCCATATACAGCCATCCTGCGTGCAGGGTGTACTTGTTTTCCCACTACAGTAGTGAGAACGATTACAACTGAAGTCTCTACACGGTGTATACTGCCGACTAATACGTTGAAACTTTTTATTGACTGTGCGACCTCTGAGCTGAGCATGCGGGCATGGAACTGAAATGTTACTGATTCTTGAAAAAACTATTTTCAATCTGATTATTCACCGATATTTTCCGATATGACAGTCCAAAGAAATGTCCCACGATTTTGTACGCAGTCAATCTGTGGCTGAAACCTGTTTCAGCCAATGGGGCTAACGCTGTAGTTAAATACCATGTGCCTAAAAGGCCCACCTGACAGCCCCACGTGTAGTGATTGTCAGAAGGTGTGCGTTTTGGGGCATGATGGGTTAATGGAAAATAGGGCAGTGGGCGTTTTGTGATTGGTGGGTGGACCTCTTAGGAACAACTTTCTTGAAACGTCAATTTACTCCAAAATATTTCATTGGTCATATTTCATCACGTGTATATTGTGCAATACTAAAAATATCACGGGCCGTGCACGGTTACGTACTGAATCAGCTGCTGATCTTCACCTGGTGATCAGTCAGATGTGTCGGCTACAAAGGGTTCCGATCCTTAGGGGTGGGCGTCTTAGGCAAGTTCCCCTAAATATGAAGCGTTCGGCCTAGGCTGGTTCAATGTTAGGCAATAGTCTGCAACGTCAGTCCAATATTAATCCATGCTGCATATTCCTTACATATTGGGTCAATATTGGCCCAGTGTAGCAGACGGTCAGACGACATTCACCTGACATTGGTTCAACCTCACGAAAATGTTTAAAAAAATTAAATCGAAGGTCGATGGGGTTTTTCGAGCCACCGTGGCACGGGAATGGTCTGCTGTATTTCCGGTGTTCCCAGCAAACTCGAAGCATTTAAACAATGTCAGTTTAAGGTTGGGCCATCGCCGCAAACGGTGGGCCAACATTAATCCAACATTGTTCCAATGTGTCGTGGTTTCTGAGGATAGATGTTTCCTGGCTCACTCTCCCAGAAAAACCCCAGCAAAGTCATGAAAGTAGGTCTATAGCCTACCCGTACAAGCCCGCCTCTAGCATAGGCCTATAGGTACATTTCTAGAGGGTCATCATTCAATCGCCGGGGGGGGGGGGTAATATTTTCACAATACAAACTCTGCGTTAAATAGTCTGCATAATTTATTTCGATACCTGTTTTTTTAACATGTAGACTTAGTAGGCCTGATCAAATTTGAAATATATAGTCTTGTTGAAATTATGTGAGGCTAAATAATCTACCGCTCACACCCTTCCCCCCCCCCCCTCAGATAACAGTTATGTTGATCATAAATATAGCTCCGATTAACAGCTATTTTATCAGGATTTTTTGTGGTTTGGCGAGGTTGTGGGTCGAGGGGTTGTGGGTCGAGTGAGCTGTGGGTCGAAGGTCGTGGGTGAGGGGGTTATGAAGGTGACCCCTAATTGATCATATGCCTGGGTCCATCCCAATGAAAAATGACCAGGGTAGACATCTGAAAGCCGGAGCGAGAAGTCGACACGAACAATTTTCAAAATGGACGTCAAAGCACAAAGGTCTAATACAAATACCCCCCCCCCCCCCCTACGATTATTATTATCTCTTGAACCAGCCTAATTATCAAATAGGCCTACATGCGAGCAATATATCCAAAAGTAAGTTTTTATTTGGAAAAAATTATTTGGACACGTTTTTATAACGATCAGAGAGCAAATACAATTGTTTTGAAATTAAAAATAAATAATTTACAAGACATCCTACAGTAGGCTCGAGTACAGAATGATAGACTGACTATTAAACCTTCAACAGGATGGGATAAATATTCCCAGGGTTGCCAGTACCCCCTCAACCTCCTTCTTAATACTTGCCACCTATTTTTAGCCCGCCTTTTAATTTTAATTAAAAAAGGTGGGCTATTGCAATTGAAGTTCGGCGTCGTCGGCGTCGGCGTTAACATTTACTTGTGGGCGCGATAACTTGAAAAGTTTTTCATGTTTCCTTCCCAAATTTGTTTTGCATGTTACTAATGACCACTTCTCGGACAAGTTCAATAATGGCTGAAAAAAAATTCAAAATGGCCGACTTATTGCGATTTTCCACCTTTTACGTCAATAATTTGACCTTGTGGGCGCGATAACTTGAAAAAATTTTCACGTATCCTTTTCAAATTTGTTATGCATGTTACTAATGACCAGTTCTCGGACAAGTTCAATAATGGCCGAAAAAAAAAAAAAGACCGATTTATTGCGATTTTTCACATTTTACGTCAATAATTTGACCTTGTGGGCGCGATAAGTTGAAAAGTTTTTCACATATCCTCTTCAAATTGGTTATGCATGTTACTAATAAGTAGTTCTTGGACAAGTTCAATAATGGCCGAAAAAAAAGGCCGATTTATTGCGATTTTTCACATTTTACGTCAATAATTTGACCTTGTGGGCGCGATAAGTTGAAAAGTTTTTCACATATCCTCTTCAAATTGGTTATGCATGTTACTAATAAGTAGTTCTTGGACAAGTTCAATAATGGCCGAAAAAAAAGGCCGATTTATTGCGATTTTTCACATTTTACGTCAATAATTTGACCTTGTGGGCGCGAAAACTTGAAAAGTTTTTCACATATCCTCTTCAAATTGGTTATGCATATTACTAATAAGTAGTTCTTGGAGAAGTTCAATAATGGCCGCAAAAAAAAAAATGGCCGATTTATTGCGATTTTTCTCATTTTACGTCAATAATTTGACCCTGTGGGCGCGATAACTTGGAAAGTTTTTCTAGTATCCTCTTCAAATTTGTTATGCATGTTACTAATAAGTAGTTCTTGGACAAGCTCAATAATGGCTGAAAAAGAATTCAAAATGGCTGATTAATTGTCATTTTTCGCATTTTACGTCAATAATTTGACCTTGTGGCTGCAATAATGACTTCAAGTTCAATAATGGCGGCGGGCTATTGTCGAGTGTGCTCTTGTTTAACATACTAGGATGTACAGGGTTGACAAGAAAACATGTTAGTTACGTGACTAGCGGCTGTACAGAATCAGAATAGCCAATCCACGATGGCCGCCACTGCCATTTACATAAACAGTGAGAAGGGGTGGCCAATTGGGGCTATTCAACAATTACGTAACGCTTTTTTTGACTATTTCTGACCTCCCCCCTCCCCTCGTACCGCTATTTATTGTTACGTAATTTTTTTTGAACGGCCCCTTTGACTCGCTATGTCCAATATACCTGCCATTTCCCCTATATGTTACACAAAGCTGTTTCAGTCCCGCGTGATCATCAGATTGCTGCTATATTGTTACGAACTTATTAAATTGCCAATACTTCGCTGCACATGCTCTTAAGTATGGTAAGATGCCGTAAGAGATAGGCCTATCAAGTTGTTAAATTTCACTGGGACGGCGTCTGGGCCCGGGGTTTGTATTTAGTTTCGCCGCCCCCGCGTTGTTTGTGTAGGTAGGCCTATAACGTTACAGCGGTGCAATTATTTAATAATAAGGCCTATTTCTATAACGTGTGCGCTGATAGACCCTGAGCTGTAAGGCCTATGCAAATTATTTAGGGCTACTCACTGTTTCCGATACTATGTATGTTTCCGATACTATGTATAGATCTGTCGATATTGAAATATCGGGGTAGGCCTATCTGGGCATGAATTTGCTTGACCTCTTCTAAAGTTATGCATCAAAATTATGGTTCATGTAAGGGTGGTGTATTTCTGTAATTTGTTGCTATCATAATACTAATAAATGACAAATAACGATAATTTAAAGTTAGGTTAATTTACAATCACCTGTTTTTCTATATTTTAGAAATATCAGGGGCCTACTCATTATTTATTAAAATTTATCTCTAGTCTATATCCGAAGCGACACCTGGTGAGCTGGTATCAAGCCAAGGTCATGACCAATATGAACTATATTCATTATTTAACCCTTTGAGTGCGGGCGACGCTTTTAAGCGCATTCATACTGTTTTTCCACAACTAAAAATTGACAGAAATTGAACAAATATGCATGTATAAATCTTGAGTAAAGCATCAATTGTGAAATTTAGCAGGTTTAATTTTTAAGTGAGGAGGTATTACCCTTTCATTTGAAGTTGGCAATTGCGTGAGCAATGCCAACTTCAAATGAAAGGAAAATGTTAAGTAGTAATGAAGCACTGAAAGAGTTAATATTATGTTTTTATTGTGATACTAATTAATATGTTTTTATTGTGATACTAATTATAAACCAGCACTTTACCATTCAGCAACACACATCGGGACCACAGAATCATGGATTCTAAAACAACAAAAAAAACTTAAATTTTATCATACCGGCAGGCCTACTTCTCAATGTCATTGGCAAAGTTTCTTTTGATACTATGTTTTCGCCGATAGTTAGATGAGAGTTTTGATAAATAGTTTTTTATGTTTTACTTCAAAAATATATCAGTCAGTATGCTATTAATGGGGTTTTAAAATAATTATCAAGTAATCATTTTTCAATTGGAAAAGGTTACAGTAATGGATTAAAGAAGTAGTCTACTGTGAACGAACAGCGGGGTAAATCTGTAGGCCTACTCAGATATATTTGTTCTGGAGCTATTCAAAATTTTTGCAAAATATAAAACGTTTTGGTCTTGTTTTAAGACATATAGGTATCCCTATATAGGTATCCCCATTTTTCCTTAACTATGAGTAGATTTTATCCGACCAGGGCAAAAATTCCAGGCTGATCGTGCCCACTCCTATGAATTACACTGATTTTTTATCAGGCTGATCTAGATCACCGCACGGACCCATGATTCGTATAGGCCTAAAGGGATATATAGGCCTACACAGCTTTTGAACTAAGCGACGCAGCGTAGGCCTAATTATGGTCTGTGGAATTAGTTCTATAAAACAAGGTAGACATAAACCTTGAAATGCCATAAAAGCTTATATCTAATCGTTAGCGAGATAGTCTTATATCTTATCGTTAGCGAGATAGTCTATATCTGTATATAGGCCTAATGGGACATTAAAAAAATATCCACTGAGAATGCACTAGCAGTACTAGCGATATATATCTCGCTTAATTTTTGAAGGATTCCTTATTAAAAAATCACATGGCATGCCAATCAGAAAGATTCGGATGATAAAAGACGTCAATCATCCAAAACCACATATTATCGCCAGCCTGTCAAATTTTTTCTCAGATTTTTAGAAAGCTTGCCCGAATGTGTAAAAGTCCCATCTCCCTTATTAGGAGTTTTCAAGTTTATGTGCCATTTAAAAATTGCGTAACATTTTTGGGGGCGGATTACCGGTTTGTTGACTACGTTCCTTAACGCCAGCCTTTACCCCCCCCCCCCCCTCCTAGGAACTGAGAAAACATGTTGACTCACCTTGCTTAACTGGAAAAATGACTCCAGGTTCTTTTGGAATTCTTCAAACAGCTTAGAAAAGGTCAGTTTGAGTGCTTCTAGCTGCCACGTGCTCTCACTGTGACGCGGAAATGTGCATCCTGCTGTCCCACTGTAGTAACTGGTATATACCGAATATTAATCAGTATATACCGATTGCTATTCAGTATATACCGATTAGTATTCGGTATATACCGATTACTATTCGGTATATACCGAATACTAATCGGTATATACCGGAACGTATTTGGTATATACCGATTGCTTCACTTCACTTTTCGGCCAGTATGGCCATTTAAGTGAAAATTCCAGGTATTACAATATCCCATATTGTATAGTTAAAGTAGTAAAGGGAAGACAAAGCTAATAAAAGCATGTTCGTACTAGAATATTCAGTTTAAAGTGTTTGATATGATAAGATGACGATGCTCCTGGCACCTATATGTAACGAGTCTGATGACATGTTGAAGCGCCTGCACTACAACACAGTTTAATGGGTATAAAAATATCAGTATAAATAATGTAAAATATGAAGTGATTATAAAATGAACGACTTTTCAAGTCACTATATCTCCATGAAATTGGAGTGATTGTGTAAAAACTACAAGTCTAAGTCAAAACAGTGTCATTGTCAAAACAAATATATAATATATACTATAATACTATATACTATAATCAAAAAAAGTAAACCCATTTAGACATAAATATGAATGACATAAACAATGAACAGAGAAACCATTAAGTAAGTAAATGTCTTCTTTACTTCGCTTTTCGGCCAGTATGGCCAGAGAAATCATGAAACCACAAAAAATTCTCAAAAATTAAAGACTTACAGTGCCCCCACAGTTGGTAACAAGGTCTGTGATATTGGAGGACATCACAGAGCGATCACGAACCGTGAGGACACCGTAAGTCACCACAGGCTAATTGTACGGCAATGGCTTCTCTATGACATGCTGCATTATCCGCCAGGATGCCACAGAGAAACCATTAAAAAAATGAAGTGAAAAAATAATTATATGGCAATGGTTTCTTTCGGACATCCCGTCCAACACCAGGATGCCAAAGAGAAACCACTGCAACACAAAAAAAACAAATCGTAGAGGAATTATGAGTAGATCTACAATGAGTACAATGAAAAAATATATAAAACATACAAATATGAATACATAAAGAATATATAAAGAACCCGAACCGAAAACTATTCGAAAACAAACACAACAACCTCAGTGAAAAACCCTTAACCACTGGACAGCAAACACAAACAAAATTCACGTCAAAAAAATAGAAAAACCTGGTTCGATGAAAGGTTTGGGTGTGCTTGGCCTTCTAAGAAATTGCCCAGGGGGGACCACGCGGAGGTGACACCCTTCCCCCCCAGTAACTGGTATATACCGATTAGTATTTGGTATATACCGAATAGTAATCGGTATATACCGGATATTAATTGGTATATACCGATTATTATTTGGTATATACCGAATAGTAATCGGTATATACCGAATAGTAATCGGTATATACCGAATACTAATCGGTATATACTGGATAGTAACTGGTATAAACCGATTATTATTTGGTATATACCGAGTAGTAATCGATATATAACGAAAACTAATCGGTATATACCGGATAGTAATTGGTATATACCGAATACTAATCGGTATATACCGAATATAAACCAGAAAAAAACTAAAATTCCATGTCCTAAATGCGCTTCCATATATAGCCTAGTCTACATTAAACAAACATGTTTTCTGGAGCGCTTTTAGTCTAGTAGTCTAGATCTACCTTTTTCCGAATCGTCTATAGTAGGCTAAATAAATATCCTAATGTAAAATATATTCACTATACCCTGGGCCACATTCATTTTGGTAATTTTGTAGGGCATGCTTTTCGTCGATTTCTTCGTCAATTATGAATCACTTTCCTTGAAATTTAGCACAGGCAATTTTCAAGTCATGACGTGATAAATTTAAAAAGAACGTGCCGTGGACGTAGGTCACCAAACGTGGATTTTCCTATAGGATGGTCCTTACCTAAGTCCGCCTTGAAAAGAGCATGCGTTTCTTTGATCGTCATCACCAGATGACGTTTTTGAACTTGAGTTTTCACACCTTGTTCATCTCTAATTGTGACATAGTCACGTCTCCCCGGTGCCTGCCACGACAGTAGAAATCTTTCACTGCCATGACGGTGCTCTGAGGTAGTTGAGAGGAACTGATTTTTGCTCGTTTCGTCGTGATGCCGTACTCAAATGCTAGCTCGTTTATGACTACAGAAGCTATGCGTCGGCTAACTGGAAGATTTTTTCTTGTTCGGGAAACCGCTTTAGTGAAAGCACGTTTAGAGGCATATGCGTTTAAAATTGCACTACCTGTTTTACAAACAGTTTGTGCAGTTTCTGCAAGAGAGGCGCTCCTTTCTCTGGATTTACGCATGCGAACAGCTGACTGCTGTTTATCGTGGATAGCTTGTAGTGGCGTTCTTTTTGCTCTAAACGCCCTCTGTCTCTCTGCTTCTCTTTGCAAATGATGGATTCTCAACATCGGGTCAGATTTGATTTTATCTCTTCTCTTCTGCGCCCTTTCACGATCTGTCATCGGCATCTAAAATGCAAAAATAAATCATTCTTAATAAAAGGACTGAAAAACTTATTTTGATAATGTGATATTTTAAGAAAATTTGCTGTGATGAAAAATTATGATGTTATCCAAGCACAACTTTTGAAATAATTTATTTAGTGTTTGGATCGTATTTTAATTGTTTTGAGCCATTTTTTTACTTGAAAGTTCCATCATATTTTTAGAAAATTATTGAAAACCATTTTTATCATATAAGTTGTAACTTGCTAGACATCCTTATCATTGATGTATAAATATTTTGCTAATCAATTACTAATTTGATTAGCAAATGGACCGAATTGCGTAGCATTTTGCTATGCGATACTGAACAAATTTTTCCCTGACTGTAAACTTTGAATTGCTATCACAATTCCCGACCCACAGTAAATGAAAATGACCTAATTTTCAAAAATATATCTTTGTTTATCAATTGCCAGTTCGAAGCGACCTAACTTTATTGCGTAGTATTAGCATTTGCTTAATTAAAACATTTTTATTCTATGCCATGATGCCATCAGGTAAAGGTTTAAACACACATTATTTATTTGCGTCTTACTGCAAAATTGATGAAATACCTGAACACAAAACTGAATTTATCGATCCTATAATATATCAATGTGATCAAAATCTCATGATTGCTTTTTTATTACCAATTTTTCTATTCAACAGTGATCTGTAGATTTTAATATGCCTGCAATATATTTATCATAATGAGATTTGCTTGTAATTGTTCAGTAAATCATTGTATTTTCACACAAATTTCTAATCAAACCCAAACTGTTGTCAGCGATATGCTATTGTATTTTGTCCCCTCAAAGTCGCAACAACAAAATTGTAGTTCACTAAATGCACAGTCATTTTGCATTTTTCATTGATGCATATTGCAGAATACATGTACCGGTAGGTGGAAAAAAATTAAGAAAATCTAAGTTATCTTTTTGGGGTGAAATAATTGATAGAATGAGCCTTCTGTAATATAATTAAATCATGTTATTAAAGCAGTTGGTGAGCCCACAATGTGTGTGTACTCAGTGAATCATGACAGTCCCTGCATTGGAGCAGGGTGGTAGAGAAATAAGGGTGGTTCAGCCTTAGTGGTGCTTAAATGGTTTACTTCCAAGCAAAATTGCTGCCCCCCCCCCCCCCCACAGTACCCACCGCCCCTCCATATAAAGCCTTAGGCCTGACCACTGTAAACCTTTGACTGGTTTATGTAACTATAAATAGTAAACTATAAATACTTGCCTCTGGTTTGTCAGTTTTTCCACTAAAAGTCTTCCAATCAAAACAGTCTGTCAAGCCATGTGCTTTTTTCAAATTCACATCCAACTTCCCACAAATTGTAGTCTCGCAGTGAATAATTTATTTTCATTTAATTTTTTTTTATATAATAAAAAATCAAATAGTACCCAAAATAGCATTAATAACCCATATACTATGTTTAAAAAATATAATAATTAATAATATATTTTATTAGTGTTTTATTTTGTTCTATATATTTTGCATGATATTATGTTGCGTACAGCACAAACATGTTGCGTACATCACGCTTACATTGACATGCAATTATCAGCCTAACTAACAGCATAAAATTTAAAAAAAATCATGCACAGCATTGGTCAAAAAGAGCATGTTACTTTCAATATATTTGTTGTAAATGTTCCTTATATACCATCCCTTGTAAAATAAAGCAACCATTTTCGTGATGTATGCAACGTTGCGTACATCACGGCATTTTAACATCGGAATATACAATATATTGAAAATATTTACTAATTTTGAATTCATATTTGGAAAGAAAAAGTTTTTTTAGTCTATATGAAAGTATAAATAAAGTTGAATTTTAACAATAATTATAATCTTTCAAATGGTGAAAAAAACTTTGATTTATAGAAAAAATATGTTATAAAATTACCACCAGGTGGCACCCTTTATATTTATATTCCAGGCCTGCCAGAAATATAAATCGTAAGGAATTTTTTTTTGCTAAAGTTTTCATCTATCTAATATTGAGGGAAATTTTATATTCAGCTGCATTTAAAAAAATCACTGATGTCGCAATTTCGTGGTTTTGCCCACATTTGTACAGTAGCCTAGGGCTAGGCCTAGTCTAGACTATAGTATGATATAGACTAGACAGTCTACAAGTACACAAACATGACAAAAGATTCTGGGGTATAGAATCGATCCCAGCGCTGTGATGTAGTCTACAACATGTACAACTACTATCTAATAATACATTGTTGTCTGAATATTGGAACCAGTATCGTAACGGTCAGGGGCCGTATTCTCGAAAGAGATAAGAATTGCGTAAGTCTAAGAATTGCGTAAGTAGGCTAAGAAGTTGCGTAACTTTGAGAATTTTTCTTATGTGCTATTCTCGAAATAGTTAGGATAAGAAATTGAGTATATTATTGCGTAACTTTGCGGCAGCTTCAGAGGTGCCGTAACTTTACGCAACACAGTGTATTTTGTGCCAAAACGGCACAGAAAAGCCGTGTTTACAGCCAAAAAATACAAACATGTAAAACTAATACACTTATTTGAACACAATACAAAATAGTAGGGGAGCTTAACCTCAAAAAATGATCGAATCGTTCACTTCATCGCAAAAGTCTGAAATTTTTGTCACAGGCTGATATGACCTAGACATTTCAGAATCTGCCGACAGACAAGTGAAATGTGCTCCCTAGCGGCCATATTGGCCGATTCAAAATGGCCGCCACTAAAAACCTTGGCCAAGATAACTTTTTAACTAAAAATCACAGAATAACTTATAATACCTCTAAGAATGGATGATTTTTAATTGACTCCACAACCATTTATCCGAATACTTTTCCACATTTAAAATTAATTCTATAAACTCTGCACACGAATTGCAAACCAGTGCAACAAGAATATACACATGTCTTCAATGGCAGCAATGACTAATATTACTGTCACTATTATTAGGCCTTTCCAAATAACCAGATAAGTATCACAAAGTACAAAGCTTGACATTATAAAAACCCCCACTAAATTCAACTTTTTTTCCATGGATAATTGACAAAGGCAATGCAATAACAAAAATAATAGATAATATGTAGTACCTTCTGAAAATTGAACTGTCTGTATAAAAGTATGTCATGGAATTAACATGAAATAATAAAAACAAATGAAAAACTAATAATATTTCATGACCAAATAAAAGTGGAGATGTTTTCAGTGCAATCATGTGTTTAGTTACTGGTCAGCAGTTTCGTTATTCACACAACCTCCCTCACACTTGCATAATTATGGAGTTGCACCGTAAACCCGACTTACTAGCATCAGCTATAGTTTCGTCCTGAATGACAACCACCTGTTTCCATCACATTCCTATCCCCAATTAAAACAGTTTGGTACCACCTGATGGCATGATTGCCTGCTTCCATATATAGGAAACATGTATGAATGATCTTTTGACGTGCTCAAACAGAGCTGCATGTTTAACCTTTTGGCTGCTGGCTCTGCAGGATATGTGAGCCATCACTGCTGACCAAGTTTAACCCTTTCATCGCCCAGGTGGTCATATTTGGACCAATAGCCAGCACTTCAAATACGTTTGATGAATCCCAACCCAAGTACACATGGTGAAATGGGTTGGGGTTGGGCTTCACTGGGGTGTCACCTCAAGGTCATGACAAGGTCAGCTCAAGGTCACAGGAAGGGCAAATCAGCTTAAAATTGGTATAAATAACCTATTTTTGTTGGTTTTGCTTCAATTCAGCTCACTTGAGATGCCTATGGTGGTTGAAAATCAGCTAGACCCCAGCATGGAAATACAACCAAAACACACAAGAGGTTACAGGGGTAGTATATCGGCTGGAGGGGTAATACCCCATCAAATGACTCTTATGCCACCCCTTTCTCATATCGCAGACATGGACCAAATAATTCACTCAACGATTGTCATGTTTGGACCAATGGCTCCTACTTCAAATACACTTGATGAATCCCAACCCAAGTACACATGGTGACATGGGTTGGGGTTAAGCTAAGAGTGTTACCCCAAGGCCATGGCAAGGTCATATCAAGGTCACAGCAAGGTCAAATCAGCTTAAAATTGGTGAAAATAGTATATTGTAGTGGTTTGGCCTCAACTCTGCTCACCTGAGATGTCTATGGTGGTTGAAACTCACATAGTCTCCGGCATGGAAATATACCAAAACACCCCCACGAGGTTACATGGGTGATATAATGGCACCAACGGATTCCCCATACCCGAAAACGTAGGTGTAGAGGCATTATTTGTTATTATATGATGACAAGTTACTGAAATATGGCATATTTTCACTTTCCGGTGACTGCTATGACCCATGACATTGAGCCACGTTGTGACCTTGACCTTGAATTACGAAAACAATGTCACCAACGCTTTCCCCGTACCAGAAAACCTAGGTGTAGAGCTATTATTTGTTTTCATATGATGACTGGTTACTGAGATATTGCGTAGGGGGAGGGGGCTTGCCTCCAAGATTTTTTTTAGAATGTTAAGGTTCAATTTCGCGGTCTTTTTTAAGAATTTGGTGCAAAAAGGAGGGGGCGTAGGGCGTACGTGTAGCCTAGATCTACGTTCATAATAAGTGATATTTGCACGACTGGTAACAACACATATAAAAAGCTATATAGTCCAGTTGCTGCTCTTATATGTTCAATGGGGACCTAGAAATTATGAGAAGGGTAAGATGTTTCGATTGATTCATATTGTTTTAATGTCACTGAACAAATTTAGGTTTGTTGCCCAAGTGGCAACTCTGGGCAACTTTTTTTATTAGAATAATTAAAATAATTAGCATAATCGGCTTAATCTGCATTATGATCCAAGGTAAAATGTTACTTTTGAACCAGTTTCTGCAGAAAAATGGCCAATATCAAACTTGTGTTTAGGTCAGATCCAAACAAATCACTTCTGATCTTTTATTTATCCTCTGCCTCACCGATAAAAAATTGTCCTCCGTCCGTCTGTCCGTCCGGCCGTTCGTCCGTCGTGTCGTCTGTTCATCACTAGCCTTCGCTAATCGATATATTAATAACTGTTCCGGCTATAGTGTTCACATTTGTATCTGGCAAATATCTCGTTGAAATTCGAACATGGGTGACCTTGACCTATTTTTGCAGATCGTACAGGTCAAAGGTCACGTTTGCCTTATTGCCTATCGATATATATAAAGGACCGTTCTGAAGAACCGTTCGAGTTACAGTGTCCCAGTCTGCACCACTGGTGTATCTGGTGAATATCGCGGTCAAGTTGAGGTATAGGCGACGTTTACATATTTTTTATCACAATGGCTGACGACTAAAGGTCAAGTTCAATGCTATATGATTTTATCAAATTGATATTTAAACAACAAATGCGAGAGTTTGCTTTCTTGTAGTCCAGGCGGTCCAGTATTTCAGGGCTTACAGATTGACTTACTATTTTAGTTACAGGTCACGGTTAAGCAGAATATGTCAAAGTCGTCAGACATCACGTGATATAACTGTATGTATAGTTGATACAGGCACACAAAACAAGTTACTTTTTCAATTTTGTATGAGGCTTTGTTTGCACGTTTTCTCATTATTGGGCAGCAGCGAAACATTCAACTCCTCTCAGTGTTTAGGTACGAACTCTCCCCTGTACCACATTCTCTGGTCGATAAATTTGGATATCTGCTAGGGAGACAAGTCTGTACTGATGAAACGTTTCGGAAGTGATAGCGAAAGTGTCCCAAAACCAAATGTGTTGCTAAATGCTCGTTGATCACATCGTATGGCGAACGTCAGGAACAGTGGCAGACATTGCGGACAGTTGCAAGGCATGCCTCACAAGTGGTGAAAAATCTCAAAATGCAACTATATTTATCATCTTTGCTCAACAGGCCTATGCCAAAGATCATGAGCGTCAGAGAAGAGATGGTGAGGGTGCTGCAATATATCAACTAGCTGACACTTACTTCTCGACTTCCACCTCGCGATGTCACAAACCACAGCCAACAAACGCCAGCTGAATCACCTTCTTCGCAGTTTCAGTCATGGACACAACATCACCATAGTGGAAAGAGAAAACTGTCTTGTACATCATAATGAGGTTGAAATAACCTCGGTAAGCTACATGTTGAAATAAGCTGAAAAAGGTGAGGCACATGTGCTGATGGAGAAGTGGGACAGATCAGTGCTTGATATTAACACCATGTTGTCATTGCACTGAGAGTGAAATGCCAAGGTCTGTCAGAGTGCGACACGGTTTCTTTACCATGTGGAAAGGGCAAGGTCTCAGCAATAAAAATACACCAATATTCCTGCACTAGATGAGGTACTGGTGGAGCAGGATGTCACACAAAGTGACTTGATGGATATAGGTCAGACATTTTTCTACTCAGAGAATATATTGTCAACTGCACCAGTACAACATCTATCGCAAAAAACCTCCTACACTGAATTCCCCCCCCCCCCCCTACGGATATCAATCTGGATCTCTATAATCGTCGCGCTCGTCTTCAAATGCTTTTGTGAAAGGCTGTCCCTCCGTAAGTGTCACAGATCAGAAGCAACTCAAGACATCAACAACTTTGGCTGGCAGATTGCAGGAGGTTCGCAAGTGATGACATTTACTACCTAAGCTTCTTAGTGTCATCAGTCATGGATATTGTGGGGAGCCTCCGCGACCGAGTAGCGTGCTCGGCCTCAGACCGCCAGGGCTCGAATTTAGAATCCTGTGTCTGGAGGGCAGTGTCATCTCACCATCTTCAAGAGGTCTCCCTTATCCTATATTTGCACAAAGGTGGCCTAAAACTCCATTCATTTCATTTCAGTCTAGATGATTGTTGCAATTCACTGACTAGGAAAGAATCAGAGGAAATTCATGTTGAGGAGGAAGAGGACGAAGTCGGGGGATAGAAAACAATAACTTTTTTTTGTATGTAAACTTATTGTACATGCAGTTTTAGGATGTTAGAGTATGTTTCAATGTTTTTTTATATGTGTGTTGTTGACACCTTGCAAATAACACCCAGGAAGACTGTGCTAATTGTATGGATAATTTTTTTTTGGCAAAATGATTATTTCACTATTTTTATTGAAACAGGGCCTCTGTCATGTAGTTATAATTATGTGGACCTCCATCAGCCTTTAATTTGTGTGGCCCACGACACGAACCCCTGTGTTTTGCCGGCAAGTATAATGCGCTGTTTATTTACGTATGTAGGCCTACTGTAGCCCGTGTGTAGCTGCAGGGTAGACCAAAAATTGAATGAAAATTGCCATTGGAAGAAGTCAGTTTTACATCTAAATTGCGCCAGAATGCAGTTAGAGCCTATTTGTTCAACATTCTTGCGGGATGCCTCCAGCCCCATATTACACTTAAGGATGGTCGTTCTATACCCCCTTTTGTCTTAGTTTGTGTACGGACCTGTGGATGACTCAGTGGTAGGCATATGGCTAATCACCCCGGAATTGATACTCACAGAAGAACCCATTTTGGCCTACCATGCATTAAGGCCTAGGCTTACTGTAGACAAAATTAGACTATAGCATGGTGTGTTTTGGGGTATTCAATGGTGTGTTTCGGGTACAGCTGTATAGGTCTAAGAGTTTGGTGTCATCCCGATTAGACGTGAACCCGATCAGACGTGCCCCATAGTAATTGAGTGGGGGGATAGGTGGGGGAGCATAGCGGCAGCGTTGCGGTCAAGTCGCTTACACAAGGTCTGCCCTGATAATTTTATTTCTTTAATCGACCTTTATATGTTTAATGAAACTATTTCATATCATTTTTTAAGGTCTGAAAGCGACTTAAAAGCATGGAACTGCAATTCACTACCATTGGCCAGTCAAACACATGAAGGAATAGGATATCATCTAAAGGAGCTGTGGTGTGCTCTAAATTAAAAAAAAGTCGTTTATCTTGATAATATGATAATACACTATGGAAAATAATATAATATGGAATAATCTATCGAAATATCTAAAAAATATAATATAGAATAATATACATGATATATAGAAATATCTAGGTCCTCGTTTAAAAGATATAATATAGAATAATGAATAGAAATATCTAAGCCTTCGTTTAAAATAATTTTGAGACTAGGCATTGAGGAAATCTGTGACTTTCATATTTCTCTTAAAGCGCAAAAGAAAATATTTTAAACATAAATCATTTTTGTTTAATTTGACACCGAGCATTTTCAAATCTGGACATTCAAGCACTTATTCCATTCCCAATGATATGCTAATCATGCTAATAAAACAATAAAAATCGCTGTACTCACGCTAACTAGGTTAAGGAATTATTATTTGAAAATGTATTTATTTATTAAAAAGGCGAAAAGGGGTTATAGAATATTAATGACAAAATATTTCACGTGATAAATTAAAAAAAAATAATAGATTTATTTAATAAACTGATAAAGCGGCTAGTTATCTATTGCACATTAAAGACATCAAGTCTTTCACATCTTTCACACATGGCTTCCGCGTGTTGCTACATCAATGAATTAATAATTAGACACCTGGCCCAACAATTCTATGATGATCTAAACACAACAACATAACTGGTGGTCAATTTCCCCACAGAGGTGTGATGGTGTCATCGGTGTGATATTACAATCACACACCCCTCTTATTTCGCTCTCACCCCTACCATTGTATTGTGAGTTGATTTAAAGGAAGCCATGGTGTGTTGTTTTAGATATTTTGTCAAAGGAAATAATTACTTTTCATCCCGGTTATGCTTAAAGAAGACATGTTGTTATTGTTTCAGATCTTTTGATTAACAAAACAACCGGGTGGTTTTATAATGACGTCACCAATTAATCCATTTTACTGCTAAAAGCTATTTACCATGTTTACCGCATTAAATGTTTTCGTAACAAAAAAAAAAAAGACAAGTTATTCATTGCGACATTTTTATTTCAGCAATGCGACATTTAGAAACTTAGAATAATGGAGTTCAAACTTTCAGCATTTCAACAATATTAAATAACATACATTTATAGATATATAATAGCATCAAATAGCACTATACGCTTATAACAATTTCAACATTTCATACTCCGGTCTTTACTGAAAAAAGTAACCTGTGATCGGCATAGAACAGCCACCAATTCAGCGGTTCTAGTGAACTTCGCGTTAGCACGTGATGTGTTAAACGTTAACACATGGTGTGTTAAAACGTCACACCTTCATATAAAGAGGTAAAAAATATTATGTAAACGTGCTACAGTCCAGTTTAATTTTGCACCTAATAGCTCGTTTATTTATTATTCGATTAATTAAACAGCTATTATTAATATCCATATTTTATTGATCAATCTATGAACATAAACACACTACGTTATTTCAATTACTATTGTTTTTGTACTATTTCTATTATAATTTATTATAATGACAATACTTCTTTACACCTATATGCGATCTTATTTTGGTTAGATTATATAAACACGCCTCAGGCTCGTTGATGACAAGTAATACCAACCCTATATACATGATATAAGGCACTCCCTCATACATATTATATAGGCCACGTCTGATCGGGCTCACGTCGAATCGGGCCCGCTTTTTAGGCGCACGTCTCATCGGGTTCACGTCTGATCGGGACTAAATCAAGAGTTTGAGCATCCAGACTGCACACACTTATTGTAATAGTGAAGTAAAATAACCCAACTGCAGTGGCGGATCCAGGAATTGACAGACGGGGCGGGCCTCAAATGACGCATTCTGGAGCATATTTTGGCCGGAATATGGTCGGGTTTTTTTAGAGAGAGAATTTTAATGTGTGAAGTACAACAATTGTTGGCCGATGCCTACATATAACCTCTAAATAATGAGCTACAAGAAAGATATAATTGTCATTCTGGTCTTTGCTAACACAATAATTACATTTTATAATCCCCCCTCCCCCCCCCCCCCTAAAAGAAAACTGCCTTACATGCAAAACAACGTATTGTATGGCCTACATTATAAGTCTGTTGAGTCTAACTTCAGATTAAATTGCAATTTATTTATGTCTAATTTAATGACTTTTACACTGATTAGGTCGTGGGCTTCCTGGGCACTGGCCATTTTATAATATGGTCAGTTTAGTTTGGTTTGCATCATAATCATGACCTTTGGCCTGGAATCTCTGAATTACCATTAACCTCAGAAATGAATTCCTTAGGTCTGAATTATATGGAAATGTGGTATTGGAGATTTGTGTATGTCCATTGGTTTAAAATTCACATTTGACATTAGTCCCGATTGCTAATTATGCTAATTATGTTAATTATGCTAATTTAAAAAGTTGCCCAAAGTTGCCGTCTGGGCAACAAAGCTGAATTTATTTATTGACCCATTGGGAACATGAATCAATCAAAAAACCTTACACTTCTCACAATTTCTAGGTTCTATGGACGGCAACTGGACTAATATCAATTCATAATTATACAAATATTAAAGCAGCTCCTTATGATGACAGCCATTTTCGTTTTTTATTTTGTAATGAAGTAGTGTATCCCACAGATCATGATTTTATTTTTTAGGGGATTTTTAAAAATATGTTTTATCCACTATTTTATGAATTCGACTGTAACCCGAACAAACTTTTTGTATACATAAACACCTGCTAAAGGACGTTTGAATGTTCCCACAGCATTGGGCAACATGTTGATGGCGTCGGCCCAGCGTTGAGCAGACATTCAGTGCTGCGGGGGAACCCCCCCCCCCCCCCCCTGATGCCCGTTAACACAGCAATTAAAGGCGGCAACTTGTTCACATGACTGTATATGTCTTGGAAATAGAGATTGTTTCGTCTTTTTCAGTGCCTTAAAATTGACAAAATTGAAAATTCTCATCATAAGGGGCAGCTTTAACAATAATATAAAACAATGGTTGAAATGAATGGATGGACAATAGGCTAACAGTAACAGTCTAACGTTACATGTATGAGATCTTGGATCTACAGTCACATGATAGTAGGCCTAAGCGTGTGAGTAGACCTAGGGCTAGGCTCAGTTCTTTCTGATTGTTCCTACCAATGTCAATTGACAATGACGTCTATATTATATACAAACTTTGTATCCATAGACTAGGCCTAGGCTTGATCTAGACGTCATCAGGGGTCATTGTTGACATTGGTTCTGACTGACTGCAAGATAGGCCTAGATATGTTGTGCCAAGATACCTTGATTGGTCACGTGGTTGTCATGGTAACCATGACCATGCCATGACCATGACTTTGCAAAAATCATGAAAAGTGAGGGGAAGCCTAACATTTCCAGAGAAACGGCTAGACTATATACAAACCATAGACTAGGCCTAACATCAAGAACAAAATACATTTCAAAAAATAAAAATGCTCCCATCGAGCATTTGCTACGTAACTTATAGGTTTAATTAGAGACTGAAAGAAGTAAATTGTCAGCTCTTCATGCTTGAACATTTTGAAACAGTGAAACCACAGACAAAAATTGTGCACAAAGACCTCATCACTAAATGTCAGTAAACACCCAGAATCCCTCAGTACTGCGCATGGGCAGAAAATACCTCTATCGGAAATAGAAAATTACACAAAATTTACACAAATTACACAAATTTTATGACTTCATGATTGTGGTCTCACCACCCTAAATAAGCCGAAATCACGGCAGGTGTATACTAATAACGGAATCAGCACACAAAATATTTTCAATGCGGCTGTTTCAACCTCTGTTGAATTAAAAACAAATACAAAGACGTTATATTTCTGTAAATATTTAATAAGTACATGATGTCTCCTTCATCCCGGATATCAGATATAACTGTTTCGTGATAATCTGACAGGGATACAGTGGGTTAAAAGGATGTGTATCTGGTCTGTGAAAGAGGGTATGAATTTAAGCGTAATTTGAACTATAGTGACCTTTTTGCACACTAGGGGGCCTAGCTCAAAATCTGTTTGGGTAGCAACCCATTATCGGAGCTGTTTTTGAAAATGCACAGTCCAGGCTTCATTATGATATGCGGCACTAGATAGGGGGGAGGGCAAAAAGAAGTAAAATCGGCCCCGTGGAATTGAGGCATTTTACATGTATTTCAATGGGACTGGCATTTGGGGTGGTGAGACCTTGTGTTGATCAAAGTTGACCTTTGACCCGTGTGCACATTAACCGTTAGCCCAATAACCACTGTAATCGGGGTTTTTTCCTCGTATCATAATCATACCATTACTGTTGCAAATCTCATATCTACCCTTCCCCATGTCCCAAATGCAGAAAACTTTTAATATGTCATTCTCTTAGTCATTTACTAAGAGAGGCAATTTTTAGCCGATCTGGAAATATTCCAGTGCCTAATGTCTTATTAACAATGTTGGTTATTGGTGGTATGAGATTATATCATCATTCCCCAATTTTAAAAGTTTAGTGGCAATACCATCTGGCCCACTGCTTTTTTTTAGCTGATATATCATTGAAAATTTTACCAATGACATATTCAGAACCTGAAGAAGCATGAATTCGTTGAAAAATCTTTGTACGACATATTAGAGTTGTAATGACCAGTAATTTGTTCAAATATATGACCTATATTTGCGAAATAATTGTTGAAATGGTCTGCTAACTTGAGTTAGCGAATATTGATTTATGTCCCTTTCTGCACAATCATGATAGTATCGCGATAGAAGGAAGCCTGAATCCTGGACTATGCCCTACTCTTATTTCGAATGACTTATCTTTAATTGTATCTCAAATTATATTTAGACTATGCGGGAAAACGCTGACATTTGTTTTCTTATTTAGTATATCCTTGATAGTTACACCATCTAGTGAAGGTTAGGGTAGAGGTGTGTAATTCATCACGCCATCTAGTGAATGCTGGAGTGGAAGTGTATAATTTATCACGCCATCTAGTGAATGCTTGGGTGGAGGTGTGTAATTCATCACGCCATCTAGTGAATGCTGGAGCGGAGGTTATTATTTATCACGCCATCTAGTGAATGCTTGGGTGGAGGTGTGTAGTTCATCACGACATCTAGTGAATGCTTGGTTTGGGGTACAGTGTAATTCGTCACGCTATCTAGTGAATGCTGGAGTAGAGGTGTGTAATTCGCAACGACATCTAGTGAATGCTTGGGTAGAGGTGTGTAATTCGTCACGCCATCTAGTGAATGCTGGTGTAGAGGTGTGTAAATCATCACGCCATCTAGTCGATGCTTGGGTGGGGTGTATAATTCATCACACTATTCAGTGAATGCTTGGGTTGAGGTGTGTAATTCGTCACGCCATTTAGTGAATACTAGGGAGGTGTGTAATTCATCACGCCATCTAGTTAATGATGGTGTTGAGATGTGTAATCCGTCACGCCATCTAGTGAATGCTGGGGAAGTGTGTAATTCGTCACGTCATCTAGTGAATGATGGCGTTGAGATGTGTAATCTGTCACGCCATTTAGTGAATACTTGGGAGGTGTGTAATTCATCACGCCATCTAGTTAATGCTGGGTGGGTGTGTGTAATTCATCACGCCATCTATTGAATGGTGGTGTTGAGATGTGTAATTCATCAAGCCATCTAGTGAATACTTGGGTGATTCGTAACTTTATCTAGTGAATGCTGGTGTTGAGATGTGCAATAACTGACGCCATCTAGTGAATGCTTGGGTAGTGATGTGTAAATCATCACGCCATCTATTGAATGTTAGGGTAGAGGTCTGTAATTCCTCACGCCATCTAGTGATTACGGGGGTAGAGGTTTACCGCTGTGATATTAACAGGTGTTGTTCCTTCCATGAGGCGGAGTAATACTTCCTGGAATGTTTCATCATGGGAGCAGTAAAACTCACAAATCTGTATGTCTGTCTGTGCAGAGTTGATAACATTTCCCATAGGACAGCGTGTGGATTCCCCGTGGGTGCTTTGGGTGTCTGAACCTACCTCGTGGTAAGCCATAAGCCGCCTGGTTTCTGATTCACAATCAAGTCCCTCTTGTGAGACCTGCAACAATTACTTACAGCATATATTACGCTATTAATTCTATTGGTTCTAAATATTTAATTTTTCAAAATACGTCGATGTGGGTTTTGTTGGAACAGAAAACAAATAAAGTAGATCTACATAGCTAGTACATCCAACACTGTTCAGACACACCTCATCCAATGTTCGAAATAACCCCAAGTGTGGGGGGAAAAGCTAACTTTAACATGTTTTTCTGACACTACTTTATTTTCAATTTGAAAATAATGTATGCTAAACATAGCATCTATAGTCGAAAACTTCTGGACAAAAATGTCAGTTTCGTAACTTCATTATCTAAAGGAATAAATCTTTTTTTCAAAATTTTGTTCGAACTAGCCTGGGTTTCCCCTAAATGTGTGCTTCTAACAATGTAAATATATTGAGTTGACTAAATATAATATCCAGCTATATGTTGCAGAGTAAAACCAAGGAGATAGATAGTGTACATCTGTGCTGCTACCCTGATGACATTGCAAGGCTCTGACACGGTGACCTACATTTTTAAATGTAATAGTTTTAATACGATCAAAAGTTTTTTGGTAGGCAGCGCGAGTGTCGTTTTTACACAGCTGGCTGTGGAAACAAAATGGCGGGCAGTGTGACTGGACCTACGTTGTCGCACATAGTTGTTGAAAAGGGGGTATATTCTGGGACGGAGGGGTGAATTCTTGGAGGGTAGCAACTAGGTGTTAAAAAGGGGGGTATATTCTGAGAGGGTGGGGTAGATTCTAGGAGAGTCGCATATAGTAACTAAAAAGGGAGGGAGTAAATTCTGGGAGGGGTAGATTCTGGGAGGGTCGCATATATTTGTTGAAAAGGGGGGTATTTTTTGGGAAGGGGCGGTAGATTCTGATAGGGTCGCATATTGTTGTAAAAAAGGGGTTATATTCTGGGAAGGAGGGGTAGATTGTGGGAGGGTCGCATGTAGTTGTAAGAAAGGGGGTATATTTTGGGAAGGAGGGGTAGATTCTGGGAGGGTGACACATGAAAAAATGTTGAAAAGGGGGTATATTCTGGGAAGCAGAGGTGGATTCTGGGATTCAAAGACACCTCACCAAATCACGAGAAGGGGGGTGGATTCTGGGAGGGAGGGGTAGACTCTGGGAACCCCCAGGATCTACCCCGGTGTATCATCTAGAATCTACCCCGGGGTAGATTCTGGGAAATCCCAGAATCTACCCGGATATAGTTTCAAGGGAGAGTGGATAGTCTACATCAGTGCTCCAAGGGCCGAGAGGATAGTCCACATCAGTGCTCCAAGGGGCGAGTGGATAGTCTACACATCAGTGCACAAAGGGGCGAGTGGATAAGCTACATCTATGCTCCAAGGGGCGAGTGGATAGTGTAGGCTACATCAATGCTCCAAGGGGCGAGTGGATGGTTTACATCAGTGCTCCAAGGGGCGAGTGGATAGTCTACATCAGTGCTTCAAGGGGCGAGTGGATAGACTAAATCAGTGCTCCAAGGGGCGAGTGGATAGTCTACATCAATGTACCAAGGGGCGAGTGGATAGTCTACATCAGTGCTCCAAGGGCCGATAGGATAGTCCACATCAGTGCTCCAAGGGGCGAGTAGATAGTCTACACATCAGTGCACCAAGGGGCGAGTGGATAAGCTACATCTATGCTCCAAGGGGCGAGTGGATAGTCTACATCAATGCTCCAAGGGGCGAGTGGATGGTTTACATCAGTGCTCCAAGGGGCGAGTGGATAGTACACAATTTGTAGCAGAGTGAAACCAAGGGCCGAGTGGATAGTTTATTTCATAACAGGCAATTGGATATGCGAGAGGGCTTTCACGCCATTAAGTGTAACCTTCCCTAATGAAAGTGTTTTCGCAATATCTAGTGATAGCAGAGTTTCTGATATTATTATTGGGTCATTATGATTTGTAAAGCAGATAATAATGGTACTACCCACAGGAAAAAACCCCTTTATTATTGAATATGAAGTTGAGAGAGTTTTGATTAAAAAAAACTGCTCCAGTCCCCATCATACCTTCCCTCTCCGTAAAAAAAACCTTCAATTTTTTTTAAAAACCCACAATAATTTCGGGAAGAAGATCAAATCAATAATTCTTATAATACTACACAAATATTTTCCAACAACGTTAAAAAAAAAAATTCAGTGGAATATTTTAATTATGTTAGCTTAATAACGTGTCATAACGCAGAACGTTATATAAATGTTTAGAGTCCTGTAAAGCATATTAAATGTTTCTAGAAGTTTTTGTGCTACTTGGGTTCCACTTATGTCCAACATTGAGATAGCATTGGGCCAATGCACCATTTACCTAATATTTACAAAATATACTTCGAGTTAGTTGTGTGTGCTTTTACCTGTAATACTGCTACTGAGATCGGGTCAACTAAGGTATATCGCCAGATTATTGCTGATAAACCAGAGTTTCGTTGTCCTGCGTCACTGTCGGGATAAATCACATTATATATTTGACCTGGAACGTCCCCTGAAATCAATAGAATATCTGTATAAACACAGGAGACAACAAGTTATAATTATACATTGGACCCAGAACAACATTACCTGAAACCAATAGAGTGTCTGTTAAACACAGGAGACAACATTATTATAGTAACGTTACATTGAACCGTTATGTTCTCTGAACAAACTAGACAATTTGTGTTGTATTTTCTCTACACTAAAATTCTGCATAAAAACAAATGACTAAAATGTGTCACTACTGGTTTGATGGTGCCTGCCCTATGTTCAGAAGGTTCTATGTTCAGAAGGTCCTATGTTCAGAAAATATTTGTTCAAAAGGTTCTATGTTCGGAAGGTTCTATATTCAGAAGGTCCTATGTTCAGAACTTAAGGTCCTATATTCAGAAGGTCCTATGTTCAGAAGGTCCTATGTTCAGAAAATATTTGATTAAAAGGCCCTCTATATTCAGAAGGTTCTATGTTCTGAAGGTCCTATATTCAGATATATTCAGAAGGTCCTATATTCAGAAATTTTTTGTTTTATGTAGGAAAAAACGGAATACCCCTAAGCAAGTTCCCGAGTTCCGGGAACTTCAAGTGCCCAATTTTCAAGTTCCGGGAACTTAAAGTTTCCAAATTCCAAAATAAAAGTTACCAAAAAAATGTTTTTCCTATTTCAACAAAAAACATTTTAGATACTGCCTTTTGCCTTCCCACGCATTATAGATTGCCAAGCTGCGCGCATGAATGGGATTAAAAAAATATTTGTAAAAATATGAAAATTCTGAAAAAAATAAAAACATGATCCGTGGGATACACTACTTCAGCACGGGATTAAAAACGAAAATTGATGTCATCCCAAGGAGCTGCTTTAAGTACTGTCACATGTCATAATTTTCCCAGGGGTTGAGATGCTTGTTGATTGCCGGGGGGGGGGGGGCGGTGCAAACAGCGTCGCGGGTGGAGGAAAGACCTCATAAGCTCTACAGGATAATAAATAATATATGCCATCAAACATTTTCCTATATATGACCGTCCCACGATTTTGTATGGGGTCAATATGTGCCTGAAACCTGTTTCAGCCACTGCGGTTAGAACGGAGCTACCCTGTTATTGTTACTCTGGGGACTATCCGATCCGAGGATATAGGAGCTGTGTTAAGGGCAAGGTGTTTCAGCATTACATTGCATAGTAAAACCAAAGGGTCCAGGTCGTTTAGTCCGACAGGTCTATATTCCGACAGGTCGATAGTCCGACAGGTCGTTAGTTCGACAGGTCGATATTCCGACATAAAAATAATAGCGAAAGAGAGGATTAAATAGAGACGAAGACGCTCATGAATAGATACAGGGCTATCTATCTAAATAATGTTGTTTTAACTCTTTTAAGTGCTGCATCATTCTTTGACATTTATTATTCATTTGAAACTGGCATTGGTGACGCAAAGGTCAGCTGCAAATGAATGGAAATACCCCCACGTTTAAACACTGGACCCGCTATAGTATAGGCCTAATCATTTACAATCGATGCGTTATTTGGGATCTGAACGCACCTGCCCGCACCGCACTATTATGTAAGCTTTTATCAGTTGATACTCCGTACATATATTAGATTATTTAAAAGTATACTTGTATTTATTTTATAGCTTTCTTCGCTTTCTAGAGTGTTTTATTTGCCACTATTTATACTGATATCCCTCCCTGTAGGTCTGTAACGGCCAGAATAGGCCTACTCGACGATCCACGTAACAAAGTTTTGATGAAATGTAGGCCCCTAGTCTTGATTCAATGCAACGAATACTTGGTGATATTGTGAGGGGGCGACCATTAAAATTGCGGGATGGGCCTGGAGTGTTTTTTGAAATAAATAATTTCTTTCTTTGAGAGGCTGAAATAAAACAAATATCTGTGAACAGCCTGGAAATAAATAATCACCTTTCAAACAGTACACCCCCCCCCCCCCTGCTATTTTAATGGTGCCCCCCTAACAAAGTGGTAGTTTATGGTAGTTTTTATTTATATAATTATTTGATTTATTTATTATCATTTGCACTTTTAATTTAATTTTAAGTGTAATCATAATAAATTGTATTCTGGATATCAAACGTAGTAAGCGTGTTGGCCACCTTTAGCTGATATCCTAGTGTACACAACTTTATTTGCAATTTCATATTTGTACAATTATGATATGTTATATGATATATCATTTCATTATAATAAATAATACATTTAATTTTACAGGGTTCCCACAAATTCCCCTGTTTTTTCCCTGACTGTTCATTTAAAACTACCAAATTGAACAAAGTCTGATTGAGCGACCACCCCCCCCCCCCCTCCCCTCCCCCTACTCTCCTAATGCCGTCTAAAATACATATTGCTGATATAGGTTACAATTCAGCAATTTCAACAAATAATAGGCCCAACCCAAGTTCGCTTATTTGTGTTATTTTATGTTAGTTAATAAATGGGTTTTGATTAATGACACGTGTTTCTATGGGATTATTGCGTTTCCAGAAACGTTACGTCATGAATCTCATTATAAAATTATAATAATTATAATAATATAGGCCTAACCCCTATCCTGTTAGTTTCGTTGAAGTGAAATCTGATTTTAGATATATAAAGAGGTTAACCCTCATTACCCCAAGGACCTGTCGGAATATCGACCTGTCGGAATAACGACCTGTCGGAATAACGACCTGTTGGAAATATCGACCTGTTGGAATAACGAACTGACCCCAAACCAAAGTCTACGACCGTCTGGGCATGTATGGGGGTGATTCATCTATAGTCAGATTCACATTAAATTCATCAAACAGGGTGAATGAATTTCGGAGATTCCCCAGTCAATTCTGAACCAATTTTTATGACTTTTGCACAGACAATTTTTTAGCTATGGGGCGACTACTAATTCTCGACTACTAATTTCGAGAAGTTTTACAAGGTGGTTAGAAGGAGTTAGACCATTTGATATATAATGAACTTATCAGACGAAGCTAATGGGTTTATAGAGGGTGACATTTTTTATTTACTACATGTTAAATTCACTAAGTTTTAATGAATACGATATTTTTCAATTTATCGCCCCATGACCAGAAAATAGTGCTTGGAATAGTGCATGAGAATCGGTTGAGAATCGACGGAGAAATCAGCGAAATTATTCGCCACGGTTAATGTGAATCCAACTATTGACATGCCAGAATCCCTTGTCGGGCGAGTGAAGGAAAATAGGCCTACTCTTAATAACCCACCATTGCCCTATCGCCCCAAGCTCACATCATCATCTGTACATCATTCATCTGATCAATTAACTGCACTGTTTTTATCGTATTGCAATGTCCCTCAAATGACTGCTAGTCCACTGTCGAAAAGGGACGTAAAACAACAATTTACAATTACATAACCTATATATTTATATTATACATACCTGCCAACCCTACCGATTCAGGCGGTAGGCTACTGATTTCATGGCCTATCCACCGCCTACCGATTTTATAAGCCTATTCTACCGCGTTTCAAATTATCAGCTCATAAAAATAAAAACATCTGTAAGTGTAAATCTACCCCGAGATCTACCCCAGCTACTATCTGATACTGCCATCCACTGCCAAATAAATGGTGAAACTGTGGCAGAAAATGGCACATAGAATCCAGGAAATGGCACATGTATTTTTAAAAAAAATACGGAGGGGAGCATGCCCCCGGACCCCACTAGCAGGCCAGGCACGCCTTCGGCGTACCCGGGGGCCGCATCTTGCCGGCCAGGTGAAAACCTACCGATTTTTATAATCAAAAGGTTGGCAAGTATGTATTATATCACCTTGATTTTGAATTACAATTATTTGTCTTCTTAAAAAATACACTCAGCATATGTATTGCTCTGATATGTATAGGCCTACCATACGTGTAGGCCCTATTTCACTGGTCACGGTGGCTATTTCTTCTATTTAAAATACGTATTTCTTATTGTAGATATAGACAGGTTCCGATAAATTTATTCAATAATATTTTTTTCATTACCTACCACCACATACCACTTAGACTTTACATTCAACAGTGAATAATCCCATATACCACATAAGATAAGAGAATTGATATGTCTACATCTAGTCCTATATCACTCGTTTGTAATTATAACTTTCATATCTACAATTTTTATGAAACCTCATTTAAGCTCGGAAAATCACTGGCCACACAACGTTTTTGCAACATTAAATCAACGCTATTGATTCAAAGTCACAAAAAACGTTGTGTGCCCAACAAATAGTCACCGGTACTTTCTAAACATATGACCTTCTGAACAAATATTTCTGAACATAGGACCTTCTGAACATAGAACCCTCTGAATATAGAACCTCCTTAACTTAGAACCTTCTGAACATAGGACCTTCTGAACATAGACCTTCTAAACATAGAGCTGTAACCCATATCGTATCAGGGCCGCAGGCTGTAGGAAAGATTATCTTTAAAAATGGTAGGCTGTTATTAAGGGACGCACCATTTGATATCTGGGGGGGGGGGGGGGGAGGTCTAGATTAAAATTGAAAAAATAGTTTGTCGCCACAAAAAGCTGAAAAAAAAGTTTGTTGAAAATGTGGGCAAAAAAAAAGTTTGTTGTCGAAATTGATGAAAAATATGTTGACCAGAAAAAACACCAAATGGTAACGTACATAATAGGGCAAGCATATGACAAAAAAATTCTTCAACGAAACATAAAAAGAAAAATGTCGGACGTTGATCGCCAAAAATAAAACTTGTTTTTCACCGGAGGTAAAAAAAAAAGTTTTCAAGCAACAAAAACTAAGGCAGCTGTGACATAATATTTACATTGTGGAGAACACCACTTTGTGGACGTTGTCCCTGAAGCGCATGTGTAGGCGCCCAGTGTTTACGTGGCGAATCATGACGACAGACGTACTTTATTCAAATTTGAACAATCTACTAATTTATTGTTATCATATGTAAGTGTTTTGTTAACATAACGACCAGTGTTCCTGATGTTTGCATCCACTGGCATCCACTTCCCTTTCCTAGGGGGGTGAGGGGGGGGGGGGGGGGTTGAGGGGGCATTTCCTATTTAGAAATTCACCGCTCTAATAGGTGTTTATATGATTGTTTCAGTAAGGCTTGATCTGCGGCCTCGAGAAGCCAAGCATTGGTGTAGGGAAGATGATATAATGAGATATTTCAGCAGGTAACCGTTCTCAAAGGCTGACGTATAGAGTTGGTTGCTCAGCAGGGCTCGACCTGCAGCCTCGACAAGCCAAGCCTTGTTGTAGGGAAGATGATATGGTGTGATACTCTAGCAGGTCAGTGTGCTCAAAGGATGAATACATTGGAATTTAGCTCTTTAAGCGTGGGGACCATCTTAATATGTCAGATTCTGATATAAAAAGACGGCCCCCGCACTGCAAGAATTAAACAAATTCTGATGGTCTAGACCTATTACATAGATATTCAAATGAAACGGGAAGAAATAACTAAAGCATTTATGATGATGTCAAATCGAAATAAACCCTTTGGTCCCCATGGTTTATACCAAAATAATTCAGCCTTGTAAGGATGAAGCATCTCGTGAGTGTTCACCTGGCTTTAGTGTGGTATCTAGCGCCTGATTGGTTGTCTCTTCTTGTACAGACTCAGTCGTCATTTCCTCTTGTAATGTGGTCTGTTCTTCCACCAGCTTTTCTGTCGTAACGTCCGCCAGCTGTGTAGTTCCTGTAACAACATCGACCAAAACATTAGATAGAGCCTATATGTATGATATGTTATGGGTCCTACCCGGATAAGAAAACATCCACTTAGAGCTAAGTGTCATAATCTGCACTCATTTAAGTTAAATATAGGACAATTAGGCTCCAAGTAGACGAAATCACTGATCCAGCCGAAAAAAATAGAAAACGTTGCCTTGTGACAGCTATTATATAATATTTAAATTTACATTTTGATCATCTACTAAATTGGCTTTGTGTTGCGAGAGCCAATATGAATGGATGTACTCTCGTTATCAGAGTCAATGATGCACTCTCGTTATCAGATTCAATGATGCACTCTCGTTATCTCGATGTTAACCAGTTATTTCCACCGATTGGCCTGTAGTCCAGGAATTTTAGGTTTTGAAATGGAAAAAAATAATATAAAGCTGAAAATTCCAGGATGTGTTCAGAATGTCCTCCTTTATTACCTGTGAAAAGTCCCAAAGTTTCCCCTGAGCGGAACATCTTTTATTTTGACAAAATTCAAAATGGCCGCTAAGCGCCATGTTGAAGTTGTAATTCCTAAACTATTTGACATATATTTTAATGTAATACCTCATTTCCACATGATTTTTAATGCTGAATTCATTTCTAAAGCTATTAGTAACTTATTAAGGATTTCGTTAAAGAATAAATCCAAGATGGCCGCCATTTGAAGTTTGATTGGGAGCAAGTTTATCGTCATTCGTATTTGAGATACATATAAGCTTTTAAATCTATGCATTACCAGTGTGTCCTCCTTTAATATCTGTAAAAAGTCCCAACGTTTCCCCCGAGCAGAACATCCTTTTTTTGACAAAATTCAAAATGGCCGCCAATACCTGAGCTATTTGACATATATTTTAATGTAATACTTCATTTTCACATGATTTTTATTGCCGAATTCATTTCTGAAGCTATTATTATCTTTTAAGGTTCCGCCAAAGAATAAATCTAAGATGGCTGCCATTTGATGTTCCATTGGGAGCAAGTCTATTATAAGCTATAAAATTATAAGCTTTTAAATCTATAAATTACCAGTAATTAATGACATACAAATAACTATATCCAAAAAAAATATACATTACACATTTTAATGTATTTTATTTCATAATAAAAAATAGCCAAAACATCAAATTCAATCAATAAAAAAAACGTTAGTCTGAGAGAGTAATTCTGCCATTTTTTCCTAATCATCAACCTGAATTTCATTTATTCACGATGACTTACTGTAGCCTATCCAGTCCCCATCCAGCTTGTGTACCTCGCAGACCTGCTGCATCGAAACATGCAACCAAATTTTGCAACCACACCTAATCATTTTCTTTAATTTGGTTGGTGCTGCATCAAGCTCCGTGAAAAATGGTTGCAGGTTTTCATTTTAAAATTGCCATCCCCAGCCTGTTGGTGGTAATCTGTTCCAATGCAATTCTTGTACATGTAGATATGTCAGTGATAAATGGTATTTGCTACTGCTTCAGCTGGGATCCTAAGCAAGTACCCTAACCAATGACCCACACTCGAGTCCACAGGGTCATAGGAAAGGTCTCACACACAAGCCTGCATGGTCCTGGGCAAAGACTCACACTCGAGCCTACAGGTCCTAGACAAGGTCTCACTACCGAGCCCGCAATGCCTAGGCAAGGACCTGAGGACTCACACACGAGGGGGGGGGGGGTGAGGGGGCTTTTCCTATTGAAAGGGCAGGGCTGTTACAATTGGATAATGGGGTCTATTGGCTGTGGTATATCCCAGCAAATACAAAAAGCAATATGTTAATATGCTGTCAGTGTCATATCTTTAACTTACAATTTTACAACGACCAAAATGAAAAACGTTGTATGATAGTTCCGAATGAATTTTGAATTGTTGGTGTTCTGACTTTTATTGAATCAATCACTCCCACATATAACATTCTCCTCTTTTCACCACCTGCACTTGACAAGCTCCCACCACAGGTGTCAAAGTTGGGTCAGGCAGAATTTTTTTTTTTAGAAATTCACCGCTCTAATAGGTGTTTATATGATTGTTTCAGTAAGGCTTGATCTGCGGCCTCGAGAAGCCAAGCATTGGTGTAGGGAAGATGATATAATGAGATATTTCAGCAGGTTACCGTTCTCAAAGGCTGACGTATAGAGATGGTTGCTCAGCAGGGCTCGACCTGCAGCCTCGACAAGCCAAGCCCTGTTGTAGGGAAGATGATATGGTGTGATACTCTAGCAGGTCAGTGTGCTCAAAGGCTGAATACATTGAAATTTAGCTCTTTAAGCGTGGGGACCATCTTAATATGTCAGATTCTGACATATAAAGACGGTCCCCGCACTGCAAGAATTAAACAAATTTTGATGGTCTAGACCTATAACATAGATATTCAAATGAAACGGGAAGAAATAACTAAAGCATTTATGATGATGTCAAATTGAAATAAACCCTTTGGTCCCCATGGTTTATACCAAAATAATTCAGCCTTGTAAGGATGAAGCATCTCGTGAGTGTTCACCTGGCTTTAGTGTGGTATCTAGCGCCTGATTGGTTGTCTCTTCTTGTACAGACTCTGTCGTCATTTCCTCTTGTAATGTGGTCTGCACTTCCACCAGCTTTTCTGTCGTAACTAACAACATCGACCAGAACATTAGATAGAGCCTATATGCATGATATGTTATGGGTCCTACCCGGAAAAGAAAACATCCACTTAGAGCTAAGTGTCATAATCTGCACTCATTTGAGTTAAATATAGGACAATTAGGCTCCAAGTTGACGAAATCACTGATCCAGTTGTAAATAAATAGAAAACGTTGCCTTGTGACAGCTATCATATAATATTTAAATTTACATTTTGATCATCTACTAAATTGACTTTGTGTTGCGAGAGCCAATATGAATGGATGTACTCTCGTTATCAGAGTCAATGATGCACTCTCGTTATCAGATTCAATGATGCACTCTCGTTATCTCGATGTTAACCAGTTATTTCCACCGATTGGCCTGTAGTCCAGGAATTTTAGGTTTTGAAATGGAAAAAAATAATATAAAGCTGAAAATTCCAGGATGTGTTCAGAATGTCCTCCTTTATTACCTGTGAAAAGTCCCAAAGTTTCCCCTGAGCGGAACATCTTTTATTTTGACTAAATTCAAAATGGCCGCTAAGCGCCATGTTGAAGTTGTAATTCCTAAACTAATTGACATATATTTTAATGTAATACCTCATTTCCACATGATTTTTAATGCTGAATTCATTTCTAAAGCTATTAGTAACTTATTAAGGATTTCGTTAAAGAATAAATCCAAGATGGCCGCCATTTGAAGTTTGATTGGGAGCAAGTTTATCGTCATTCGTATTTGAGATACATATAAGCTTTTAAATCTATACATTACCAGTGTGTCCTCCTTTAATATCTGTAAAAAGTCCCAACGTTTCCCCCGAGCAGAACATCCTTTTTTTGACAAAATTCAAAATGGCCGCCAATACCTGAGCTATTTGACATATATTTTAATGTAATACTTCATTTTCACATGATTTTTATTGCCGAATTCATTTCTGAAGCTATTATTATCTTTTAAGGTTTCGCCAAAGAATAAATCTAAGATGGCTGCCATTTGATGTTCCATTGGGAGCAAGTCTATTATAAGCTATAAAATTATAAGCTTTTAAATCTATAAATTACCAGTAATTAATGACATACAAATAACTATATCCAAAAAAAATATACATTACACATTTTAATGTATTTTATTTCATAATAAAAAATAGCCAAAACATCAAATTCAATCAATAAAAAGAACGTTAGTCTGAGAGAGTAATTGTGCCATTTTTTCCTAATCATCAACCTGAATTTCATTTATTCACGATGACTTACTGTAGCCTATCCAGTCCCCATCCAGCTTGTGTACCTCGCAGACCTGCTGCATCGAAACATGCAACCAAATTTTGCAACCACACCTAATCATTTTCTTTAATTTGGTTGGTGCTGCATCAAGCTCCGTGAAAAATGGTTACAGGTTTTCATTTTAAAATTGCCATCCCCAGCCTGTTGGTGGTAATCTGTTCCAATGCAATTCTTGTACATGTAGATATGTCAGTGATAAATGGTATTTGCTACTGCTTCAGCTGGGATCCTAAGCAAGTACCCTAACCAATGACCCACACTCGAGTCCACAGGGTCATAGGAAAGGTCTCACACACAAGCCTGCATGGTCCTGGGCAAAGACTCACACTCGAGCCTACAGGTCCTAGACAAGGTCTCACTGTTGCAGCGGTTCTTACAATCAACCAAACTTACAATAATTTAGGATTGTATGATTCGGTAGCGGATTCCCAAATGTTACTGTTAAACAATCAATCTATCGTACAGCTGGAAGTTCACTTGCTATGAATAAAGGTCTCATACAACAATTTAATATCCCGCACTCAGTCACTGGCTACAAAGACCGACTTTTTTACGTGGGCGCCCACAAGCTAGCAAGAGGATCAATTTATTGTAGGCCAAAAGGAGAGCGGGGCTAGTTTCAACACTTTAAATATTAAATTAAATAAAACGGCGCCCTCAGTTGTTTGTTTGTTTGTTTGTTTGTTTGTTTATTTGGGATAGATTAGCTAGCCCCGAATAGGGCTGCATGGAACTTCCGACATTGTCGATCTTTCACCATCTCTGGAACATTAAAACATCATCTTTATTCCAACGTGTCGTGTTTGCTGGGTTAGAAGCAATGAGTGCCAAGCCGATTTCCTCACTTTACAAATCTGCCTGCCAAAAACTCCCTGATTCTTCTGCTTCTCCTCAGTACACCCCCAGACTAAACTTCGAAGAGTCTCAGATTGCTGTGGTGATGCTGATGATGCTGGGAAGCAATGTTCAAGACCAAAACGAGTGACCGCATCTTCTCGTACTAATAAGCCCGCATTGGATTGCCAAGCGGAGCAGCCCAAATTATATCACTTATCGGCGGCGGACTGTCTATCTTTTGGGTCTAAACGGGCCTACCCAGCTAACACAAAACATTCTGCTAACAATTCTCAAAATGTTCCCGATTTGTTATTGTTATATGAGAACATTTGCATAACATTCGGGGAATATTCTATATCAGGAAATATTATACACATGTTTACGAATGTTTTCATTTTAACAATTTTCAAAGTATTCCCGATTTGTTCTTGTCATGAGAACATTTGCACAACATTCGAGTGATATTCTGCAACAGGGAATATTATAGGCATGGTCTAAGAATGTTTCCAGTTAACAATTAGATTTTTCTATCATGAGAACATTTGCATAAAATCCAGAGGGTATTCTGCAACAGTAAACATTATACAAACGTGCTAAAAATGTTTCCATGGATCGAGGTGTTGGGAGTTGTTGTGGATGCCAATATTTAGTGGGGGAATCTGCGGATGCGTGGAGTTTGAATTGTCAGTTTGAAATGCCGCGCAGTCCAGACAGGTTGGATCCCGAATAGTCTGAATTTCACAAATGCTCGCAGCGACCAGGACAATACAACGTGAGTATATCATGCATTACGACTCAGAGATTATTCTGACAAAATAATTTTACTTATCATTGATGAATTCATTATGTGATCCCAGTGTTTATTCCCCAACCCTTCAACTGGTGCGAGGTCATGAGTTGCATACTGTTAGCATGGTTATATGACTACGCGAGTATCAGTGCACATATGGCTCACTGTAGCATTTATGCAGACACTGCTATCATTATACTGTTAATTATTTGTACGTTTATCGTTGTAGGCTGACCGTGTGTGAAAGCGACTCTACCCAGGAGAACAAACCAACAACCATAAATAAATGACTAAATGTATTCAAAATAAATTTATTGGTGTGTTGAAGAGCTCTGGTGTTTGGTTTGGGTTATTCTCACAATGTTCTTGTTGAATATTCCAAGAACATTCGCACAATAATATTTGAATATTTCCACAACGTTCTCGCAATATTATGTTGGATTTTTTCATAATATTTCCTAAACATTCCCATAACATTCATTGGATATCTTTGTAATATTCTGGGAACATCCCCACAATGTTTTTCCCAATATGTTGAAACATTCGCACAATATTATTCGAATATCCCCAGAACGTTTTCGCAATGTTTTTTAGCACATTCCCAGTACATTATCTGGATATTTTTTTAATATTCCCAGAATATTCCCACAATGTTTTTTCATAAAGTTTTGGAATAATGTTCTGCTAACGTCTAAAAAAAACTCCACACAATTACATTCCCATAAAATTCTCAAAAAATATCCCTCAAATCTTTAGAGAATATTCTCCTACTGTTTCCAGAACATTAAATTGCTAGCTGGGTATATATTTTACACATAGCCTATGGGTGGATAAATGGATGAATAGGTGTAGAAACCGAAAAAAATATGTAAATTAGAAGATCAAATGATTCTGTGGTTGTGACTACTACCGATAGTATTACATAGTATATAAGTAATTAATAGAAATGGTGGGATGGGCTCATTTTTATTTAATTATTGCCGAGTCCAGTCTGCTAATTATATATGTATTATAAGTATTTATGTATTATATAATTATGTGTGTGTGCGTGTGTTTTAGACATAGGCCTACGGTTATTTGTTTAATTTGTAATCTAAATTACATTTACGTTTCAATCGTTTCAATATGTTTCAATCGTGTGTTTACAGCGTGTGGTGAAAACACGCAACAACATTGGTTATTTGTGGATATATGGATCAACAGGAAATATGTATCAATTTAGCCTACACACAGACGTTATACTTGTAAGCCTACCAGTTATATCATTATTTCACAAAAATGTGTTTGATGATACTGAAAATATATCACAATTTGGTTTATGATTCATAAATTAAGGGCGTACTCTCGGTGATTGACCCACCCTAAATTTCATTATACATTATTATGACGTTTTGAACGACAATTAAGGATAAGTGGGGCCATCACATAAATAGTGTTGACCAGTGAAGCAGGATAGTAATTTTGCTTCACCATTCACCAGGGTTGTGGCAAGTACATTGAAACAGTACTTTATTTATTTTTTTCGACTTACAAACTACATATCAAAACATGTCAAAGCATTCATGCATGTGCATCATTTATGATTATTAATAATAGAAATAATAACCGGTGATCAGAAACAATCACACACTTAATTAGGCCTACATAATATACAGTTACCCCCTGCACTTTCCTCTATATCTGTAATCGGCGTGAAGCTTTTTGTGTCCCGCTTTTAGTACACAATGGTTAAAATCAGTATTTGACAGTTAAGCCTATATAATAATGGGAAAAAATTCAGCAAAAAATCATTATTACCTAGGGTCTATATATTTTTTCAAATGTTCATGATATAATTATACATATAATTATACATGTGTGTAATATATAATTATGTGAGTGTGTTAATTATAGGCATACTGTTTTTATTTTTTTTTAATTTGCAACATAAACTTGATTTACATGAAACTGTTTTAATTCTATTTTTACAGGGTGTGATGCAAGCACGCAACATCATGTTAATTTATGGACATATGGAGCAACAGGAAATATGTACCAGTTTAGCCTACACACAAACGTTATACTTGTATCAGTTGTATCATTATTTCACAATAATGTGTAGGATCCTAAAGTACTAATAATAATAATATATATCAAGTTTGATTTATTTGAGCTATGTGTTTCATATATGAAGAGGGTGCTTGACCCACCCCCAGTTTCATGATACATGATCATTATTAGGACTATATTTAAACACCGTTTTAGCACAATTGAGCCAAGGCGATTTATACATATTATCTTTGTACAATTTATTTATCAATTTATTATCTTTGTTCAATTTATATGACAATTTGTTTATACAGTGTGAAATTTTAGGCTTCTCAGTGTCTTTGGAAATGTTGGCCCAGAACATAACCATTCTTGTTTGGGCGGATAGGGTATTCCCCTATCTCACCATACACCATGTCTGAATATGTTGTCGTGTTTACTAATAAAATATATTTACAAAATCTTAAATGAAGTTTTTCAAGAAGTTCTGTTCCTTCATGGGCCCAGATTTCACTGCCATACAAAAGGATGGGTTTTACAAGTGGGTCAAATAGGCGCATCATAATATCATTCTACTGGTAATTGTAACTGTCTGCCTTTGCGTAGACATAGCTCTGGTTCCTTTGTCATACAGAAGTTTTTTGGCTTCAGTAAATTAACCGTTGAAATTGAAAATAAGGCCTAGATATTTATATTCATAATTGGTCAGTTACTTCTAATTGTTTTTCACCAAATTGGAATTTGGGGATATTTCGTATTTTTCCTCTTGAGAAAATAGTTATCTTGGTTTGGTTACGTTAATTTTCAGTTTCCAAAGATCACAATAGTTTCTCGTCAGGGTAATTGATTTTTGTAAATCTTCTGCTGATTCAGCAACTAGCACAGTGTCATCAGCGTAAAGTAGTACATAAAGTTCAAGGTATTTCAATGAAGATTCATCTAGTCTATCTTTGGTCATTTTATTCACAACAGCCAATCCCTTGTGTGCATCTTGCAAAAAAAGTTGTAGATCACCAAGGTATATAGAAAACAACAAGGGAGTCAAATTTTCGCCTTGTCTTACCCCAACCAAACATGGACATGTATCAGAGATCCGACCATCACTGGAAGCACATTCTTTTGCTGTTTTATACATGTTATAGACTAAACTAAAAACTTCCCGATATATTAGATTTGAGCCGCTTATGCCATAACTTAGTGCAAGATATGCTGTCGAGAGCTTTGCTATCATCGACAAAGCAGCAGAATAGTTTTTCACGTTTATGATTATACATATAAGTCAATTAATGTATTAATAGCATGTGGTCGGTCGTTGAAAAACCGGCCATAAATCCTGCTTGCTCGGGCCCGATAATATTGTTATTATCAGCAAATAATGTCAGCATGTGATTAATAAGATTGAAAAAAGTTTAGCAAGGCAGCTTAATACAGTTATTCCGTGATAATTGCTAAGGTCTGTGTCGTCACCTGAGGCTTTGTATATTGGTTTAATCACTCTAATGCCCCACTGCTCTGGTACTACCCCTGATGCTGATATTACGTTAAAGAATTTAGTTAACAGGACGGTGTTTGTCTTGGTGATTTTTTAGAGACTCATTTAAAATCTGATCAGTTCCGGGACTTTTATTATTTTTTACCTTTGCTATGAACTAGTTACTTCTTCTATGGTGAAAGGGTCATTAAGTCTGAGTCGTTAAGGTCAGGAATGGGCACGTTTTGAGTGTCATTACTGTAATTTAAGTTTTTAAAGTGTTCTTTGAATATCTCAAGGAAAATTTACCAATCTTTTTGGAGAAATTTTGACTATTAATAATATACCAGTAGTCGCGCGAATTTTCGGATTTAAAATTTCGTATTTAATGTACAACTTGCTGTTTATATTTCCTGACTGCTTTGTTGATTTTAGTTTTGCAGTCTTTGCCTGTTTGTCGTAATTGTTGCAAGTTATTGTTGTTTCCTAGTGGTCTGTATTTGTTTTTGTGACTCAGCAAAATTTTTACGTTTATTTTCACAATCCTGGTTATACAATCCAGAGGGTGTGTGGTCAGATCTAAACATACCTAGGCTACGTGCCGCATCAATGAACATATCATTAATATCGCTAACGATCTAGTTCACTTACGTTTGCCCTGGTGAGGTGTCACTACTCAGTCCATATCCAGCTCACGCAATATGCCACTTACGTCACCTTCGATTAAAATTGGTTCATATTGGTTGCCTAATTCGCGTTTCAACAACAGCATTGTTCCATTTTGATTCCAGCGGTGAGGAATTAAGTTGATTTAAATTCGGCGGTGGTCTGGCGTGATGCCTGTCCGGATCACAGTGTACTTCACGTCTTAACGTGAGGCGCACAGTATTGTGTACATCAGAGAGCATAGGGTTAAAACCGTCCACTTCAAAATTAACAATTGGTGAAAACTGATTAGGTGTGCAAATAACATAATCTACTACACTAACATTTTTACATGGTGGTCTACCGACCTGTGCATCATTACCCATACGACCATTTACAATAAACATATACAGTGATTTACATAACGTTTATAATCTGGAGCCATAATTATTTACAGTGTTGTCAAAATTAACTCGGTTCCCTGGTATATTCATGTTCTCTAGTGGTACATATTCATCAATTAATTCGATTTCATCTTGGCTCATTTCTAAACATGCTAAAGAGGAGCTGCAAGATAGGCCTACAAAATGTGAGCACAGGTTTGATTGCCTGCAAACACGGGACATTCACCCAAGTTTTGCAAATTACTGAGCAGGACGGATTCGCTTTCCTTAAGATACTGCCACCAACAGAAGATCCATTAATTTCGTTAACATGTAAAGTAGCATTAATTGGCCACTGCAGAAAATTACAAAGCATATCGAATGGTTGTAAAAGTGCATTTACTAAGAGGCACCGATTATCTCAGTGGGTTTTATCTGCGTTCTGTACTTTTTCAAATTGGCCAAATTTATTTTATTTTTCGCTTCATCGCATCATATTTCTCCCAGTTGATGTTACCGACCCAGTTTAGACTCTATGTGCACAAAATCTTCCATTCACTTATTTATTTTGCTATCAAACACATATAGTTTCAGAGAGTTATCATAAAAATAATATTACTTTTCATTACCTTGTAATATTCTGTTTTGAAATAATACGTTTACGTGTAAATATAAATGTTTATTAATCGTTAAAAGTATTACTAGATGAGAAACAAGCATAGTGTAGATCACTGAAATCACAAATTTTAATGTATACTCGGGCATAGAAACGTGAATATAGTCGACTCTGTATGACCCTGGTACAGTGGCTAAAACTGCCTACTTGTAAAGTCGGAGATCGGGGTTCGAACCCCGCTCTGGCCTTCAAGTTTCAAAGAAACAAACATATTTGTGGTTGTAGATCGATTTTTACAATGCATTGAATTTCAGATAATAATCACGTTTAACAAGCACAATTTATGTAAGTCTTGTTATTTATCATAAGGATAATAACGACACTTATATATTGACTATAGTGATTGTTGCATTAAAAAATATTACACAACATAGTGGATTTTTTTTATTTTGAAAGAGCGACGTTTGTCCACAATGTTTTTTTTATTATTAATTATTTTTATATTATGAACATCAGCATTTCGGTGATTTTTTTAGTGTATCTATGGCAAGTCGTTTTATTTGAGCAGGCCTACTTTTATTACAAATAGCCTTTATACTTTTTGATGAGTTTATATTTGCTGACTATTTGCGTTTCTTTGCTTGATTGATTTAAACGTAATACAGTCAACATTAAATTGTTTTTGATTTTGCTGCTACTCATCCTTCACAGAAATATTACAACAATGACACTATTTCTAGAAATATATAGTGAGTCATTTACAAAATATTTTAAATAACACGTTTGCGTACCGGTACTGTGTACTACTAAAATATCAGAGATATATGTCAGAGAAGCATTGCGGCAAAAAATATCGTTGAAGTAGGCCTACTGTAGATCAACCACTTTCTCTGTACATGGTCAACCGGTTGCCTTTAAATTCACTTTGACCTTCACCTTTAACCCAACAACCCAAATATGCTCACAATCAACAGATCAATGAAATAGTTCCAGAAATGCACTTGGCATGCAAAAAACCCTCAGAAACCACATGTCACACATGACAAGTTTATGACATTCAACGAAGCCGCTAAAACGTTATATGCATGATATCTTTATGGCGGCCATCTTGGATATTTGCCTTTGGTGCATTTTCTTCAAAAAATTTGCATATGTATATTCATTTTGTAGTGACGTATGCTCAACAAAAATAAAATTACATGTTATTTGGAAAGCAATTTTATATTTCCATAATTAATTGTTTTTCAAAAATTTGCCAAAAAAGGGTTAAAATGCACAATCAAACATATACGCATATTTATCGGCTCACAGCAAATTGCCAGACTGCCAACATGTTTTTTATTGTTCATTAGGGTGTCCTGAACAAAGTGATATAGGTGGCTTACTTTCTTCATGAAAATCGCACGTCATCCTAAATCCGTATAATATGCTCCTTGACGACAATGCTATAGGGACCTATGTTGGACCAGCGTGGGACAGCGTCGAAGACGGTGAGCCAACATTGAAACATACCCCGTGTTTGCCGGGAGACTGCCGTACATTATATTAGGTCTACATACGGTTACATTAACGTGGTGACTCAATATTGGTCCGGCGTAAGATTTGTTGTAGCGTTTCTTATAAGTAAACAAAAAACACCCCCACAGCTTAATATACCAACAATTGTAAGATTTGTAGTAACGAAACTCACAATTCTCTTTTAATAAAGGGACAGACAATATGAATTTGAAATACTAATAAATATGTCAATTTGGAATGTTTATGTTTTTTTAGAAATAAACACAAAACATATCCAAAGCTTTATCTATCAGGAATTGTAAGATTTGTTGTAACGAAACTAGCGATTATCCTTTAATAAAGGGACAAGCAATGCATTTCAAAGCATTATTATATATGTCAATTTGGAATGTTCATGGCTTTTTAGAAACAAACATAAAAAACATCCAAAGCTTTATCCTCTGGGATTTGCAAGATTCGTTGTAACGAAACTTACAATTCTCCAATAATAGAGGGAAAAAACAATACAAATTTTAAATCATTATTATGTATGCTTAATATGCCAACAATTGTAAGATTTGTTGTAACGAAACTTACAATTCTCTTTTATTAAAGGGACAGACAATATGAATTTGAAAGCATTAAAACATATGTCAATTTGGAAGCTTTATCTACTAGAATTTGCAAGATTCGTTGCAACGAAACTTAGAATTCTCCAATAATAGAGGAAAAAAAACAATACAAATTTTAAATCATTATTATGTATGTCAATTAGAATGCTCCCTGTTTTTCATAAGCTTACAAAAAATACACCCACAGCTTGACCAACAATAAGATTTGTTGTACCGAAACTAACAATTCTCCTTTAATAAAGGGACAAGCAATGCATTGCAAAGCATTAATATATATGTCAATTTGGAATGTTCATGGCTTTTAAGAAACAAACATAAAAAACATCCAAAGCTTTATCCTCTAGGATTTGCAAGATTCGTTGTAACGAAACTTACAATTCTCCAATAATAGAGGGAAAAAACAATACAAATTTTAAATTTTTATTATGTATGTCAATTAGAATGTTCATGGTTTCTTATAAGTAAACAAAAAACACACCCACAGCTTAATATACCAACAATTGTAAGATTTGTTGTAACGAAACTTACAATTCTCTTTTAATAAAGGGACAGACAATATGAATTTGAAAGCATTAAAACATATGTCAATTTGGAAGCTTTATCTACTAGAATTTGCAAGATTCGTTGCAACGAAACTTACAATTCTCCAATAATAGAGGGGAAAAACCATACAAATTTTAAATCACTATTATGTATGTCAATTAGAATGTTCATGGTTTCTTATAAGTAAGCAAAAAAACACACCCACAGCTTAATATACCAACAATTGTAAGATTTGTTGTAACGAAACTTACAATTCTCTTTTAATAAAGGGACAGACAATATGAATTTGAAAGCATTAAAACATATGTCAATTTGGAAGCTTTATCTACTAGGATTTGCAAGATTCGTTGCAACGAAACTGACAATTCTCCAATAATAGAGGAAAAAAAAAATTAAATCATTATTATGTATGTCAATTAGAATGCTCCCTGTTTTTCATAAGCTTACAAAAAATACACCCACAGCTTGACCAACAATAAGATTTGTTGTACCGAAACTTACAATTCTCCTTTAATAAACGGTAAAACATATAAATTAAAAATCATTATTATGTATGTCAATTAGAATGTTCATGGTTTCTTATAAGTAAACAAAAAACACACCCACAGCTAATATACCAACAATTGTAAGATTTGTTGTAACGAAACTCACAATTATCTTTTAATAATGGGACAGAAACTATCAATTTGAAAGCAATAATAAATATGTCCATTTGGAATGTTTCTGGTTTCTTAGAAATAAACATAAAAAACTATCCAAAGCTTTATCTACTAGGTTTGCAATATTCGTTGCAACGAAACTGACAATTCTGCAATAATAGAGGGAAAAAAACAATTGTAAGATTTGTTGTAGCGAAACTTACAATTCTCATTTAATAAAGGGACAGACAATATGAATTTGAAAGCAATAAAAAATATGTCAATTTGGAAGCTTTATCTACTAGGATTTGCTAAATTCGTTGCAACGAAACTTACAATTCTCCAATAGTGGAGGAAAAAAAACAATACAAATTTTACATCATTATTATGTATGTCAATTAGAATGTTCCCTGTTTTTCATAAGCTTACAAAAAATACACCCACAGCTTGACCAACTGTATTTCAAATTATAAAAACGCATCTGATATATATATATAATATTATGTATTTGTATATCCATCGTTATATATATTAATGAACGCTGAAATAATACATGATTTTCTTAACATTTCAGCTTGTTTTCTCTCTCAATAATTGGTTGAGCAAGACGTTTCATATCAAACGACCAGGGTGTGTATTGACGAGTGTTATATAGAATGAACCACTTTTTAAAACTTAAGGCGACACAATCAGGCTGAAATCATAAAAAAAATCAGTATTTTTATTTCGGCTTTTTAATATGGCCATAAGATGTGAACATGTCAATAGACTACAATTGCGGAAGTCTTTTAAATTTAGGGCTGCTGTGGCAACGTAGCAAGTGTGCCGAAAGCCCCATTTATCAGTTATTCCCGTATTTCTTATTTTGGAAATGAATGTCCGAAATTAAATTTCGTCCTTTTTTCTCTTTTAATCGGCAAATGCGTAGCACAAAGTTACGTAATTCTAGTCTATGGACATGTTGACATACTATGGACATAGCAAGGAGCCAAAATAAAAATACTGATTATTTCGATGATTTTAACCTGATTGTGTCGCTTTAAATTATAACAATAGGCTCAATGTAGCCGTAAAGTTGATATATAAGTGCACATGATAAAATGATTATAATTAAAAATATCAGTCAATGGGAAAGACGAAATTTATTTCTGATATAACAAGATTCGGTTTACAAACATATCAGATCAAACGTTGCTGTGACACCTTGATATTATCTAATATGAATATAGTCTGATTGTATTTCTTCAGAAAAAAAACATATTTGAGACGTCACACAGTATCCGCGGTGCCAGTGAATGCCTGCATGAAACTCTGGGTGGCAGCATGAAGTAATTAAATTGCATTAGTTACACCGAGCTAGTTGAGACCAAAAAACATCCCTGACACATTATTTGTGTAGAATAATGTAATGATTATGTTGAAATAATTATCAAGAAAAACATATATGATATATTACTTGTGTAGAATAATATAATTATCAAGTTATTTGAAAATTATTTGTACATGTATCTCTCTTTTCAGGGCAGTTACGATGTACATATTCGACGTTCTCACCATAGAGGCAATTATATATGTGAAAATGTGTAGCACAGGGAAGTGTTACACATAAATCAATGACCTTGGACAACGGACAGAATTCACCATGAGCGTATTAAAGTGAGTAAGCCTATAAACGGATTAAATGTTTAATTATGTTTAATTACAAGTAACATAGCTAAGAAATACGCCTTGGATGTACATAAATGTACTTTTGAATTTCATAGAATATATTTCATATAGCTATATTCGTGTGTCAAGTCGCGTTTGTGCTTCTGGTCTGTGTTTTTACTTCTATTTTCGTTGGAAAAAAATGTTAATATTTGCTCATTGGTACGTTGCAGTCGTTAAATTCAATATCAATTATAACAGAATTAAATGCAATATCTACATAAAACTATAAAACTACATTTTTATAATTGTAGGTCTCTGTATTCATGGTGATGTCCATTACAGTGCTGCTGAATGAGCAAGAGTGGAAGTCAACGGATTAATGTTTTTGTTATTGAATACAGTTTATTATATTGTATTATTCTAGTTTTTATTTTATGCGAATCGAAGAATATTTCACTAGTGTACATAGATGGCTATACACAGTGATGATCCTAGTTACTTTTTATATCAAAGTGATGATACTAGGTACTTTTCATATCAAAGTGATGGTCAAAATGAATTTGTCTCGACCAAAAATGTAATGAAGACATTTAAAAATTAAAAAAAAAAATGTAGCCTACAAGTGCATGTATTGTATTCCTAATATTATTATAATCGCACCCGAATTTTATAGACGCATTCCTAGCAATTGATCGTTCGTCTGTATGCCCCCTCCCTGGAGATTTGGTACTCGAACTTCTTTTCAGGTATTCTGACATAACTGGTAAATAAAGATATTATACCGTTCCTCACAGTTATTAATAGATTGAGCAATTAGAGATGGCCTGCATAAACATGGCCGGGTGAATATTGTATACATTATTATTTCCGGTTCTCAGTTGCAGTCATTGCATTTTTATTGTTTGTCCATAAAAGTTCATTTAAAAAATTGAATAAGAAATGTCGTAATATTATTTCCCATATATACTGGTCGTTTCAAGTCTTTGGATTGTGTTGGTCTCTATATAATAACCTCAGAAAAAAATCATAAGATACAGGTTTTTAAGCCTAAAGGTGAAGTGAAAAAACCTTCTCTGTTTTAAATAAAGTTTTAATAGCGAGAGTGCGTCATCGGTGTGATTCAGCCCACTAGGATCGATTTCCCGGAAAGTGTGATACATGTTTAGGCTTCAAAGAAAATAAAAGGGAAACAAATATTATAAAAATACTTGATATAAAATATTTATCGTCTTGAATCTACTAACATAGAAAAAAATAATGTTGAGTAAATGAAATACATGAGCGATAATTATATATTATGCAGGCCCACCCATTTTCTAGAAGCTACATTATCGTACAAAGGAGGTAAACCTTTTTGAGCGTACCCTTTTCGTGTGCAGAAAGCTTTAGAATTCACTATTTCAAGCCGTCTACCCCTGGTCTACCCCTGATTCTTAGCGAACATTTGGAGAAATGTGGGCTAGCGTTGTAAATGATGAAGCCTACCAACATAGATCGATATGATTGTGTGTACAAACATTTCCCAACATTGCTGTTAGCAGGCAGTCTGAGTTGACGCAAACACATGGTGTTGCGTCACAGATGGACAACATAATTTTTTATGTGTGTTTTGTATGGACCTTGTATTAGGCCCGTCATTTGGGAGGGTTCGAGAGCGTCCCTTTGACCACAAAGCTGAAATTTTACCCCGGCAACATCCTCCAGAATCAACCATATTGCTTAAATTTACAGCTAAAAATAACTAAAAATCCTGACCTGTGTCTTGCTTCGCCAAACGCTAAATATCAATTCTAGCATTATTTAACAGGGGGTGTAGCTTACTAATTTCAAAAATACCCCTGCAGTCCAAAATTCCGCTCCCGTTTAAGAATTCCTAGACACGGGTCTGGTCTGTACCAGAGCGACTGTAGCCTGCGCTGAGATAAACGATTTCATGAAAAATGTGAGGGTAGTTATATTATTAAACCTTATCCAAATGATAAATTTACCTATAAAGACAGCGTTTAAATCCCCATGTTAATATTAAGGCATCATTTCAATGAGATGTAAATATGTCATTATAAAATAATATCAAAATAATTGATCAAACAATGCGCAATCAATCGTCCGCATACCAGATTTTTGGCGTACAACGACACGAATGGCAATACTTACATACTCACTGATACTCTGTATCGTTTGTTATTTTGGACTAGTTCACAAGTAGGCCTAGGATACATTTACCCAATGATGGATCGATATTGAGCCACCGTCTTAGACCGTGGAGCAACATTGACAGGACATTATATCAATGTTTGCGGGGACAATGTGAACCGCTCTACAATATTTACAACGCTGTCTCTGCTTTTGAAAAAGCGGTGGGCAAATAACCCGTGTTACTGAGAGGGTATCCCATTAACACGTCATCATACAGCTCAGGTCTCTTCCTTGAGCAGTTCTAAAAATAGTTTACCGTCAATATGTTAGCCAAATTTTCCTAAATACACTGAAGTAGGATAGATGTGTATGTGTGGAGAGATGCTGATCCTACACTCGTTTACGCGTAAGCGACGTCGTTTACGCGTTTCAATTTTCGCGTTATATGGGCCTAACGACCTACCATACGCCTACAATACAAGTCAGGGCAGCAAGCATTGGCATTGCACCGGATTTGAAGATGTGGTACCGGAACTTGCTATCGCAAGTTTCGCTGGAATCTGATTGACGGATCTTACAATGCGGCACATTGTAAGACTCGTTGCAACATCACTACCGAGCACGCAATGCCTAGGCAAGGACCTGAGGACTCACACACGAGGGGGGGGGGGGGTGAGGGGGCTTTTCCTATTGAAAGGGCAGGGCTGTTACAATTGGATAATGGGGTCTATTGGCTGTGGTATATCCCAGCAAATACAAAAAGCATTATGTTAATATGCTGTCAGTGTCATATCTTTAACTTACAATTTTACAACGTCCAAAATGAAAAACGTTGTATGATAGTTCCGAATGAATTTTGAATTGTTGGTGTTCTGACTTTTATTGAATCAATCACTCCCACATATAACATTCTCCTCTTTTCACCACCTGCACTTGACAAGCTCCCACCACAGGTGTCAAAGTTGGGTCAGGCAGAATTTTTTTTTTTAGAAATTCACCGCTCTAATAGGTGTTTATATGATTGTTTCAGTAAGGCTTGATCTGCGGCCTCGAGAAGCCAAGCATTGGTGTAGGGAAGATGATATAATGAGATATTTCAGCAGGTTACCGTTCTCAAAGGCTGACGTATAGAGATGGTTGCTCAGCAGGGCTCGACCTGCAGCCTCGACAAGCCAAGCCTTGTTGTAGGGAAGATGATATGGTGTGATACTCTAGCAGGTCAGTGTGCTCAAAGGCTGAATACATTGAAATTTAGCTCTTTAAGCGTGGGGACCATCTTAATATGTCAGATTCTGACATATAAAGACGGTCCCCGCACTGCAAGAATTAAACAAATTTTGATGGTCTAGACCTATAACATAGATATTCAAATGAAACGGGAAGAAATAACTAAAGCATTTATGATGATGTCAAATTGAAATAAACCCTTTGGTCCCCATGGTTTATACCAAAATAATTCAGCCTTATAAGGATGAAGCATCTCGTGAGTGTTCACCTGGCTTTAGTGTGGTATCTAGCGCCTGATTTGTTGTCTCTTCTTGTACAGACTCTGTCGTCATTTCCTCTTGTAATGTGGTCTGCACTTCCACCAGCTTTTCTGTCGTAACTAACAACATCGACCAGAACATTAGATAGAGCCTATATGCATGATATGTTATGGGTCCTACCCGGAAAAGAAAACATCCACTTAGAGCTAAGTGTCATAATCTGCACTCATTTGAGTTAAATATAGGACAATTAGGCTCCAAGTAGACGAAATCACTGATCCAGTTGTAAATAAATAGAAAACGTTGCCTTGTGACAGCTATCATATAATATTTAAATTTACATTTTGATCATCTACTAAATTGACTTTGTGTTGCGAGAGCCAATATGAATGGATGTACTCTCGTTATCAGAGTCAATGATGCACTCTCGTATCAGATTCAATGATGCACTCTCGTTATCTCGATGTTAACCAGTTATTTCCACCGATTGGCCTGTAGTCCAGGAATTTTAGGTTTTGAAATGGAAAAAAATAATATAAAGCTGAAAATTCCAGGATGTGTTCAGAATGTCCTCCTTTATTACCTGTGAAAAGTCCCAAAGTTTCCCCTGAGCGGAACATCTTTTATTTTGACAAAATTCAAAATGGCCGCTAAGCGCCATGTTGAAGTTGTAATTCCTAAACTATTTGACATATATTTTAATGTAATACCTCATTTCCACATGATTTTTAATGCTGAATTCATTTCTAAAGCTATTAGTAACTTTTTAAGGATTTCGTTAAAGAATAAATCCAAGATGGCCGCCATTTGAAGTTTGATTGGGAGCAAGTTTATTGTCATTCGTATTTGAGATACATATAAGCTTTTAAATCTATACATTACCAGTGTGTCCTCCTTTAATATCTGTAAAAAGTCCCAACGTTTCCCCCGAGCGGAACATCCTTTTTTTGACAAAATTCAAAATGGCCGCCAATACCTGAGCTATTTGACATATATTTTAATGTAATACTTCATTTTCACATGATTTTTAATGCCTAATTCATTTCTGAAGCTATTATTATCTTTTAAGGTTTCGCCAAAGAATAAATCTAAGATGGCTGCCATTTGATGTTCCCTTGGGAGCAAGTCTATTATAAGCTATAAAATTATAAGCTTTTAAATCTATAAATTACCAGTAATTAATGACATACAAATAACTATATCCAAAAAAAATATACATTACACATTTTAATGTATTTTATTTCATAATAAAAAATAGCCAAAACATCAAATTCAATCAATAAAAAAAACGTTAGTCTGAGAGAGTAATTGTGCCATTTTTCCCTAATCATCAACCTGAATTTCATTTATTCACGATGACTTACTGTAGCCTACCCAGTCCCCATCCAGCTTGTGTACCTCGCAGACCTGCTGCATCGAAACATGCAACCAAATTTTGCAACCACACCTAATCATTTTCTTTAATTTGGTTGGTGCTGCATCAAGCTCCGTGAAAAATGGTTACAGGTTTTCATTTTAAAATTGCCATCCCCAGCCTGTTGGTGGTAAACTGTTCCAATGCAATTCTTGTACATGTAGATATGTCAGTGATAAATGGTATTTGCTACTGCTTCAGCTGGGATCCTAAGCAAGTACCCTAACCAATGACCCACACTCGAGTCCACAGGGTCATAGGAAAGGTCCCACACACAAGCCTGCATGGTCCTGGGCAAAGACTCACACTCGAGCCTACAGGTCCTAGACAAGGTCTCACAACCGAGCCCGCAATGCCTAGGCAAGGACCTGAGGACTCACACACGAGCATGCGTGATCCATAGACCTGTAAGAAATCACACTCGAGCCCGTAGTGTCCTAAGCAAGAACTCACACTCGAGTCCTGGGCACTGTCTCACACCTGACCCTACACGTCCTAGGTAAGGATTCACACCCGAGCCTAGAAGTCATAGGCAAGAATTAGCCACAGGTGCGCATGGTTTTAGGCTAGGACTCACACCCGAACCCGCAGCGTCCTAGGCAAGGTCTCAAACCCGAGCCTACAAGTCCTAGACACGGATTTACCGTGAGCCCTCATGGTCTTAGGCAAGGACTCACACCCGAGCCGGTGGGTCCTAGGCAAGGTCATACACTGAAGCTTGCAGGGTCCTAGGCCAGCGCTAACACCCAGACCCACAGGCTCCTAGGCAGTATCTCACACCTCACATGCGTGCATAAGGGTCCAATGCAAGGTTTCACACCCGAATCTGCAGGATACTAGGGAAGGTCCCATACCCTATTTATCATGTTTATATATATTTGATGCAACATTAATAGGAACACGAGGCCCATTCGATCCGGCTGTGGAGAGTTACTGGGTTCGAGTCCTGGTGGGGTCGGATGTTTGTTATCGAGGTTGTGCATACAATACTCTAAACTGTTCAAAGGCCTGGAGTGTGGAGTGATGTCTATGGCACTGTGCACTATAAAGGACCCTTGAAGTTATTCGATAAGAGTAGGGCATAGTCCCTTCCTTCTTTCACGATATAGCCATGATTATGCAGAAAGCAACGTAAAGCAATATTCACTTGAAATAACGACACGTGTATAGATGACAGTTATTTGTGTGGTTTAGCTGGGTAGGTATATATATCTTCAAACCTCAGTGGGGCATATAAACGTGTAAAATATGCATATTTATCAATTTATCAATAGTGATAACGACACCAAAATTGATCTGTGCATGCACCTCAGGGCACTGCCAGAACAGCATGTTAGCCAAACAATAAATTAAAATGGCTGCGATTTTTCAATTTGACCACCATGATAAGTAATACTATAGATTAACCAATGGTTGATCTTTGATAATATATACCTGAATTATTTTATGGACGTTACTCATAGGACTGTTTTTTTTATATTGTTTTGTTTTAACATGTTCACAATTCCTAAATGGCTAAATATGTTTGTTCCTATATTTTGACAAAAAATTCAACAAACCTGTCAAATTAAAAAATTGCCATCACAACAATTATTGATTATTATATTATGAAAGTTATCTTATTGCATCTATGCATATGACAGTTCTTCAATTCCTAAATGGCTAAATATGTTTGCTCCTACATTTTGACAAAAAATCCACAAACCTGTCAAATTAAAAAAAATGCCACCACAACAATTATTGATTATTATATTATGGAAGTTATCTTATTGCATCTATGCATATGACAGTTCTTCATTAGATAAGCCTGACTGTGTTTAATTATAACATATTATTTTTCTCCATACACAAAATTACAATTCCCGCTATTTTTAAGATGTCTGCTATTACGCTGACCAGCTCAACAGATATTTGTCGGTCCGGATGTAATTGGTTTGTCTCGTGAGATAAATGAATTTTGTTTGTGAGTTATGTTTATTGTGTCCCTGCTTCCCGCGTATCTGTTATGACGAAATAATATTATATTTAGTAATATCAGATACACATTTACAAACATTATTTAATTTATTAAATATCACCTTCGAAAATATACTGAATTGTAAGGATTTTTAGTGCTGAAAAATAAAATTAGAACGAGGGAAAACGTTGATTGGTCTTGATGTGGTTAGTTGTTATGACATGCACAATGGCACAACGTACCCTCTTGTCACTGTCTTTTAAATAATTTCACGCATCTTAAATTATCATTATTATTATTACATGAAAGGCTGGAACAACACAGAGGACAATAATTACTGGACAAAACCACATAGAATTACCACACTTGATTCCAGAAATACTTTTTATGCCACTATGTTTCCAAATTAAAAAAATATGTAGACAAAAAATGACATAATTTCTGAAACTGTTCTTCTTCCTCGATGGCGGCCATTTTAAATTGTGCAATGACAGAAGCTTTACAATGTCAAAATAGGACCAGAATTAAGTTTCTCGTGAAAAATAAGCGGAAGAAAGATATTACAAAGGAATATATTTGAATTTCTTCATAAGGTACAATTCCAGTATTGTATCAGGCGGATATTTTGATTTTTTTGCAAAGCACGAATGAGGCTTTAAAACCTAAAAAGAAGACCTGAGATGAGTTCCCCGTGAAAAATTAAATGAAAAAGAGGTATTACAATAGAATATATGTTAAATTTTTCGAATGTTACAATTGTTTATTGCCTCTGGCGGCCATTTTGGATTTTCGCCCAAAAAACATGTTCCGCTCCTGGGAAACTTAGGGACTTTTGACAGGTTATTAGGGCTGCCCATCTAAATAGCTCCTGCAATTTTCAGCTTTATATTATTTTTTTTCCATCTTTGCTGTAAAATATGCCTAAAATTTTATCCCATGTAGCTATCAGACCTATGATCACATCTATGGATCGTGAAAATAAGTATAATTTTTATTGGATCCTAATTGCTTGATTTTCCTAGCCTGGCTGCTCATTGTGCTCAGCAATGGCATCAGGGTAGCCTGCGTTTGCCTGTCCCTAGTTCTGTAGTTCAGCAAATTGTCAAATGATCGTGGAACAATTTAACACCTATCAGTGAAGATTAGAACCTGTTGCTCGAGGTAATGGTTGTGTAAGAATGATCACCAATCACTATTAGCTCGAAATGGATTATAGCAGGTTTTATTGACTCTCCCTCACACAATTAAACAAGAAGTTTTACCTGTTACTAAGGAAAATTGATTGCCTAGCAACAGTTGTCCGTTATTTTTCTTCACACCACAATGTAGTTGTAACAGCCTTCAGACTTTTTCTGATGACAAGTAAACAAGTTATCTAATATTATGTAGGAATATGCTGATGTCACCAAACTAAAGTTCCTTGGGGGTGCAATAAACTCCTCAGATATAACCTTTTGTGGATACAGTCCAATGACTACTAACATTGGTTTAATGTTGGAACACCATACCCAACGCGGCATCAGGAACAAGTTTCCAAACCATACCAAGTTGATGGAGTGACATCTATGAGTTAATAATTCCACCAATGCTCTTAGCTGGGTATTGGAATTTGAAAGCTAGCTGTTGTGTCACTGCAGGGCGCTCGAAACAGCTGACCCCCACACACATAATGACAGGAGGGCTTAACCAGCAAACATTGTACACTCACTCAATGCTGGTTTAATGTTGGGCGAGCATAAGAGACGTTGGTGTAACATTAAAACAGCGTTGGGTAAGTGTCTTGTTGTAGTAGTATCCATATTCTTGTAATCAGGTTCGTTATTCGAGCTGAATGCAATCAACCTGTACTGTATACTACCTAGGCTTACAAGTGACCTGCGCATGTGAATTCCAGACATGACTGGCGGTTTAATATCTAATATCTCGTATTGCTGGGATAATATATAAATAGTCAGTGTCGTATCTTTAACGTACAATTTTTCAATGGCCAACTTTGTATTATATTTCTTAAATTATTTTTTAATTTTGAGGTCCATTGGGGGCCATGTTGTTCTCACTTTTATTGAATCAATCACTACCACATATTATAGTCCTGGCTGTTTAGGGTTTCTCTGTGCAATTTTGGAAGAAATTACAATGTTTTGCCCAGAGGATCAGTAACATGTACTCTTTCGATCCTGATATAGCGCATTCAATATACCGACACGATTAACACCTAATTAACATGTAATTAGTATCCATAACTAGCAGAATCTGGAAAAATCCAGAGAAAATATTATCTCAAGAATCGCTGGGTCGATTTTAATGATTGCAAATTTTGTTATCTGTTGATGGCCAAACTGAAAAAAATTGTATTATATTTCTTATATGATATTTGAATTTGAGGTCCATTCTGAACGTTGCTCTCGCTTTTATTCAGGCAAATCTACCATATATCTTACCGTCACAGTATGATACATCACAGTAGTCCCAGGTAGTTACAGATGTGTCCACGGTGTAACACCAAGGGCCGTCATCTGAGAAGTCAGTGTTCCTACAGTAGTTCCTCTCAGATTCAGGCAGGGTCTGAGAAGTATTGCTCCAATACTTGCATGTTCGTCCTGACAGAGTCTCTGATAAATTCCCAGTGTACTCCATTCCATACTGTGTAATCTTACAAGAACTAAAATCATGACCTGGCAACAGAAACACAGAAAGGCATCAAATAAAACGCGTACACACATCTTTTGTGTTTGCTGGGTCATAGTTAGAACCCAGCAAGCATGAGACACCGAACCAATGTTGATTTCAGGTTTTGTCAGAGTCGAAAACGATGGGCCCACATTAACCCTTACAGCGCGGGGATCGACTTTAGTCGTCAGAATCTGACGTCTGTAGACGTCAGATAGATTCTCACGACTAAAGTCGACGTCAGATTCTGACGACTAAAGTCGATCCCCGCACTGCAAGAGTAGAAATAATTCCAATGGTCTTAGAACCGTAACATAGATATTCATATAAATCGGAAAGAGCTAACTAGGACATTTATGATGATTTCAATGTGAAAAAACCCTTTGGTTGCGATGGTTTGTTTAAGAAATTAATTCAGCGTTTTAAGGGGTAATTCCACATTGGTTCAGTGTCTAATGTTTTCTGGGTTGGGTCGAATTGAATCATATTTAATATCCCTGGGTAAAACATGTCATGAAGACGTATATCTCAGGGTCGAATTGAATCATATGTAATATCCCTGGGTAAAACATGTCATGAAGATATATATATTAGGGTAGAATTGAATCATATGTAATATCCCTGGGTAAAACATGTCATGAAGACGTATATCTTAGGGTCGAATTGAATCATATGTAATATCCCCGGGTAAAACATCATTAGGACGTATATCTTAGGGTTCAATTAAATCATATGTAATATCCCTGGGTAAAACATGTCATGAAGATGTATATCTTAGGGTAGAATTGAATCATATGTAATATCCCTGGGTAAAACATGTCATGAAGATGTATATCTTAGGGTAGAATTGAATCATATGTAATATCCCTGGCTAAAACATGTCATGAAGACGTATATCTTAGGGTAGAGTTGAATCATGTGTAATATCCCTGGGTAAAACATGCCATGAAGACGTATATCTTAGGGTCGAATTGAATCATATGTAATATCCCTGGGTAAAACATGTCATCAAGACGTATATCTTAGGGTAGAATTGAATCATATGTAATATATCTGGGTAAAACATGTCATGAAGACGTATATCTTAGGGTAGAATTGAATCATATGTAATATCCCTGGGTAAAACATGTCATCAAGACGTATATCTTAGGGTTGAATTGAATCATATGTAATATCCCTGGGTAAAACATGTCATCAAGATGTATATCTTAGGGTAGGATTGAATCATATGTAATATCCCTGGCTAAAACATGTCATGAAGATGTATATCTTAGGGTCGAATTGAATCATATGTAATATCCCTGGGTAAAACATGTCATGAAGATGTATATCTTAGGGTAGAATTGAATCATATGTAATATCCCTGGGTAAAACATGTCATGAAGACATATATCTTAGGGTAGAATTGAATCATATGTAATATCTCTGGGTAAAACATGTCATGAAGACGTATATCTAAGGGTCGAATTGAATCATATGTAATATCCCTGGGTAAAACATGTCATGAAGACGTATATCTTAGGGTAGAATTGAATCATGTGTAATATCCCTGGGTAAAACATGTCATGAAGACGTATATCTTAGAGTAGAATTGAATCATGTGTAATATCCCTGGGTAAAACATGTCATGAAGACGTATATCTTAGGGTAGAATTGAATCATATGTAATATCCCTGGGTAAAACATGTCATTAAGACGTATATCTTAGGGTCGAATTGAATCATATGTAATATCCCTGGGTAAAACATGTCATGAAGACGTATATTTTAGGGTGGAATTGAATCATATGTAATATCGCTGGGTAAAACATGTCATGAAGACGTATATCTAAGGGTCGAATTGAATCATATGTAATATCCCTGGGTAAAACATGTCATGAAGACGTATATCTTAGGGTAGAATTGAATCATGTGTAATATTCCTGGGTAAAACATGTCATGAAGACGTATATCTTAAGAGTAGAATTGAATCATGTGTAATATCCCTGGGTAAAACATGTCATGAAGACGTATATCTTAGGGTAGAATTGAATCATATGTAATATCCCTGGGTAAAACATGTCATTAAGACGTATATCTTAGGGTCGAATTGAATCATATGTACTATCCCTGGGTAAAACATGTCATGAAGACGTATATCTTAGGGTGGAATTGAATCATATGTAATATCGCTGGGTAAAACATGTCATGAAGACGTAAGATAATTGAATCATATGTAATATCCCTGGGTAAAACATGTCATGAAGACGTATATCTTAGGGTCGAATTGAATCATATGTAATATCCCTGGGTAAAACATGTCATGAAGACGTATATCTAAGGGTAGAATTGAATCATATGTAATATCCCTGGGTAAAACATGTCATGAAGACGTATATCTTAGGGTCGAATTGAATCATATGTAATATCCCTGGGTAAAACATGTCATGAAGACGTAAGATAATTGAATAATATGTAATATCCCTGGGTAAAACATGTCATGAAGACGTATATCTTAGGGTCGAATTGAATCATATGTAATATCCCTGGGTAAAACATGTCATGAAGACGTATATCTAAGGGTAGAATTGAATCATATGTAATATCCCTGGGTAAAACATGTCATGAAGACGTATATCTTAGGGTCGAATTGAATCATATGTAATATCCCTGGGTAAAACATGTCATGAAGATGTATATCTTAGGGTAGAATTGAATCATGTAATATCACTGGGTAAAACATGTCATGAAGACGTATATCTTAGGGTCGAATTGAATCATATGTAATATCTCTGGGTAAAACATGTCATGAAGACGTAAGATAATTGAATCATATGTAATATCTCTGGGTAAAACATGTCATGAAGACGTATATCTTAGGGTCGAATTAAATCTTATGTAATATCCCTGGGTAAAACATGCCATGAAGACGTATATCTTAAGGGCGAATTGAATCATATGTTATATCCCTGGGTAAAAAAAACACAAATGAAACGTATGTCTTAAGGTTGAATTTAATAATATGTAATATCCCTGGGTAAAACATGCCATGAAGACGTAAATTTCTTAGTGAAATTGTCCTGTCTGTCTTTTATAATAAAAACAACGAAGAAAGTTTAAATAAAATTTGATATAACAGACAAAATACAACAGTTTAACATGTTGAACGCGCACATGCATGTGACTAATCTAAATCCAATTCCGATATTGTTAAAAAAGTTACATTTCTTATTTCGTTTTGTTCTTTGACATTTATGTTGAACAATTTCTAAAGGGCCTTATTATGAGCGTGGACGTTTAAGAAAAAGATGATTCACATTACAAAACATATTCAAAATATTGGATTCGAATTTAGTCACCGTTGTTACGAAAATTTATGTTTGACGAATCCCCTGCTGAGGTATCGTTTTCCTTTGACACTGATGCTATTCTGCGCCAGAGTAGGCCTATCGGACTTAATGACAATCTTCGGACGCCTCACTCTCGTTTTTACCTATTTTCGTCACAAAATATCTGTAAATCTCTGAAATTACCTTGAGAAGCTTTTACAGTTGAATCGCAGATGTGGCAATTATTGAGTGTGTATCTTTAGATGATAGGTTTATCTTAGGAAGATATATAGCCTGGGCATACTTAGGTTGCGGAAGACCGTTGTGCTGTTAAGCTATTTCCCTATTCTAATATAAGATTCAGAGAAGCTGGAATGTAGTTAGCTCATAGTTAATTAGCTTAGTTTCCACAATTTTTTTTATATTATTAATTTATTTTACTGAAACAATTGAATTATAGGAAATATTTTTGGGGTACATAATACCATTAGGTCTTCTGCCCTAATGTACATCATATATTCACGCCCCTGCATGCAGATATACTACTCTTGTCTTGTACACCACCACGACTAGACAGGGAATACACTGCTGTCGTTCGGGTAGTGATAGCATAGTTTAAACTGGGGAATCTGTTCAAACTGGGGTAAAAGTGTTTTGAAAACTGTTTTAACATAATTTGAATGTGCTGATTTCAAAAGTACTGTTTGCCAAGCTCAGATAAAATGCACAATTTTCATTGGCACAAATCACAAATATAACACTAAAACTCGTTCCAGTGCATCAAATAAAGATGAATGTACTATATTTCAGTTAAAAGTATATTTTAACCCTTTGGTCCCTGAATCTACTAGAAATAATTTTATTTTAAAAGATTCATTTTGAGGTGAAAATGATTTGATATAGATTTCAACTAACTCAATTATAGTGATTTGAAAATGTATTTTTTTTGCATGTTTGATATAACCATTCAACCCCTAATCGTGTAAGATCTGAAACAAAAAAAAATGAACATAAAAAATCTAATTAAAAACTAAAATGTGTAATTGTCGTCAAAATAATTCATAACCACTGACAAGTAGGATAATGAAATTGTAAAATGAATTGAGAAGTATGCCTTGTCTAACATAAGACCTAATACCATTTGAAATGTTTCAACCCTTTGTTTCCTGAATCTAGTAATAATCATGTTATATTAATTTTTTTAAATTCCATTTTATAAAACCGGGGTAACAACTAAATTAACTAACGAATTGTTGTCATATTTACCGGCTTGAGCCAGATCACCCAGGTGTAAAACTTGCACGCCAGGCTCTACGAGAACAAAAGTCCCTTTCCTCGAATGAGCCCTTGTCCTGCTAGGCCCGTATATATATACGATTTCAAGCATATTTTAAGCCAAAATATGTGATTGGCTGGATAATATATAATGTAGTTTGTGGTAGATGCTCAGTTGTCAAATAACTCAATTTAGAAGATGTATATTTAAAAAAAGTACCGAGTTCCAGATACGAAGTTCCCACGTTCCGTGAACTTCAAGTTCAAAAATTCTAAATTAAAAGAAAAAAATCAAAATACACATTTGCAAATAATAGTACCAAAATAGAAACGTCTACAACGATGGCCTAACATTAAACCACCATTTATTCAACGTATCGGGTGGTCGTGTTTTTTTTTCGATATATCCCTATACTATAAGGTTCTAGTTACTTAAGGTAAATTATTTCAGCGATCTGTACATCATTTCAGTTGTCAACTTCAGCAAAAAAAAATGTTTTCAATTTTTCAAAATTAATTGATAGTATTTTATATTATTTTGAATTTCGGTACTTTCCTGGAACTTGAAACATGGGAACTTGATATTCCCGGAACGTGGAAACTTCGAAAGTTGGGAACTTCGGAAAGTGCGAGCTTGAGATTTAACTGTCTGTGTGTGTGTTTGTGCGTTACGTGTGTCAAAACATTCATAGAATTTTATATGACATACATATATGTATGTACATACATATATATACAAGTTCTCGTCAAAATAGTGTTTGCTTTACACCGCAATCTTACCGTCACAATAGGGTATGTCACAGTATCCCCAGCGTACATCGCGATCCACAGTATAACACCAAGGTCCTAATGGTTCAGTAACAATGTCAGGGTTCCTGCAGAAATTCAGATCAGACTCCGGTAGATCTAGGCCATGCCCGTGTGGTGAGGTTACATTCCATGCCTGACAGGTTATTCCAGATCGAGTTTCTGATATGG
>OZ024907.1:6802886-6831036 GCA_964017125.1 Flabesymbios commensalis | reverse complement strand
AGCCAAAACGTGTTATATGGCATCGTGATGTAGTGATGCCCTCACCCTCTCATATATATGTATAGAATAAAGCCCGAGGAACTCTCTTAGCTGTGGAAACGGGAATTTCGTCTCTATATTGCAGTTCTAGTCTATGGACATGTTTACATCATATGGTCCTATTAAGAAGCCGAAATAAAATCACCGATTTTTTTATGATTTTAGACTTTAAAGTAGTAAATTATGTGAATTCAGCGTTAAGATCTGTGATTATCTGTGATAAACATGATATGATGATTGTGTTTGGCCCTGGCCAATACAAGAAGTTGAACAAACGCATTAACCCCTTTAACCGCCGGTGTCGCATATATTCGGGTTTTCATTTTTTATTAGCACTTTAAGTACCACCTTTTAAACATGTTAAAAATAAAATGTGACAACAATAAGCAATATTTAAAAACAGATGACCTCCATTTTGTCATATCTGAATAATTTTCACTCACTTGAAGTAGTGGATCGCGTCAGCTTCAAGTGGGTGAAAATTCAGATTGAATAATTTGGCGGTTAAAGGGTTAACCCTTACGCCGCTAAGAGCGTCTAACGTCGTTTCTAATCGGTTTTATCTGGCCGTTTAAATCACAGTTTCTTAGGAACGACATGTGTGTTTAAACATCACGATTTGCAAATGTTTGGTCAGAAATTCAAATGATATTAAAATTGTGGATTGACAAATTAAATTATTTAACATTTAAGGGTTAATGGTGTGTCAGACGTTGGACCAACATTGAACATTGTACCAACATTGGTTCAACGTTTTGTGTTTGCTGGGAGGGGTGTGTATTTAGCCATCTTTTTATTTGTGCTCGGCCGATACACATGTGTATCAATCTACTAACAGGCACTGCCGGCGTAATGCTGTCCTACCATATGTGACGCTGGCCCAACACTACACCTGCATTTGACCAGCATCGCGTGTTTGCTGGGCGCTATTTAACGATGCATCAAAGCATCACTTTGCATCGTCAAATAAATACGCAATTTCTTAAAACCTAATGGTTTTTAAACGACAATTACCGTGGGTGTTTTTGAATAATTAACAATATATTTTTTTCATTTGTCACCCACTTTAAGTCAATTTCATTCACTTCAAGTCGAAAATTGCGACATCAATTCTCGACTTGTGGTGAATCAGAATGACGATAACTTCATGCTTGAAACGGTTATTAATTCGATAACGCATCAGTGATTTTAGCATGGATTGTGATAGATGTCTTTTCTATAACAGTGAGCTTGACGTTGATCTAAGAACGGCTCAGTATACAACATAACCTCACTGACCCATAGTATTAAGCACGTTTACCACGCTAAGAGCAATGCATATATATAGTATGGCAATTATCTATGAATTATTTTTTACGATCCCAAACTAATATCAGTATACTAGATGCGCTTCCGGGGCAAGTGATTATAACAGGCCTATTGCTATCTAAGTGTGTACTTCTGCCTTGTCCTTTGACCTCATAGCGTTATGCATAATTACATCAATACAGCTGTATGTATGATACAGCACATGAGCGTCAGACTTTGCAGCTTGGTGTTATATTTGCTCGTATGTGGCGTTCTTTAGAGCTCGGCCATCCAGAGGTTTATACATAGCAATCATGGATAAAGAACAAATGCGCAAGGACTACATGAAGACGGCAAAGTAAGAACAGTTTAACCTCTAATGTTGTAACCATTTCATCGCCGACTTATAACAATAACTATATTCAGCCATTAGAAGCTGTCTCGTCACCGCGATCAACAGCTTCACCTGGAATAAATTACTCATTTTACTTAGTTTAATTTTAAATCAAACATGTTCAAATCTCATATTACACTGGCCGCAATTTCACGACATGATATGCATGTTTTTATCCCTAGTTGTTGAATATATATTCCAAGCAGTATAACCGACATTTTAGTGTGGTCAAAAAGCCTTGAAAATAGTCCAAATGTTTTCAAAGTAGAATAAACGGGGAAAGGCTACCGGTTATGTATTCCCAATATGTCTATATATATTATGTATGCATTCGGTTCCTCACTATTTTATATTGGTCAGGTATATTATTATTTTTGCCCATTAAAACAGTTTTACTAGATTAAGTGCGTATCACAATTATGTTTATATTTCAGTTTACCAAACCTAGAATACAAAACATTAGAATGGAAATATGATGGTGCCGCTGGAACTGCAACATTCCGTCCACCGTCTATTGAGCAAACGGAAGGTTAGTGACTTATGACAACTACATAGATTTACAAACCTACATGTAAATTTAACTATTCACCTGCTTTGCTGAAAATGATATCATAAAGAATAGACATGTCACGTGTACATTGTGCTTTAATATTATTATACTTTTGATCTGTAGTCTCCAAGCGCTGAAAAAGTCATTTGTCATTATCACAGATACAAAAAATGCATGAATGGTCGAACAATATAGTCTCTAAGTGTTAATAAGTTATTTGACATAATAATAGATACAAAGAATGCATGAATGGTCGAACAATATAATATCTAAGCCCTAAATGAATCAATTGACATAATAACGGATACAAAGAATGTATGAATGTTCGAAGGATATAATGAACGTTACAAAATTGAACGAACACACAGGCGTCCAAATCAAACACACAGTATCACAAATGAACCAGTTATGGAAAGAACATAAAAGTAAACATTGTTGTTTTTATTTCTAACATGTTTGGTTATTTGAACCATTGATCTAATGCTTTATTATAGTTGTTTGCCTGTTTTGTTCGCGTTTTATAGATAAGACATTTTTACAAACTTTTCCAGTTCATTAATTATGTATTATGTAGTCGATTATAACACAGTATATTAACTATGAAACTCTTCTTTGAGCTTTTTTTTAGTTCTGTTAGTATATCTGACTCTACCAGTTGACACGACTGACCAGATGTGTTTATCCGTTAAAGTAAACAGTTGGGAAGATGCTATACAGTGTAAATAATTTATTTACAAAAACAAGTAAAACATTTTTTGTTTATACATTTAGCTAAATTAGTGAATACATCATGCTAGACCATAATCCATTCCTCATAACAGTAAAAATATTGTTTACCAAAGAAAAACGTTTTTATTATATAAATATTATATAAATACAGTGAATACATCATGCTAGACCAGAATCATGAATAATATGCTGGTTTTATCATTTTTTTAACATTGTCAATTGTATGCATTTATGTAGATTAGATTTTTCAAATGTAATAAACATAGATGTGATTATCTGTGACTTTTGAATACAAACAACCGTCTATTGTATCCAGAATAGCTACTTCCTTTAAATGTGGGCGGGGGCCCTAGGGTAGTGGTTAGCACGGCTGCCTTTCACAAGTTCGGGTTTCGGTTCCCGGTCTCATCGGTTTGAAAAAAAAAAAAAAAAATTCTTCCCCATCCACGTGTGAAAGTCAGAATTGTGGGGAGCCTCTGTGACCGAGAGGTAGCGTGCTCGGCCTCAGACCGCCAGGGCTCGAATCTCGAATCTTGTGTCTGGAGGACAGTGTCATCTCAATCATCTCAGCATCCTCAGGAGGTTCTCCTGGCCCAGTTTAGCCTATATGTGCAAAAAAGTGGCCTAATGCCCGATTCATTTCATTTCAGTTCCTTCAAATGTATGTAAATTAAATATCTGCACTATATGGCATCGTTCTTCAACTGCAGTGTGGGGGAATGTCTTGTGAAACGGGGTTCACTCTCAGCCAATAGTACCCATGATGCAACAGACAAAGCTCTCCTCTTTCTGTTACTGACACTTATGCTTTATGTTTCAGAAGGAGTATTCCTTGCCATATACAAATTATTGATGAGTAATATTGTCAGCACACAAATCACTCACGAGTCTATATTATACAAGATGTATCCATACTCTACGGCAGTTGCCAAAGCCAGTGTGCTCAGTGTAAATTCGGATCTCTATAACTGTATAAGGAAAAGTGGTAACTTGGTATGTGATCGCTTCGATCATGTAATAAGCAGTGTGGGGAGAACCTCTATAGAAGTACAATTCACTCTCAGTGAGAAGTCCACAGGACGTGTTTTTGTAAAACATGTAGACAGACTTGTACTATTTGATGTTAAAACAAAGAAGATTAATCAACTTGAGAAGTTCACGAATGAGTTGATCCTTAGGAATATAAATCTTACATCATCCAGTATTAACATCAAGCCGACATCCTCTGCACCGCCAACGTTTACTGCAACACGTGTTGTGAGACCTGAACAAGTTGACCACAATAACCATCTAGCGGCTACATGGTATGTAGTCATGGCGGTAAGTGCTATAAACGAAGCTAACTCTCAGAATTTCTTCAAACAATCTGCTTGTGATATCACTTCCACTGGACTGAGGGCTATACAGCTGGAGTTAGTTCACCAAGGAGAGGCTCTGCTAGGAGATGATCTGGTGTTCTGTGTCTGGTGGGAAATAGACGTTATTAAGATTCAGGTGACAAAGAATACAACAACTAACATAGCCTACCTAGTAATAGGCTTAGACAAGAACACCAAATCATATCTCTAATAACACGAAGATTTATATTACTTGTACCAAACATATTATAGGTGTCCGTCATGCGTGGTATTTTCTACATACTTTTCTATTACTGTATATTTGGTAATATTCGCGAGGTTTTAATTTTCGCAAGGAGGAAAAATTCGCAAATTCATTAATCTTCTAAAAAATATTATTATAATAACGTTACCAAAGAAAAATGTAAATTTGCGAAATCTAATCTTCATAAAAAATCGTTATCAGATATACAGTATACAGATTATTTTATGTTATGCGCTCTATTGTTGCATTTCAGTTAAATACATATAATGATGAATGAATGAAATGAAACCTTCTATGGCGCCTTACTCCTCGGAGGACCGAGCTCAGAGACGCAATCCATCTTTATCAAATTCCAAAGAAGAGTAGAGGGAAATAAGCATTATTATATATTATTATTATTATTATTGCATTTATATTGCGCCTTATCTCAATTGATTCCAAAGCGCAGAGTAACTTAGCAAGGCCTGTTATCATTCAAATTCCAACTCAGTCTCCTGGGAGATATACAGCTGAGCTGCCATTGAGGCGCATCAAGCTATTTTCATTCCAAGCAAATTCGCCTATGTGCCAAGTGCTGGTCGTCATCAGGGAGCCGGGAAGCAGAGAAGCTAGGGCGAAGAAGACAGATCGACGAAATGCGTTTTAAGCTGTTTTCTGAAAGAGGCAATATTTTTAGCCACACGAAAGTGTGCAGGCAGTAAATTTGAAATAGTGGCACCGGAAACAGTAAAGGCACGAGCACCAAACTTGGCTCTGATACGTAGTACTTTAAACCTATTTATGTTGTTTGATCGTAGATCTTTTACGGAGTCTGTAGAAAAAAGAAGGCTATATAAATAAGGTGGCCGACCATCATTGAGACAACGAAATACAAAAGTAAATATCTTGAATTGTAGTCTAAACTTGATGGATGCCAATGTAATAATTTTAATAGAGGAATAGAGCGGCTAAAACGTCGAGTATTTGTCACAACTCTTGCCAAACAGTTCTGAACACGCTGCAATTTCTGTAGATCTTTAGCTGGAATGTCGTGTAATAAGGAATCACAGTAGCATCTGTAACATTCCACCAGGGAAAGGACAATCGTCCTAAATGGACAACGACTTAAACGTCACATCAACAGGTGTAAACTCATTCATGTGTAGGCGAAATGAAAGACTGGAATATGTTAGCACCCACTCTTCTCTCATGGGTGATAAATCAACCACGTTACAAAAAATATTTTCTAAGTCCGATCGCAGTGGTGTACACCTGAATGATGACGGTAAACAACTAGTGATGAGCACTATAATGACGGCAATTCAGAGATTAGTGGCAGAGGCAGAAACCCCCGCTACTGAGTCTGACAAGAGGAAACCTTCTCAGACGACGCCAGGCTCTCCTACAGTACACCTAAAGAGTAAATCACATGTGACTCACTCGCGTACTCTAACCACTCCACATTTGGTGCGCTCCACTCACCAGCAAACACAATAAATTGAACCTATGTTGGGTCAATGCTGGGCCGACGTCGTAGACGGCGGGCCAACATTGACCCACCATTGGTTCAATGTCTCGTGTTTGCTGGGTCTACTCTACTCTACTGGGGGTGGGCAGGTTATCTTGCTTCAAAACGCCGTTAATGACCGTGCCATTGCCTGTGATTACTGCCTGATAAGGCGTTTCCAAAGCAATAGGCTTATGTCACACTGGTTGATAATGATTTTTCTCCAATTGTTGCAGCGCTGTATAATTAATCATTTTATTGAAAGTAATCTAATTCACCTTCAAAAAGAACCGAGAATCAATGTTAAAAATGACTAGCTACTCATATTTAGATTAATGAATAAATATAAATATATTCGCGTGATCCCACAGTTTAAATGTCACTTACAGAATATTTTAACATGCATGTCTTAATATAGGCGTTAATTAATTGTAGTACTAGTATTTAATATATTTTTGGCATTTGGACGTCTTCAGTTTATATAACAATCATCATAAACCCATTCTGGTGAGTGAATGGCTTAGAGCATGATTATCGCTGGTCCCTGGATGACTATCAATTATTGACGTTCTATACGTTAAATCAATGCGAGTTTTATGCATGTGGTGTAGGTTATAATAATGTACCAATAGACTGCATACACTGGAACAAAAGAAATATTGGGACATGAAACAAATGCGTGCCCAATAGAGGTTGAGCCAATGCGGATTTAATATTGGGCAAGCATTGCAGACGGCGGAGCAACATTACACCAGCATTGGTTTAACATCCAGTGTTTGCTACGTTAGTGGGAAGGAGATTATGCAACGTAGCGAGGCGCTCTAATCAGCTAATTGACCTTTTGATTTTTCCCTAAAATGCCTTTTGTGCCCTGGAGGTTCTAGGCCTGCTGCTATATTTTCTTAGGGTATATCCTCACGCGTTATTATCATTTTTTAAATAGTAGCATATTCGTAAATATCTTAAATAATGTGAATAATTGTATCTATTGAAATACGACAACACGTTGTTTTATTTTTAATATGATTTAATGTCTGAGTAAGTGTGGGTAGACACGCTATAGCCTCTACAGGGTCACCATATCAGAGTTTCAAGAAGCACCTGCTTCACGGCTTTTCAGGACCCATTGTGTTTATATTACTGCAGTGTTGATGGCAAACAATTGCGGTTTAACAATAAGTGTATAGAAATAACGCGCTCATAATTAACTCCCCTTCCAGTTTTATCGACTAACAAGGGTGCAACATCCCACATGTTATAAAAAATGTATTTGTAATTTACATCACCTTGTTTTCATTACTAAAAACATTAAAACCGAAAGATTAAATTCTTCTTGCGATGCCTTTTTTAATTCCGTTCTAAAAACTGTATTTTAAACTACTTAGAAAAATTAAATAGCTGTTTTGCCCAACATTAATCCAACATCTGCTCAATGCCTGTTTGCTGTAGAGGCTTCTATTGTAGCAGTAATTAACTTTTTTTACCTTAGATTACTTAAGGTCTTGTTAGGTTATAATATCGAGCGGAAATATCTTGTACTTTTGCATTATAACTATTCTAGGCCTAAATAGTATACTAACATAAAGAATGTTACAAATAAACTTTGCTTAACTAAAAATAAAACTAAGCGTAAATCTGACACTTATATAAAGGTAAATATGAGCAAGCATGCACGTATGATCAGTATAATAATAAAGTTGATTATAGTGTAGCTAACAGCACGCATACTATAAAATTACAGTCTAGTAGTACATTAAATCGCATGTCATGTAAATTATTATGATCTTGCAAAATCCTTCAAAATAAAATAAACTATTGACCATGTGATAAAAAACTTCCGGTTGTGATATGATAACAAATTATTAGTATATGTAGGTCCTATGTATATACACTGATGAACACGTTTTAGGGATTATACAGAGTTAAATGGAAAATATATCACCTCACGGCGCGCTACGCGTGTGTGTGTGTGGGGGGGGGGGGCACTTGTTAGATCGTCATCTCGGAGCTAAAGGATCCTATCTGCCACTCTAACGAGTGTCAGATAGGATCCTTTAGCTCCGAGGCGACGAGATCTTTCTGCTCACCGCTGCACTGCGGCTGGTGTCTACATATCGTTGACAGCTAATTATCTGTCAACACTTTCGCTAACGAGCTGACACCTCGCCTCTAGCTGGCGACTCGCGAGTGGCGCGCTCTACTCCTGATCACTCGGGGGTAGTGCTCTACGCTAATCATTCGGGGGTAGTGCGAGTCACATGTGACTGACTCGTTAGTTGTATTGTACGAGAACTAAGGACGCCCCAGTAGACAGCACCTCCAGTGAAACACTGAATTCTCAACGTACCTGATTATCGGCATGTTGAAGAATTGGAACAGTCCACCGTAATAAACAGTGATATGTACAGCATAGAAATATCAGACTATAACCACAATAATAATAATAATAATAATAATAATAATAATAATAATAATAATAATAATAATAATAATAATAATAATAATAATAATAATAATAATAATAATAATAATAATAATAATAATAATAATAATAATAATAATAATAATAATAATAATAATAATAATAATAATAATAATAATAATAATAATAATAATAAAGACTTTATTTACTGAGGGTACAGATAAAAATATACATGTATACATAGAAATTGTTCATAAAATAGGCATTTTCATATATATATCAAACCCACTGAGCGAAGCTCATCTGCCGTGGGGCCCTCATATACCAACGTAAACATACAAAACCGCATAATAAAGTATACATAACTATATACAATGTCATATAACATATATAATGATTATACTATACCTACAAGTCACATATGTTATTTTTACATCAATAAATTCATATTTAATTATATTTAAATCTTAACAGTTGCATGCAATCAATATATTGTACAAACATTGAATAGATAGATTTCACTTAGTTAAGACGATCAAATATAATCAAATATACCTATATATATTATATACATTGCTGCATAAATATATAAAATTTACGTAATATGTTTAATATTGCATACACATGCGAAACACAATACCGTTTGATTAAAAGAAATACATTGGTATGATTGATTATAGAGAAAATAAACAAATATACATTTACAAATGATCAACATTGGGGAAAAAAAATCTATATTTCAAGCAATCATGTATGTGTACTTGACATTATATTCAAAATAATAATAATAATAATAAAATACTTTGGAATGATGTATATAGAGGGGGGAAATATTATGGTACAGATCACAATGATGTAAATAGACAAGCTGATTATCTAGCTCAGTTGTTGATCCTAAAGAACAGGACAAATTACGATGTTTTTTTAATCAATGTTTGTGGTCTGAAGACCCGGCTAAATTATCCAGATTTCAAAGAACTTTTATTGTCAAATGATTTATGTATATTAACCGAAACAAAGTGTGACGTTGTAGATATCCCCGTTATGATGAATTCCGTTCCCTTGGTTATTTTATCTTACACAAAAAACGACACAAACTTACTATACATCGCTCTGGAGGAATAATATTTTTCATCTGAAATAAGTATAAAAACAGTGTAATCAAATACATTCAAGTAACCCAGAGTGTTTGTGGTTTAAATTGGATAAGTCTATTTTTGGTTATGAAAAAGATGTACTATGTGGTGCCGTTTATATACCCCCAGAAGGTACTAAATACTCTGAAATCGGACTGTTTGACGACTTAGCCACCGATATAATTTCTCTTAATGCAAACAATACCTCTGATATCATATTGATAGGCGACTTTACCGCAAGAACACAAACTAAACCCGACTTTGTATCAATTGATTATGACTTATTACAAGATCTAAACTTAGAATACGCATTAAGCGACTCTATTTCTGAAAAAGAGATTCTGCTTAAACTTGGTATTCCTTTAACTCGTAAGAATTCGGATGCGAACTCAAATAACTATGGAAATAAATTAGTCAATTTTTGTAAAGTATCCTCTCTGTATATATTTAATGGTCGCACAGGTATTGACCTGTTTACCGGTAACCTGACGGCATCTAGAAATAGCACAGTTGACTATGTAATAGGCTCCCCTTCTTTGTTACCTGCGTTCCAAGTAGATGCGTTTTAACGATTATTTTCTGATATACATTGTGGAATTCGATTTAGATCCAAAGTAGAAGTTTATCTAATGTCAAGTGCATAGATGTAAATAATCAAAACCTAAATACAAATAAATGAAATGAATCGGGCTTTAGGCCACTTTTGTGCACATATAGGCTAAACTGGGCCAGGAGAACCTCCTGAGGATGGTGAGATGATTGAGATGACACTGTCCTCCAGACACAGGATTCGAAATTAGCGCCCTGGCGGTCTGAGGCCGAGCACGCTACCTCTCGGTCCCGGAGGCTCCCCACAATACTGACTTTCACACGTGGATGGGGAAGAAACATTTTTGTTTCTTTCAAACCGCCGAGACCGGGAACCGAACCCCGAACTCTGGCGTGAAAGGCAGCGGTGCTAACCACTACCCTAGGGCCCCCGCCCAAAATCTAAATACAGATACACTAAACCATCAACCAAAAACAAAATTCATATGGGACTAATCAAAGAAAGCAAAATTCCTAGAAGCTATTGCCGTTAACCTTTTCACTACCATACATGACGGAAATTTCCGTCGTCATTCGTCAATGAACGTAACCATAAAATGACACAAATTTTCGTCAAATATATACTAGATTTATGTATTTTTCGTCATTTGAAGCTGGAAATTGCGTTAACAATTCCAGCTTCAAATGACGAAAAATAGAACTCCTACACCAGTATATCTGGATCCTGGCATGCACCCCGGCCTGGAAGTCAAAGGGTTAATAAAATTACACACATTATAAAAAAATTGATCAAAGTAATACTGATTTAAATGAAATCGCTACGACATAAATAATATATGGCAAAACAGTGCTCTAAAAACACTGGATTCAAAACCTAACGTAACAGCTCATAAAGTTAAAAGAAATAAAACTAAATGTAACAAACATAAGTGGTTTAATAATGATTGTAATATTCATCGAATAAAATATTTAAAAAATAAAGATGCTTTTAGGAGAAAAAAATCGTATATAAACAAAACTAACATGATCCGTACCAGTAAACAATACAAAAAATGCATGCCAAAAGCTAAACGAGATTTCCAGAAAAAATTAGAAATTAAATTAAGAAACGCTAAATCAACAGATCTAAACAATACTGGAACCCCAGAAAACGTAAAGACCCCAACCCTGTACCCGTCAGTGAATTTTATAACTTTTTAAAAAAACCTTAATAGCAGAACCGACAACAGTGAAATTGCTCTGCCAGATATTACTGACTCTATCCAAGAACTTGACCATGAATTTAGTGATGCTGAAATAATTAAAGTCGCAAAGTTTTTGAAAAAGAACGAATCTTGGGGCAAAGATGAAGTTTTCAATGAATATATTAAAACCACTATTGGTGTATTTTTACAGCTATACAAATTATTGTTTAACCATATTTTATCAACAAGAGTCATACCAGAGTCCTGGGTGGCTGAGTCATACCAGAGTCCTGGGTGGCTGAGTCATACCAGAGTCCTGGGTGGCTGAGTCATACCAGAGTCCTGGGTGGTTGAGTCATACCAAAGTCCTGGGTGGCTGAGTCATACCAGAGTCCTGGGTGGTTGAGTCATACCAGAGTCCTGGGTGGCTGAGTCATACCAGAGTCCTGGGTGGCTGAGTCATACCAGAGTCCTGGGTGGCTGAGTCATACCAGAGTCCTGGGTGGCTGAGTCATACCAGAGTCCTGAGTGGCTGAGTCATACCAGAGTCCTGGGTGGCTGAGTCATACCAGAGTCCTGAGTGGCTGAGTCATACCAGAGTCCTGGGTGGCTGAGTCATACCAGAGTCCTGGGTGGCTGAGTCATACCAGAGTCCTGGGTGGCTGAGTCATACCAGAGTCCTGGGTGGCTGAGTCATACCAGAGTCCTGGGTGGCTGAGTCATACCAGAGTCCTGGGTGGCTGAGTCATACCAGAGTCCTGGGTGGCTGAGTCATACCAGAGTCCTGGGTGGCTGAGTCATACCAGAGTCCTGGGTGGCTGAGTCATACCAGAGTCCTGGGTGGCTGAGTCATACCAGAGTCCTGGGTGGCTGAGTCATACCAGAGTCCTGGGTGGCTGAGTCATACCAGAGTCCTGGGTGGCTTTGGAAAGCTTTTACGAGCTTGATTAATTTGAGACTGAATAATTTTATAGAATCCCACAATATAATGCTGGAAAACCAAGCAGATTTTAGGGAAGGTTATGCCACAAATGACCACATATTCACTCTGAAATGCCTAATTGATTTATATTTATCAAAAAAAAAAAAAAAACTTTTCTGTGCTTTAGTAGATTTTAGAAATCAACTGTTTCAACAATACAACCATTGAAATAGAATACATACGGATTTCTTGATTTTCGTTTAGAAAAAAATACAATATTTGTTTTTTTCCCGTATTCACATCCAGTTTCCAATCATCACAGTAATCTACTGGACAAATCAATGCATTTAGTATTTTTGTTTGATTGTCGGCTAGTAATACAGTGTCATCACCATATAATAAAAAAGTATTTTGACTATGTACTGAAAAAGTATGAAAAATAGGTAAAATTAAGGGTTAATGTACCAACTTCAACTCTCTTGTGCATTTGTCAAAGATTAGACACACAATATTTTACATCTATGGCCTGTGCCAGTGGCTTTCTATTGATATCAAATATATTGATATAGCTCAAAATTTGACTACTCATTGGGCTAAACTGTGAGATACATACAATTTTCCTGAGCCCAAAGAAAAGCGCGCACATTTTACGTCTAGCCAAAAAAGCATGTAATATGTTCACATAACTCACTACTGAGAGAAAAGCATTTTGTCTATTTACTGAAAAGGTATTAAAAATGGGTAAATTACGTGTTAAAATACCAACTTAAAGCTATATTGTGCATTTGTCATTGATCAGACACAAAATAATTTACATCCATGTGAAAGCCTGTGTCATATGTGAGTGATAATAAATAATTTAAAAATTATTCAAATAGAAAATTACCACAGTTTTAGCAAACAATCACTTCATACGCAATATTTCAAATTGCGGTTTGCGATTTTGACGGTACTAGTTGAAGGGATTTTATGGTACTTTTGGACAGGATGATTTTTGTAAGACGCACAGATTCGGATTCCTGAGTAAATTTCACTATAGGTGGAACTCTTGGATCGTATGGTCCTTCAACACAAATAAAACCCCCCTAGCTCTGGGACTATAATGGTATTTTCCTTATCACGAATACAGCGATCAATATTTACATATTTTTGTGCCATTTTGGACGAAACATGGCTAAAGTTGATCTTAACAGTATCAAGTTACCGTTTCCTCACCAAGGAGCTACCATACTCAGACACAAAATGAGATTTGGTGTTACCGTTTCTCAGTTCGAAACTTTAAACTTTAAATCAACGTACCTGATTATCGGCATGTTGAAGAATTGGAACAGTCCACCGTAATAAACAGTGATATGTACAGCATAGAAATATCAGACTATAACCACAATAATAATAATAATAATAATAATAATAATAATAATAATAATAATAATAATAATAATAATAATAATAATAATAATAATAATAATAATAATAATAATAATAATAATAATAATAATAATAATAATAATAATAATAATAATAATAATAAAGACTTTATTTACTGAGGGTACAGATAAAAATATACATGTATACATAGAAATTGTTCATAAAATAGGCATTTTCATATATATATCAAACCCACTGAGCGAAGCTCATCTGCCGTGGGGCCCTCATATACCAACGTAAACATACAAAACCGCATAATAAAGTATACATAACTATATACAATGTCATATAACATATATAATGATTATACTATACCTACAAGTCACATATGTTATTTTTACATCAATAAATTCATATTTAATTATATTTAAATCTTAACAGTTGCATGCAATCAATATATTGTACAAACATTGAATAGATAGATTTCACTTAGTTAAGACGATCAAATATAATCAAATATACCTATATATATTATATACATTGCTGCATAAATATATAAAATTTACGTAATATGTTTAATATTGCATACACATGCGAAACACAATACCGTTTGATTAAAAGAAATACATTGGTATGATTGATTATAGAGAAAATAAACAAATATACATTTACAAATGATCAACATTGGGGAAAAAAAATCTATATTTCAAGCAATCATGTATGTGTACTTGACATTATATTCAAAATAATAATAATAATAATAAAATACTTTGGAATGATGTATATAGAGGGGGGAAATATTATGGTACAGATCACAATGATGTAAATAGACAAGCTGATTATCTAGCTCAGTTGTTGATCCTAAAGAACAGGACAAATTACGATGTTTTTTTAATCAATGTTTGTGGTCTGAAGACCCGGCTAAATTACCCAGATTTCAAAGAACTTTTATTGTCAAATGATTTATGTATATTAACCGAAACAAAGTGTGACGTTGTAGATATCCCCGTTATGATGAATTCCGTTCCCTTGGTTATTTTATCTTACACAAAAAACGACACAAACTTACTATACATCGCTCTGGAGGAATAATATTTTTCATCTGAAATAAGTATAAAAACAGTGTAATCAAATACATTCAAGTAACCCAGAGTGTTTGTGGTTTAAATTGGATAAGTCTATTTTTGGTTATGAAAAAGATGTACTATGTGGTGCCGTTTATATACCCCCAGAAGGTACTAAATACTCTGAAATCGGACTGTTTGACGACTTAGCCACCGATATAATTTCTCTTAATGCAAACAATACCTCTGATATCATATTGATAGGCGACTTTACCGCAAGAACACAAACTAAACCCGACTTTGTATCAATTGATTATGACTTATTACAAGATCTAAACTTAGAATACGCATTAAGCGACTCTATTTCTGAAAAAGAGATTCTGCTTAAACTTAGTATTCCTTTAACTCGTAAGAATTCGGATGCGAACTCAAATAACTATGGAAATAAATTAGTCAATTTTTGTAAAGTATCCTCTCTGTATATATTTAATGGTCGCACAGGTATTGACCTGTTTACCGGTAACCTGACGGCATCTAGAAATAGCACAGTTGACTATGTAATAGGCTCCCCTTCTTTGTTACCTGCGTTCCAAGTAGATGCGTTTTAACGATTATTTTCTGATATACATTGTGGAATTCGATTTAGATCCAAAGTAGAAGTTTATCTAATGTCAAGTGCATAGATGTAAATAATCAAAACCTAAATACAAATAAATGAAATGAATCGGGCTTTAGGCCACTTTTGTGCACATATAGGCTAAACTGGGCCAGGAGAACCTCCTGAGGATGGTGAGATGATTGAGATGACACTGTCCTCCAGACACAGGATTCGAAATTAGCGCCCTGGCGGTCTGAGGCCGAGCACGCTACCTCTCGGTCCCGGAGGCTCCCCACAATACTGACTTTCACACGTGGATGGGGAAGAAACATTTTTGTTTCTTTCAAACCGCCGAGACCGGGAACCGAACCCCGAACTCTGGCGTGAAAGGCAGCGGTGCTAACCACTACCCTAGGGCCCCCGCCCAAAATCTAAATACAGATACACTAAACCATCAACCAAAAACAAAATTCATATGGGACTAATCAAAGAAAGCAAAATTCCTAGAAGCTATTGCCGTTAACCTTTTCACTACCATACATGACGGAAATTTCCGTCGTCATTCGTCAATGAACGTAACCATAAAATGACACAAATTTTCGTCAAATATATACTAGATTTATGTATTTTTCGTCATTTGAAGCTGGAAATTGCGTTAACAATTCCAGCTTCAAATGACGAAAAATAGAACTCCTACACCAGTATATCTGGATCCTGGCATGCACCCCGGCCTGGAAGTCAAAGGGTTAATAAAATTACACACATTATAAAAAAATTGATCAAAGTAATACTGATTTAAATGAAATCGCTACGACATAAATAATATATGGCAAAACAGTGCTCTAAAAACACTGGATTCAAAACCTAACGTAACAGCTCATAAAGTTAAAAGAAATAAAACTAAATGTAACAAACATAAGTGGTTTAATAATGATTGTAATATTCATCGAATAAAATATTTAAAAAATAAAGATGCTTTTAGGAGAAAAAAATCGTATATAAACAAAACTAACATGATCCGTACCAGTAAACAATACAAAAAATGCATGCCAAAAGCTAAACGAGATTTCCAGAAAAAATTAGAAATTAAATTAAGAAACGCTAAATCAACAGATCTAAACAATACTGGAACCCCAGAAAACGTAAAGACCCCAACCCTGTACCCGTCAGTGAATTTTATAACTTTTTAAAAAAACCTTAATAGCAGAACCGACAACAGTGAAATTGCTCTGCCAGATATTACTGACTCTATCCAAGAACTTGACCATGAATTTAGTGATGCTGAAATAATTAAAGTCGCAAAGTTTTTGAAAAAGAACGAATCTTGGGGCAAAGATGAAGTTTTCAATGAATATATTAAAACCACTATTGGTGTATTTTTACCGCTATACAAATTATTGTTTAACCATATTTTATCAACAAGAGTCATACCAGAGTCCTGGGTGGCTGAGTCATACCAGAGTCCTGGGTGGCTGAGTCATACCAGAGTCCTGGGTGGCTGAGTCATACCAGAGTCCTGGGTGGTTGAGTCATACCAAAGTCCTGGGTGGCTGAGTCATACCAGAGTCCTGGGTGGTTGAGTCATACCAGAGTCCTGGGTGGCTGAGTCATACCAGAGTCCTGGGTGGCTGAGTCATACCAGAGTCCTGGGTGGCTGAGTCATACCAGAGTCCTGGGTGGCTGAGTCATACCAGAGTCCTGAGTGGCTGAGTCATACCAGAGTCCTGGGTGGCTGAGTCATACCAGAGTCCTGAGTGGCTGAGTCATACCAGAGTCCTGGGTGGCTGAGTCATACCAGAGTCCTGGGTGGCTGAGTCATACCAGAGTCCTGGGTGGCTGAGTCATACCAGAGTCCTGGGTGGCTGAGTCATACCAGAGTCCTGGGTGGCTGAGTCATACCAGAGTCCTGGGTGGCTGAGTCATACCAGAGTCCTGGGTGGCTGAGTCATACCAGAGTCCTGGGTGGCTGAGTCATACCAGAGTCCTGGGTGGCTGAGTCATACCAGAGTCCTGGGTGGCTGAGTCATACCAGAGTCCTGGGTGGCTGAGTCATACCAGAGTCCTGGGTGGCTGAGTCATACCAGAGTCCTGGGTGGCTTTGGAAAGCTTTTACGAGCTTGATTAATTTGAGACTGAATAATTTTATAGAATCCCACAATATAATGCTGGAAAACCAAGCAGATTTTAGGGAAGGTTATGCCACAAATGACCACATATTCACTCTGAAATGCCTAATTGATTTATATTTATCAAAAAAAAAAAAAAAACTTTTCTGTGCTTTAGTAGATTTTAGAAATCAACTGTTTCAACAATACAACCATTGAAATAGAATACATACGGATTTCTTGATTTTCGTTTAGAAAAAAATACAATATTTGTTTTTTTCCCGTATTCACATCCAGTTTCCAATCATCACAGTAATCTACTGGACAAATCAATGCATTTAGTATTTTTGTTTGATTGTCGGCTAGTAATACAGTGTCATCACCATATAATAAAAAAGTATTTTGACTATGTACTGAAAAAGTATGAAAAATAGGTAAAATTAAGGGTTAATGTACCAACTTCAACTCTCTTGTGCATTTGTCAAAGATTAGACACACAATATTTTACATCTATGGCCTGTGCCAGTGGCTTTCTATTGATATCAAATATATTGATATAGCTCAAAATTTGACTACTCATTGGGCTAAACTGTGAGATACATACAATTTTCCTGAGCCCAAAGAAAAGCGCGCACATTTTACGTCTAGCCAAAAAAGCATGTAATATGTTCACATAACTCACTACTGAGAGAAAAGCATTTTGTCTATTTACTGAAAAGGTATTAAAAATGGGTAAATTACGTGTTAAAATACCAACTTAAAGCTATATTGTGCATTTGTCATTGATCAGACACAAAATAATTTACATCCATGTGAAAGCCTGTGTCATATGTGAGTGATAATAAATAATTTAAAAATTATTCAAATAGAAAATTACCACAGTTTTAGCAAACAATCACTTCATACGCAATATTTCAAATTGCGGTTTGCGATTTTGACGGTACTAGTTGAAGGGATTTTATGGTACTTTTGGACAGGATGATTTTTGTAAGACGCACAGATTCGGATTCCTGAGTAAATTTCACTATAGGTGGAACTCTTGGATCGTATGGTCCTTCAACACAAATAAAACCCCCCTAGCTCTGGGACTATAATGGTATTTTCCTTATCACGAATACAGCGATCAATATTTACATATTTTTGTGCCATTTTGGACGAAACATGGCTAAAGTTGATCTTAACAGTATCAAGTTACCGTTTCCTCACCAAGGAGCTACCATACTCAGACACAAAATGAGATTTGGTGTTACCGTTTCTCAGTTCGAAACTTTAAACTTTAAATCAACGTACCTGATTATCGGCATGTTGAAGAATTGGAACAGTCCACCGTAATAAACAGTGATATGTACAGCATAGAAATATCAGACTATAACCACAATAATAATAATAATAATAATAATAATAATAATAATAATAATAATAATAATAATAATAATAATAATAATAATAATAATAATAATAATAATAATAATAATAATAATAATAATAATAATAATAATAATAATAATAATAATAATAATAATAAAGACTTTATTTACTGAGGGTACAGATAAAAATATACATGTATACATAGAAATTGTTCATAAAATAGGCATTTTCATATATATATCAAACCCACTGAGCGAAGCTCATCTGCCGTGGGGCCCTCATATACCAACGTAAACATACAAAACCGCATAATAAAGTATACATAACTATATACAATGTCATATAACATATATAATGATTATACTATACCTACAAGTCACATATGTTATTTTTACATCAATAAATTCATATTTAATTATATTTAAATCTTAACAGTTGCATGCAATCAATATATTGTACAAACATTGAATAGATAGATTTCACTTAGTTAAGACGATCAAATATAATCAAATATACCTATATATATTATATACATTGCTGCATAAATATATAAAATTTACGTAATATGTTTAATATTGCATACACATGCGAAACACAATACCGTTTGATTAAAAGAAATACATTTTGGTATGATTGATTATAGAGAAAATAAACAAATATACATTTACAAATGATCAACATTGGGGAAAAAAAATCTATATTTCAAGCAATCATGTATGTGTACTTGACATTATATTCAAAATAATAATAATAATAATAAAATACTTTGGAATGATGTATATAGAGGGGGGAAATATTATGGTACAGATCACAATGATGTAAATAGACAAGCTGATTATCTAGCTCAGTTGTTGATCCTAAAGAACAGGACAAATTACGATGTTTTTTTAATCAATGTTTGTGGTCTGAAGACCCGGCTAAATTACCCAGATTTCAAAGAACTTTTATTGTCAAATGATTTATGTATATTAACCGAAACAAAGTGTGACGTTGTAGATATCCCCGTTATGATGAATTCCGTTCCCTTGGTTATTTTATCTTACACAAAAAACGACACAAACTTACTATACATCGCTCTGGAGGAATAATATTTTTCATCTGAAATAAGTATAAAAACAGTGTAATCAAATACATTCAAGTAACCCAGAGTGTTTGTGGTTTAAATTGGATAAGTCTATTTTTGGTTATGAAAAAGATGTACTATGTGGTGCCGTTTATATACCCCCAGAAGGTACTAAATACTCTGAAATCGGACTGTTTGACGACTTAGCCACCGATATAATTTCTCTTAATGCAAACAATACCTCTGATATCATATTGATAGGCGACTTTACCGCAAGAACACAAACTAAACCCGACTTTGTATCAATTGATTATGACTTATTACAAGATCTAAACTTAGAATACGCATTAAGCGACTCTATTTCTGAAAAAGAGATTCTGCTTAAACTTAGTATTCCTTTAACTCGTAAGAATTCGGATGCGAACTCAAATAACTATGGAAATAAATTAGTCAATTTTTGTAAAGTATCCTCTCTGTATATATTTAATGGTCGCACAGGTATTGACCTGTTTACCGGTAACCTGACGGCATCTAGAAATAGCACAGTTGACTATGTAATAGGCTCCCCTTCTTTGTTACCTGCGTTCCAAGTAGATGCGTTTTAACGATTATTTTCTGATATACATTGTGGAATTCGATTTAGATCCAAAGTAGAAGTTTATCTAATGTCAAGTGCATAGATGTAAATAATCAAAACCTAAATACAAATAAATGAAATGAATCGGGCTTTAGGCCACTTTTGTGCACATATAGGCTAAACTGGGCCAGGAGAACCTCCTGAGGATGGTGAGATGATTGAGATGACACTGTCCTCCAGACACAGGATTCGAAATTAGCGCCCTGGCGGTCTGAGGCCGAGCACGCTACCTCTCGGTCCCGGAGGCTCCCCACAATACTGACTTTCACACGTGGATGGGGAAGAAACATTTTTGTTTCTTTCAAACCGCCGAGACCGGGAACCGAACCCCGAACTCTGGCGTGAAAGGCAGCGGTGCTAACCACTACCCTAGGGCCCCCGCCCAAAATCTAAATACAGATACACTAAACCATCAACCAAAAACAAAATTCATATGGGACTAATCAAAGAAAGCAAAATTCCTAGAAGCTATTGCCGTTAACCTTTTCACTACCATACATGACGGAAATTTCCGTCGTCATTCGTCAATGAACGTAACCATAAAATGACACAAATTTTCGTCAAATATATACTAGATTTATGTATTTTTCGTCATTTGAAGCTGGAAATTGCGTTAACAATTCCAGCTTCAAATGACGAAAAATAGAACTCCTACACCAGTATATCTGGATCCTGGCATGCACCCCGGCCTGGAAGTCAAAGGGTTAATAAAATTACACACATTATAAAAAAATTGATCAAAGTAATACTGATTTAAATGAAATCGCTACGACATAAATAATATATGGCAAAACAGTGCTCTAAAAACACTGGATTCAAAACCTAACGTAACAGCTCATAAAGTTAAAAGAAATAAAACTAAATGTAACAAACATAAGTGGTTTAATAATGATTGTAATATTCATCGAATAAAATATTTAAAAAATAAAGATGCTTTTAGGAGAAAAAAATAGTATATAAACAAAACTAACATGATCCGTACCAGTAAACAATACAAAAAATGCATGCCAAAAGCTAAACGAGATTTCCAGAAAAAATTAGAAATTAAATTAAGAAACGCTAAATCAACAGATCTAAACAATACTGGAACCCCAGAAAACGTAAAGACCCCAACCCTGTACCCGTCAGTGAATTTTATAACTTTTTAAAAAAACCTTAATAGCAGAACCGACAACAGTGAAATTGCTCTGCCAGATATTACTGACTCTATCCAAGAACTTGACCATGAATTTAGTGATGCTGAAATAATTAAAGTCGCAAAGTTTTTGAAAAAGAACGAATCTTGGGGCAAAGATGAAGTTTTCAATGAATATATTAAAACCACTATTGGTGTATTTTTACCGCTATACAAATTATTGTTTAACCATATTTTATCAACAAGAGTCATACCAGAGTCCTGGGTGGCTGAGTCATACCAGAGTCCTGGGTGGCTGAGTCATACCAGAGTCCTGGGTGGCTGAGTCATACCAGAGTCCTGGGTGGTTGAGTCATACCAAAGTCCTGGGTGGCTGAGTCATACCAGAGTCCTGGGTGGTTGAGTCATACCAGAGTCCTGGGTGGCTGAGTCATACCAGAGTCCTGGGTGGCTGAGTCATACCAGAGTCCTGGGTGGCTGAGTCATACCAGAGTCCTGGGTGGCTGAGTCATACCAGAGTCCTGAGTGGCTGAGTCATACCAGAGTCCTGGGTGGCTGAGTCATACCAGAGTCCTGAGTGGCTGAGTCATACCAGAGTCCTGGGTGGCTGAGTCATACCAGAGTCCTGGGTGGCTGAGTCATACCAGAGTCCTGGGTGGCTGAGTCATACCAGAGTCCTGGGTGGCTGAGTCATACCAGAGTCCTGGGTGGCTGAGTCATACCAGAGTCCTGGGTGGCTGAGTCATACCAGAGTCCTGGGTGGCTGAGTCATACCAGAGTCCTGGGTGGCTGAGTCATACCAGAGTCCTGGGTGGCTGAGTCATACCAGAGTCCTGGGTGGCTGAGTCATACCAGAGTCCTGGGTGGCTGAGTCATACCAGAGTCCTGGGTGGCTGAGTCATACCAGAGTCCTGGGTGGCTTTGGAAAGCTTTTACGAGCTTGATTAATTTGAGACTGAATAATTTTATAGAATCCCACAATATAATGCTGGAAAACCAAGCAGATTTTAGGGAAGGTTATGCCACAAATGACCACATATTCACTCTGAAATGCCTAATTGATTTATATTTATCAAAAAAAAAAAAAAAACTTTTCTGTGCTTTAGTAGATTTTAGAAATCAACTGTTTCAACAATACAACCATTGAAATAGAATACATACGGATTTCTTGATTTTCGTTTAGAAAAAAATACAATATTTGTTTTTTTCCCGTATTCACATCCAGTTTCCAATCATCACAGTAATCTACTGGACAAATCAATGCATTTAGTATTTTTGTTTGATTGTCGGCTAGTAATACAGTGTCATCACCATATAATAAAAAAGTATTTTGACTATGTACTGAAAAAGTATGAAAAATAGGTAAAATTAAGGGTTAATGTACCAACTTCAACTCTCTTGTGCATTTGTCAAAGATTAGACACACAATGTTTTACATCTATGGCCTGTGCCAGTGGCTTTCTATTGATATCAAATATATTGATATAGCTCAAAATTTGACTACTCATTGGGCTAAACTGTGAGATACATACAATTTTCCTGAGCCCAAAGAAAAGCGCGCACATTTTACGTCTAGCCAAAAAAGCATGTAATATGTTCACATAACTCACTACTGAGAGAAAAGCATTTTGTCTATTTACTGAAAAGGTATTAAAAATGGGTAAATTACGTGTTAAAATACCAACTTAAAGCTATATTGTGCATTTGTCATTGATCAGACACAAAATAATTTACATCCATGTGAAAGCCTGTGTCATATGTGAGTGATAATAAATAATTTAAAAATTATTCAAATAGAAAATTACCACAGTTTTAGCAAACAATCACTTCATACGCAATATTTCAAATTGCGGTTTGCGATTTTGACGGTACTAGTTGAAGGGATTTTATGGTACTTTTGGACAGGATGATTTTTGTAAGACGCACAGATTCGGATTCCTGAGTAAATATCACTATAGGTGGAACTCTTGGATCGTATGGTCCTTCAACACAAATAAAACCCCCCTAGCTCTGGGACTATAATGGTATTTTCCTTATCACGAATACAGCGATCAATATTTACATATGTTTGTGCCATTTTGGACGAAACATGGCTAAAGTTGATCTTAACAGTATCAAGTTACCGTTTCCTCACCAAGGAGCTACCATACTCAGACACAAAATGAGATTTGGTGTTACCGTTTCTCAGTTCGAAACTTTAGACACTCTTTAAATATGAATCAGACATTTATATAACCCATTTTTAAGCTATGTGGATTAGAGGAACCACGATGTTTATCAGAAACTACAATCCGTTCGTGGAAGTAGTGTAAAACAATGGAACTTAACATAAAAAAAGCTTACTTTTTGAGGTGGTGTTGTTGTCGGCCATCTTGGGAATACGGCCAGTCTGAGTGGCACCTGCCCCGTTACAAACAGACTGTGCTTGTACCTGGATGGTCTGTGTCCCAGCCTACAATGTATACCTCCCAGCACAGATCACACCACTGTTAACTTTATTAGCTGTGAACTGTACCAGTCTGTTTATACTCAATATGAACGTACAATGTCTAGATTTACGGATGTAGAATACCTTTTTTTTGTTATAGGCAAACAATAGTAACCTTAAATAGGTGAGTGTAATGATATGCTTACGGTTATTAATAACAAAATAATAATTATAAAATACTCGCTTGAACAGGCGACATCAGGCATGTATGTGTGGGCGGCCATCTGGCCGATTTCCGCTTGGCGGTCGGCGGCCCTGTGTGATGAGTCACTGATGACACACCCATGATATCCTAAAATATTGCAAAAGCACGTCATAATTTTTTTTTCGGTAATTTGTACAATGAAATATGTAAAAAACGAGCGTATCTGCAATAATAATAATTCAAAGATAACTATCCCTTTAAAAAAATATATACATTTTTTATAATGATGATATTACTCACACATCATACTTCATATATGTCAAATAACGACTTAGTACTTAAGATCGTCACCTTAGAACCATAAGCTGCTATAAAAGACACCATGACACCATGAACACATGGTTTGTGTCATAACAGTCTTTGTTGCTTAATCTTGTTATAGTTCCACATAAAATTAGGTAATTTTATTAAAATCTCCAATCAAAAAATGTATCAATCAATTGATCAGGTTTTAAGATATTAAAGATAAATATTAACATGTGGTATCAAATCGATCTCTTTCTGGTTGCTGATGATGCACTTAAAATGAAATAGATACAGGCAAGTAGTGATAATAAGGGAGGGATAAATCAATTGAGCCGGTTATGGCTCCTTTTGTATTAGAAGTAAAGTGAGTAGCTTAAAAGGGATGGATAAATCAATTGAGCTGGTTATGGCTCCCATAGTATTAGAAATAAAGGGATCCCTTATGCTTCATAACCAGCTCAATTGATTGTATACGTCTATTACAAACGGATCCATAACCTGCTCAATTGATTTAATCCCTCTAAGATAATCAATTGAGCAGGTTCTGGCTCCCGGAGCCATAACTTGCTCAATTATTTTTTTCCCTCTAGGATAATCAATTGAGCAGGTTATGGCTCCCGTTCTATCAGACTTGGAGTTAGCATGGGGGAGGCTTCCGTTGCATTAGCATAATAGAGGGATTAAATTATTTGAGCTGGTGATGGCTCTCGCCACACGAGAAATTAAGTAATTGATTAAGAGACTCAATTAAAATAACTCCTTATGGCACAAAGTTATGGTGGCACATGCCTAATGTGTAATTGAGCAGCTTATTCTTCTCAGGTGACGAGATGTTAATTTAGTGTATGCTTTTGTACAATGTGGTTTTACACATTTATGTGATAACTATTTGAGCACATACAACGGCTGATTTATCATGGATTTCATCATGTTTTTTTACGATTATCACTTATATGTTCAATATGTATTAACAATACCATTGGAACATGCTATCCATGCACCTGTGATAGTCATGATTATATGAATTGTGATAACCTACAATTGAGAACACTTCCAAAAATTCCAGGTTATACAAAATATGTATCAGCCCACAACAACGCTATTACATACAATCCAATAAGCAATACTCAATTCGAAGGTATCGCTTTGAGGTACCAAATTCATGGCTTTTGTGTTAAGTTTAACATTAGGCCATATTATCAGGTTTTAGGGTTATGTTCTCGAGCAATACACGAATAAAGTGATCATCAATCAAATGTTTTGAAATAAATTTTTATTGTGATTGGATCAATCTTCTTTTTGATAATCATCATCACAGTGATCATTATTCGTTTGGTCGGACAACGTTTACGACGACATTGGAAAGTTCAACGCGACAGGTGTACAACAGCTATTCAAGAGATAGAGCTAGATATATTAACTACTATGGAGACGTCTACTACTACCACTATTTCAACCGTAAATACATACATTGACATCAATGATCCCGAAATTACATTCTGTAAACACTATGATGACTGTATGGAACTTGATTATAGTAAGTATATTTTGCTAAAAATATTTTTATAAAAAATGACCTCATCCTCCACAACAATAGGGTTCATAGCAGAACCCAGACCATCTATGGGGGTTGGTTCGGGTGACGGGAACATCCTCCTGGGCCTGCACCCAGGGTGTCGCTCAGTCTTGTAGCTGGGGGTCAGCCCAGGTACATTATTATCAGAATCTAGTCTCTGAATTTGGGACTAAAAGTGACGTCATTTCATTCATAAAACTGATAGATGGTTGAATTCCATTCAGAAATCTAACCATTGGCCTTAGTTTCGGGGACCCTATCAATAGATACATATCCGCAGGGGCTTCTTATATATCAGTTTGATACAAAACAAGACTGCTCGATGTTGATGGTCCCTTAACTACTGGTAGTAGGTTTGTACTCAAGTTTGTCCAAACAGAAATGTTATTGGCTGATCAGTAATGGCCCTTGTCCAGCATAATCAATCAGCTATGTTCTGATAGGGCGCAACTTATGCAAATTACAGGGCCCGGTAACAAGCATTATTCTGGGGAGAAGGGTTTGTATCCTGATCAGTGATTAGCCAGCGATGACATCATTTAAAAGTGACACAATAGCTGAAATCCATCTTCAAATATGGTATTCCCTATTGCTCTCAAGGATCTCCCCTCCTGGGACATACTGCATGCTGATTGGCCAGCAATGACATCATTTATAAAACATGTCTGACCTCAATAACTGACCTAACCTCTGAGGTCAGAATTATCTGTACATAGGGGCCAACAACACGTCACCCCACTGCAGATGAAATGAGGGAGGGGTGGTATTCAGTTACCATTATTATCGTTATTCCTCAAGGTTTCAGGTCAACCCAGCAACAACGATGCGTTGACCTAATGCCGATACAATATTGGTCCGATGTCGCAGACGCTAGGCCAACATTAAATCGCATTGGGTCTGCTGAGCACCTTAGTCCAGTCATTAAAAATAATTGCAACAGAAGGTTTTTCACTGCAAAACGTCTCATTAGTATCCCTAGAATGACATATCAAAAGTTTACTCCAATGGAGGAATGAGAAATATATTTTCTGGTGTCATTTTACATTCACCGCAAATCAACTAGTGGTCATTTAAGAAACAATTTTTGTAACTAGGTCAATTTTTTGCCGCTTAATAATAATCACACCATACCAGATACATTTAAAGAGATATAAATGAGAAAAAAATCAGAAAAATGTTCCAAATTTTACTTTTAAATTTGGTGTAACGTTAATACTAACTTATGTGAACGAGGTTTTCTCCGATATAAAAACTTAAAGGTACGCCTACGTGTATGCATTTTCAATTTAATATGACAAAATTATAATAATTTATTTTAGGCTATAACAATATAGACTATGACGTTGGTCTATGCTTATATAATATTAGTTTAGTGACATCACAATTACTGCAAGTTAGTACCAGCCTTGTAGGCCAACTAAAAAGATCATTTTAATATAGCACCTGATAAGCTGCTGTATCAATGCTAGGCGCTACTGGTAATCCTGGCCCTGTCAAATAACCCTGTATACAATGAGTCTTAAGAGCTGTTTGACTGTTGATTAGAGTAATACATACCTATAGGTTTTATATTTTACTAGGTGGAATTAAATGCGTAACGGCCATTTTTCAAAATGGCCACCAAAACCCATTATAACGGCCATAGCAACCGAGAAAAAACAATGATAATTCCAAAATCAGATCACGTGATGGCTTTCAATCAGGTATTTCCGCGCCCTGAATAAGATAAGAACTATTTAAGAAAAACAATAAAGGTTGGCCGAGATATAGGTCACGTAAAATCCAAGATGGGCGCCCAAAGCGATCAAAATAAATGCTCAGATACCTGGATACTATAGTCTCCCAAAAAGTTAGGTTACCCGTCGGATTGTGATGCCCAAATTGATTTTATTATTGATTTGGATATTAATCTAGATACCTGGCAACACGAATCCACCTGGGCGTATTTTTTTCGATGAACCAAAAGGGGTTATAAGAGGGTTTTTTTGAAGGGGGGT
>OZ024907.1:6787886-6797886 GCA_964017125.1 Flabesymbios commensalis | reverse complement strand
TGAGGTTATCCGAAAAATGGCCACAAAATGACTGGACTACCTGTAATCAATGTTGTGTTGTTCATCTGGTCTCGACACACATTAGCCTATCTGCACCAGTCCAGTCTCAATTCACGCCGAGCGTTGCGTGCCGTAAATCACAGGGCAGAGTGAAGATGACCCAGCATACACAAGACAGTGAATCAATGTTGGTCTAACGTTGGTCCAGCATCGTAGACTGGGGTATAGGCACTAACAGTTACACACCACAGCTGATCAGCATGATCTTTATGAGTCTGATTGTCACCTCATAGACATATCCACACCTTGTTTCCCAATTTCCCTGTCGTAGGCCTATGGTGGGATGGGGTGCCCCTCACGCCGAGAGTACCTGTAAGTGACCGTCGGAGCCTCTAGTGTGGGGTCACAATTTCCGACGAGGGAATCTGCCCGATCTCACCATTTAAACTCAAACTTCCTTCCCCGTCGAGTCGACGGTTCCAAACAAATCATAAAACTCTTTCTCCACTTGTCATGTTTATTCGTTTGACATTTGGCAAAAACAAAGCACAACCTCCGCGCACGGCACGTCCTATCTGACTTAGCAAGAGCGAACTACGGCACGTCCGTAGTCGCCGAGTGTAACGCCTGAAGTGCGGGAAAAATACCAAAGCCGCACGGGTTGCAATTGTGTGCACCCGTCACCAAGGTACGGAAACGAGGCGGTCGTCCCCAGCCTCTCGCGTCCGAGAAGCCAGGGATAACTGCCACCTTAACTGAACGAAGTCAGGATCCTACATTACCCCCGGGTGAGTGATAACGTAGGACCCAACTGACGTGTAGGAGACTGCTTCGTGCAAGTAGCGGGGTTGTAAAAATATGTAACCTCTTATAACTAAGCATAGTTTTTAAAAAAATATAGCGAGTGTGGTTACAGCGTGGGTGGTTGAAATCGCAGAATTATACATTAATTGTCCCATCCTCGCAACACCAACTGTCCTTTATGTATGTATTCATTTGCTGCAAGCTGCGATCAACCCATTCATTTAATTAACATAGATTTCTATTCGTATTTTAGCAATTAACTTGCTAAAAAAAAAATGTTTTTACATTTATATATCTGTACACAATGCTGCCAGGCCTGGCATATTCATTTACAATTTAAAAACATTGTTAATACGATGCATGCGTTGGGCCCGCCATAGACGTTGTTAGGCGCAACTATGGCGTGAACCATCTGCACGAACCGGGCAGGAGTCTGGATTATTCGTCCGACTCGAGTTTTTCGCACTGTTTGGTCGGTCGAAATTTTTCCGCGATTAGAGATATTCGCATGGTTGCTTTTCGTCGAGTCGATTGCGGCGTCAGCAGCACCCGGGGTTTTACCCCGTAGATGTAAAGGTATGCGGGAATACGTTCGTAAACCTCCGCCGTTCCCGTTAGCGCGGGATACGGCGGGGGCTCGCGAATGCGGCGCTACATAAGTATTGTCTCTGTTAGACAAGTTGACTTTAACATCTATTTGCTTTGGGACTGTGGCCGATTTTTGACTGCTTCTGACTGCCGTCGACTTTTTCGTTTTAACTCTCGTCCCATTGGACGTCGGAGTGTCCGCACTACCAGTTCTAGGTGGACCCTGTGGATTCCTACTAGATGTCCTGGTAGCCGTCGATCTCCGTGGTTTGTTTAGCGTAGTACGCTGTATGTTCGTACCTGTCTCAGGCGCGTGCCCTACCACAGGTTTTAAAATACTTCTGTGATTTGGTCGCAAAAAGACATGATTACATGTTTCGTTCGATGTGCAGTGGAACTAGTTGTTCCACGAAATGTCACGTGTGGGACATGACCGGCTCAAGAGCGGCGCACCAAACGCAAAAGTCGCCCTCTTGCGTTGGCAAAACATTAAAAACATTAAAGTTGAAAAACGCACATGTCTGCGTCAGAGCACCGGACGTGCGGTGAGAGGAAACAGACCTATGCATTATGGTGAAAGTCGGTAGCGATGTATTGTAAAAGTCGGAGGCGATATAAGGCACGAAAATATTAAACTGCAATTATTATAAAATTCACTCTTAATAAAACATTCAATATTGAGTTGAATAATAAGTGATCTGAGAAAATATGCAGGTAATTATAATTAAAATGGCTGCTGAAATCGTACAATATTCTGAAGTCGATGCTGATCTGGTTCTTTGCTGTGCCGTACCAGTGAATGTACTGCTGATGCTGATTGCCAGCCGTTTCGGCTGAAGCAGACAATCACGTTTATAAAGTCTGTCAGCTGTGCTGTTAAATGCATTGTCATAGGTTTATACGGCATACACTGTGTGCTGTGTTGTAGACGGGACCGTATTTGAGCAGCGCCGCAGGACGCGTGGACGGCACCTATGACGGTCACGCTGAAAGGTCGGCCCACATCACACATGCTGATTCGAGCCACAAAACTGTCAGCATTATTAAACCTGTCAAATCAGGTGACGTTACATAGTTCATATCAAATTGAAAACGTTTATTTATTAAAGTCATTTAAATAATGAAGCACTCAGTCTGCGACCTATTTGGCTAGCTGTGCAGGCCTGAGCGAGTATAAAAATGTCATATATGTGAACAATGCCAAACTGTAATTGGCCATTTTTAATATCATTTTCAGTCACCTTGTTGAAGTGACGTAGGTCTACCTCCACCGTGTCGGTGGCAGGTTTCCATATTGCTGGTGCACACCCCAGGCCTTTGGCCAGGGTATGCTGTCGCCACTCTCTGTGGCCTATGTCCGTGACGTGCCGTGCGCGGGTAGGTTGTGCGTTGCCGTGTAAATCAGATGAAAAATGTCTGTAATATGCTGAATCTTAGAATTGTAGACTGTAGAAAATATTCATGCTATGTCGCATGTTGCGAGAAACAGGGGTTGCAGATTATTTGAAAATGCGTCGTTGAGGTTTCACCTAAATGCTGTGCACTAATTCACAAAGGTATATATTGATTGAAGTGAAAACTGAAGGTCTATATTTGACATAAAACGTTTTCACTTATTCACACACATGCAAAATGGTATAGTGAAAACCGTAGGTCGAAATGGTACATAAAAAAATAATATGCCAGATACAATTATGACATGCTATGCTAAGCTAGGATAATAGTATTTTGTAAATCGACCTGGGTGAAAATTTTTTTTTTTCACGCAAGTCGAAAAACACATTCAAATATTTGCAATGTTTCGCAATAGCGCAACTGTCAAATCGAATATTTCTGTATTTATGAAAAATTTAAACTTCAGAAATAAACTATCGTGAGAAAATTTCGTTCTCAAACTGATAGACTAAATGTGACTGCGAAGAAAAACAGTTACATTTATGATTTTAGAATATTATTTAAAACGTGACTGACAGTAGTCTATGCTGATTAATGATATAGTATATCATTTCGCTGAAAAATGAAGAACGATTACAAACACCGAAGGGCGTTTCAAAGTGAACAAAAATCTCACACAATTAGTGGTACAATTTTGTTTTCGAAACAACTTATTTATATATCATCTCCTTCAATCGTTTTGAAAAAGAAAATTTATAAACAATTTAAAAATTTTTTTACAACCAGTCCGTGTAAAATTTTGAACACGTGAGAAATGATCTCCACCAAATCAAAATGGCGGCCTATTTTATGCTAATGTGATTTGGCGACACAGGTTCACTGTCCAGATGCATGCCGGTTATGGCGGAACACGTGTGTGCCCACGGCGGGCGATCAGCTAAGTGAGGGACACCAGCGTCCAAAATGGCGCACACCTACCAAATACATGTACAATATTCAGCATTCTCTGAAATAACATATGATAATAGTACAAAATATTGACCTACGGTCCTGGGAATATTTTAAACAGACCAAATAAGACCGTTTATTGACATTCATTTAGGGAAACAATTTATTTTGGCCCTAAATCTATTACCCGAGTCGAAGCGATATTTATAATTTCTGTCGATTTTCCTGAAAAAATCGTAAAAATGACGAGACTTCGTCTATGGACTTTAAAATCGAGTCACCCAATTATGGTAATCAACGATAAAAATTGAGCTACTGAAAATACCCACTTCCTACTCGCCTACAGTGGCATTAATAGGATGAAGGCATTAAACAAACTCTTACATTTAACAAATGATAGACTAAGTCTATGAGAATAATTTTCTGGATTCTTCTAGAGAAACTGACATGGTCGCCATCTTGAAAAGGCGCCAAACACGTGGGATTTCGTCCAAAATTCAGAAATTTACGCCATTTTCGACGTAAAGAAACGTGCTTCTCCTCTGATAACTCTTTCTGACTAATTTGAACTGGCATATAAATAATGACCTACAGTTTTCACGTACCTGATGAAAAAAATGCTATTGATTTTTTTCAAAAAATCCCTTAAAATTAATCAAAACTATCCTTGAAAACAGTGATTTTCAACTGGCGTCTAGGTGAAAACACTGTTGCGTAGACGATCAGTCGTCAGGGGTCACCGGTATGGTGGGATGGGGTGCCCCTCGCGCCGAGAGTACCTGTAAGTGACCGTCGGAGCCTCTAGTGTGGGGTCACAATGGCCGACGAGGGAATCTGCCCGATCTCACCATTTAAACTCAAACTTCCTTCCCCGTCGAGTCGACGGTTCCAAACAAATCATAAAACTCTTTCTCCACTTGTCATGTTTATTCGTTTGACATTTGGCAGCAACAAAGCACAACCTCCGCGCACGGCACGTCCTATCTGACTTAGCGAGAGCGAACTACGGCACGTCCGTAGTAGCCGAGTGTAACGCCTGAAGTGCGGGAAAAATACCAAAGCCGCACGGGTTGCAATTGTGTGCACCCGTCACCAAGGTACGGAAACGAGGCGGTCGTCCCCAGCCTCCCGCGTCCGAGAAGCCGGGGATAACTGCCACCTTAACTGAATGAAGTCAGGATCCTACAGGCCTACGTAATACATTGCGAATAAGTTATAACACCAATACAACACAACGTAGCAAAAAAAAAATTGCAACCGAAGGTTGTGGACAGACCCTGGGTTGTCAGTGTTGGTGTGGGCTCTTCCAGGGCTACAACGTGGCTCCCCCGTGTGGGGGATGGTGTTGACCTACTAACGTTACTAATGCACAAAGTATCAACGTCTGTCCGGGTGGGCTACTGGCAGACTTAATTCAGCGCCACATGGTTACCCCTGCATCACATTCAATTGGAGTAGGCCGGCCTATCAAGCTGGAAGGGGGAAAGAGTCTGGTTGACATACTAAGCCATCTGAGGGGCGCACCATTTGATATCTGGGGGGAGGGGGGCTAGAAAAAAAAAGTTTGTTGAAAATGTGGTCAGAAAAAAAAAGTTTGTTGTCGAAATTGATGAAAAATATGTTGACCAGAAAATAATTTTCGGACGTCCATCACAAAAAAAAAAGTTTTCTTGCGGAGGTAAAAAAAAATTCGCAACCAACAAAAACTCCATATATGGTGCATTCCTGACTCCTGTCACTGTGTTTTCTGTCAAAGCAGTGTTACCATGGAAGTTGCAACTAAGACTTGAAATTCAAGTACAATGCAGACTGCTTATTATCCTTTATAACATTGTCATATAGCCTAATTATGTTTATTATAGGCCTACTGTAGGCCCCTATATATGTCATCTTCACTCTGCCATGTGATTTACGGCACGCGTTGAGCTACGCTCGGCATGAATTGAGACTGGACTGGTGCAGATGTATATATGTATGAAATGGTATAAACTCAAAGTAAAGTATATAGGGGAGACTGGGGCACCTTGTGACTTCGGGCACATTGAGAGAGGCCTGTTTTACAGAAAATATATTGCGAGTTGTTCGCCAGCTGGTCAATGGTACCAAAACTAACCAATTTCCATTTTCCACCCTGTTTAAACTTAGGTCCATTTTTCACATGAAAATTACTTTTTAAGGACGATCAATATCTGTGTCTATAGATCACGTAATACTTGATTTCCCTATGATTTTTGTGATATCGTTCACCTGTGCTATCACTTTATCACTTATGTATAATAGTTTGCTTCAAATACACCCCACACAAAAACTATGAATAATATCAGATATGAGGTCAGTCAGGGTGTCTCAAAGTGCCCCAAAACTGTCGAGTCTATCTCAGTGAAGTAATGTTCTCATATAATTCTGTTTATGGTTAATATAGTGAATGTATGAATGATATAATCTCATAGTAAAGTATCCCATATCTGCAAAAAATAATGTTCAAGACATACCACCCCTTCCCATGCTACTTGATGACTGTGGGGTATAATTTTCTGCTCATTGTAGTCTAGCCATTCATTTAAAAATGATATGCATAGTGGACAAATCTAATATTTTGATGTGATGTAGGCTTTAACCTAGCATCTACCTAGGCAAGGAAGTTAGGCCTAAGACACATACTGTGTAACAGTCGACCCGTGCTGGTTTTGACATCAGATGCAGTAGGCCTACACCTCTAGAATTGGAGATTTGATTCAGCTCTATGATAAATTACCAAATTTAAGTTGTTGCCGGTCCGACATGACAAACTTAAAATTGGGACATTTCCAACCTCAGTCAAGGTGAAGCTGTAACAAGAGGATGAGCATCATTTAATTATCCATTGATATCAGTCTTGATATAGATAAAATAAGCACACAACATTCCTCGTTCATTTACTGTTGTCGCCGTTGCATGGCGTGTGTTGCGATCAACAGTAAAACATCACAATTTTATCTAAATCACAGATTTGATACGCATATAAGGGCATGCCGTTATGAGTATGCCATTCTGAATGACACACCCTTATAAGTGAACAATTTGTAGTATTTCCCTTTGCCCCAGCTACATGAGGCCTTTAGCCCTAGTTTCTCTTAATGGTTACTTCTTGGTGATTCCGTTGTGCGATGAATTCATAAAACAGTCTGTGTATATGTATATGAAGTGAGTGGAGTTATATATTACGTCTTAGCTAGTGACCAAGGCTAAAATCATAAAAAAATCGGTGATTTCATTTTGGCTTATTAATATGACCATATGATGTAAACATATCCATAGACTAGTCTTACCGTTATAATGGTAAAGACAAATCCTTCTTACTATGAAGACACAATATTTGGCATAAATACTTGAATACTTGCAGAAATAATAGGCCTTAAGGGTTCTTCTTAACGGTAAAGACATTTGCATTCCAAAACTTGGACCACGGCTTAATATTGAATAACTGGTGATTCAGTCAAATTTTGTATACATATTTTATTTTATTATCTAGAAAGAGATTTTAGAAATAGGGCGAACCTGTCATAAATTGCAATACCGTAATTATATTACATTAACAAGTTTTCGAAAAATCGCGAACCCATTTCGGACACATCACCATGAAGACAAATCAAGCATATTATATCGAATAAAGCCTTGATTTTCAAAGATAAATGGTTGTAAAAAAATTGAGTTTTAAATACATGTCTTTATCTGATTAAATGATAACAATTATGAAATATGCAAACTAAAAAAAAAAAATGTTCAACAAAATGGCCCAAATATAACTTAAGATTCTCATCTCAATGTTAATTTCATCCATTAAATTTAAATATTTACCCCGGGCTGGACAATAATGGTTTTTAAGCCCAAGCGATGAGCAATAAAGGGAAATAATAAAAAATAGTTAAAAATATGTTTTTTCTGGCTAGAAAGGTTTAAGTGCTGGATTTAACTAAGTGGCATCAATTTATAGTGCCTTCCATTTAGAAATAAAAGTCAATTTACCCGTGGTTAATAAAAACTGATATTATTTAAACAAAAAAAGCAGCAAGCTATGTGGCCTACCATGTGTTTAAATTAAATCAAAGACAAAAGAGCTAAGTACAACAGCAGTTAATTCTTTAAAATTGCACGTTGCATCAAAGCATCATCTGGCATATCTAAGCCGTTTTAAGCCCACTTCAAGCCATCTTCATGCGATATCAATTCATGGCTTGCAATGTAGTGGATACCTATGGTATGGGTCTACGGCCATTGTGTATAGGATACAGCCAGAGGAGCTCAACATCTTTAGCTCTAAAGGGTCGAGGCCGAAGGCCGATGACTTTTTCACAGCCAAGAATGTAGAGCTCCGAGGGTTTTAACTGACTTAAAACACATCCTACCATAATTCGGACCCCCCATATTCAACAGCTCTTTCACACCTGACTGATTATAATACCATATGCCTTCCAATAAAATGAATGAATGAGTGAATGAACGAATGAATGGATGAACGAACGAACGAACGAACGAACAAACGAACAAATGAATGAATGAATGAATGAACGAACGAACGAACGAACGAACGAACGAATGAATGAATGAGTGAATAAATGAATGATGAATGAATAAATAATGTATGAATGAATGAATGAATGAATGAATGAATGAATGAATGAATGAATGAATGAATGAATGAATGAATGAATGAATGAATAAATAAATGATTAAATGAATGAATGAATGAATGAATAAATAAATAAATAAATAAATAAATAAATAAATGAATGAATGAATGAATGAATGAATGAATGAATGAATGAATGAATGAATGAATGAACAAATTTATGGTTGAATGGATGAATGAATGAATGAATGAATGAATGAATGAATGAATGAATGAATGAATGAACGATAGACCGAATTAATGAATGAATGCACGAACGAACGAGCGAATGAATAAATGAATGAATGAACAAACGGACGGATGAAAAAAAATGAATGGATGAATGAATGAATGAATGAATGACTAGATGAATGAATGAATGAATGATTAAAGGAAAGAATGAATAAAGGAATGAATGAATGAATGATTGATTGAATAAATGAATGTGTCTTTAACCCCTACGCCAGGACATCATTTGAAGTCAATAACGCTGTTTATGTTTTGTGGACAGTTGACATGGATCATGTAAACAAATAGGAAACATAAGCTGCTGTGCAAACAAAGCCGTCATCCGAGAGCGTGTTATTTATCCCCATCAGACAATGACACGCTCCTGACATTGATATAAAGATCTGTAATCTTGAACGCAATGATAGGCCTACAATAAGAAACAAAACATTCAATCTCATTCATCTCTTTTCAAGATTATTTATGTTATCTACATTATTTGCGTGAGGTGCACATTTATCTTCCTACCATGGTTCAATACTGGGCCGTCGTCGCAGACGATGTGCCAACATTGTATCAACACTGGCCCGCCGTCTTGAGTTCACAGGGTCGCAATTATCAACTCGAATGTAAATGAAAATTACTTTTTGAATATCCAAGTATGATTGCTGAAGCCAAAGCTCAGAATTTATTTAGTGTGATGCAATATATCATTTCGCAATCATTAAATTGTATATGTGGTACATATGTGGTGCATATTAGCATTAAGAGCTTAAAAAGTTGATGACATTTATTTAAATATAATTACTGATGAATTACTTAAAAAGAAATATAATAGGATAAATAACTGTACCATGCCAGATTAAAAAAATCCTGGTTTGATTGGGAGTGCTATTTTATAATTAAATATTTCTATTGAAATATGTGAAATGTAAGCGTCACCAGCAGGTAAGGTGTTAAATATCTCATGGTAGATCTTTTTACGTGACGCGTGTTTCTGGTCGATTTGAACCGTTTGTTTTGTGACAACAACTAGAGCTTCCTGTCTGGTACTCAATAATATAATACTTGCTCAAAGGCTCTATCAAGAGGTCTGTCAAAGATGTTGTCGTCTTTTGCTCACTTGACAGAAGGTCGAATTGATCCATACCCATTAGGCCTTAATGCTGTGACAAGTGCTCTGATGTTAGGCGTAGATTAATAGGAATTGAGAAAAAGAGACAGCTAAACGTGGTAGTTTGGGCTGAAAGACATTACATTAGTATTGATAACAAAATATCAGTTATAATATTTATAATTTGTTCATAAGCTCCCAACCTAGTCTTGAGAAAAATGGGGCCAAGGGCTACATGTTGTTGCAGGCTTTTATTTTTTGGTCGAATTATCTTG
>OZ024907.1:6545488-6787686 GCA_964017125.1 Flabesymbios commensalis | reverse complement strand
CTCCCAAACACTTGACGCTGCATTAAATGAAGAGAAGAAGAACCACGAGATTATTCCTCAATGACCATGATTTTTCACCTGCGTGATGGCAAATTTATTTCCTAGGAGAAATCATCTCTGAGACTCGGTCTTGAGAACAAATGGATAAAAACAGGGTTGTTTTTTTCAATTTTCAAAATTTAATTGTTGTATTATGTTTGTGCATAGACTTTGCATTTGTTTTAAGGACTTACCTAAAATCGTCGTATTTTCACAGTGCAATATATTGACTTACAGTATAGCCACTGACATGAATTAATTTAGATACAGCTGGGTTTCTGTTTTTATTAGAGACGATATCGATGATAATAATTGAAAATAAGCAGAAAGTTGTTTTAACAATGTCAAAGCACAACCAATATTAACAAGAATATCTGATATAGGCATAAATAATGATGAACTGGAAAATAATAATCACATTAAAAATATTCTGCCATAGGGGAGGGTGGCGAATTAATAAAGGTAAAATAAAAATAAATTTCTCGGGAATTTGAAGTGATCATTAGTGAACGTTGTAAGCATTTTAATAACTAGTCTAAAACTTTTTTCAATGACATGATATCACTTTTAATAGGGGATTATTGCATAATCATTAAAATGAGGGTGATCCAACTTTTTTTTTAAATTAATGTTGGTCCACCGTCTGCGACGCTGGTCCAACATTAACACAACATTGGGTCAACAGCTGTTGTTATGTTCATCTAGCTCATTTAATATGACTTGTAATTCGCGCTCGCTATTAAATGATCAAATGTTGATCATGCATGTTTATCGGTTTTTGCATTGTGTTTTTGTGTTTGCTTAAATAGTTGTAGTTGGAATACTCAGGTTAAGTTGTAATACATCTGTTATTAAGTTCCCTAAGAAACTGACATCTCAGCCGAACTCTCATATCTTCATTTTACGACAAATATACCACGAAATAGCACAAATCGATTTATTTTTATTTTCCAGAGGGCATGCCCCCCCCCCCCTAGGCCCCTGCTGTCAAACGTTCTTTTTTGGGTGGAAATCTGAGCACCCCCCCTTATTTATTTCTGGATACGCCACTGAGAATCAGTACATTCCCCATGCGCATGCTCAACTCGTTTTGCAATACGTGGATTTCCCCGAGGAAACAAATTTCACAATCCATGGCCCCTCGCGGTATAGAAAAATCCACGGCTAGCTGACACCAATTAGTGGTATATAATATACTCACCTTTCCCACGTCCAGCCTCTTACAGCCAGAGGCATCGCAAACTCGGGTCGACGCTGGCCCAACGGTAAACTAACATTGTCTGAACTACTCTGGTTTGCACATCACCCCAGACAGTCTGTTTCCGGTTTCACTCACACAAATAACCCGCGGACAAAGACTCCATCTCTGTAATGGTTGCTCCATACAATCTGGCTTATTATCGTCATTATAGACACCTCTATAGTGTCTGGTTACTTCACCTGGTGCTTCCTAAGCCATAGAAGCATCATAGAATCCGGCTTATTATAGACGCCTTCAGTGTCTGATTACTTAACCTCATAAGCCATACAAACATCTGGTAGGTGCTCATATAACTTGGCACGTGGCACGATGACTTAGCGCTTTGCAGTTAGGCAGTTAGGTTTTGGTCATGTTTGTTTGTTTGTTTGTCTGTCTGTCATCAGGATTACAAAGTAATGAGCCGATTTGCATGAAACTTTTACAAGAGAAGTGTCTCGGGCAAAGGAACGATCGTAATCCGCATCCAAGATCCGGATTACGATGTGGTGTGGTGTGGTGTGGTGTGGTGTGGTGTGGTGTGGTGTGGTGTGGTGTCACGTATTAACTATAAGATCCCGTCATTCACATATTGTGCCATTAACAACACATCTCACCAACTTACATGCAGCAGTTGATCACGCCCTATGTTCCTGCGCGTACGTTGAGATCCGGATATATGTGTCTGCTCAATGTACCATTCAACAGCCTGAAACGATTTGGAGCAGTGTGTTTTAGTGGAGCTGCCCCAGTAATGTAGAACAATCTCCAGACAATTTAAGAAAGTCACTAAATTTGGCTACATTCAAAATTAATCTTAAAACACAATCTTTCCTTTCATATATATTATGAAACATTCAAATTATGTTAGTATTTAGCATCTCAATGTAAATACAATAGTAAAGGACTACTATAGTAAAGGACAATTTTGTCTGCATAATTCCAATATTCTAGAGCCCTTATTCACGTACAAGTACGATATGTCGTTGGCTTCTGATTCTGAGTGGTCATTTACAGTTATATAATGTCAATCATTTTCTATTCTGTACTCAGCAGCATAATTTTTCATTGCACAGAAGAAAACAATAAGATAATTAGTAATTACGGTATTATATATCCTTTCAAGAAACTTAACAAAGATTCGCAAGGTAATTTCAAGGTCACATAAGGTCATTAAAGGGTCATGTAAATTTAAATGCTAATTGCTTGCCACAAAATACAAACAATGCATTCAATTAATTATTAATTACAGAAATATCAATCCATATAAGGGGTATTTCAATATTTGTCCTCTTTGCGCACTACAACAAAATGACAATATCATTTTATTTATTTGACCTATACATTTGCAGCAGGCTGCTGTCTTGCATTTAGTTTTACAGCCACATGATACAAGCTGAACAACAGAACTGAAGGTAAAAATGAAATGAAATGAATCGGGCTTTAGGCCACCTTTGTGCACATATAGGCTAAACTGGGCCAGGAGAACCTCCTGAGGATGGTGAGATGAATGAGATGACTGGCGGTCTGAGGCCGAGCACGCTACCTCTCGGTCACGGAGGCTCCCCACAATACTGACTTTCACACGTGGATGGGGAAGAAACATTTTTGTTTCTTTCAAACCGCCGAGACCGGGAACCGAACCCCGAACTCTGGCGTGAAAGGCAGCGGTGCTAACCACTACCCTAGGGCCCCCGCCCGAACTGAAGGTAATGTTGTCCATATAATTTCAAGCGTTGTATCATGTAGCTTCCATCCACCCGTTTGCCATGACACTTGTAATGTCTGTATACCGACATCACCCTGTAACCAGATCTTCGATTGATGGTTGCAGCGAGCCAGGTGTAAATCCAGAGCATCCTTTGTTGGCGGCAATTTGTCCAAATCTCTACTCCCTCTCTCAAAGATGTCACTTCTGGCTTTTTCTACACCTCCCATTACATCTGGTGCACCATACAACCTGCAAACAAACTGTTCCACAGGCTACAACGGACCGTCTCCGCCTACACCTTGCATCAAGTGTGAGTGCTCCTTATACACTTTCCAACTTTGCCAAATCCTGTCAGGGATGATGTGCTGTCGCAACCAGTAAAAGCATGGAAGCCGAGAATGTTGTTAGCTACCTGCTGTGAATGAAGTTGTGATATGATGTGGATTGGGTAGTACTTTCGCTGCTTAGCAGTTCCACTCATCATCCAGACTTCCACATCACGATACATATAAGTGAAATGCATCAGCAAAAGTAAGACATCTGTGTCTTGACACCTCACCATTAGCCGATTGTATCCATCCTTTATTGCACTAAGAACATGGTGAATAAGGCGCGTGTCAGCCTCCTCATGGTTGCAAACTAGATGTGTAAGATAATCATTCTGTACGGACTGTGCTTTTGTTGTGTCAGAAAAAAACCCACTTGTCAGCAAGTCGCAATTATTAGGAAGGTTTGTACCGAAGCTTATCATGTAAGAGGACAGAAAGTTTGCCAGGTCTGCCTTGTTCTAAGCCAGAGTAATAAATTGGCTCCAGACCTGAGGTAGAGGTATCTCACCATGATCTAGGCATTTTCGGATTGGTCTCATCTGAGAAGATTTTTTTTTTCTTGTAGGTGCTTTGATTGAGTTCACTATGTAGGGGCAGCGATATTTGTACGGGCGTAAATTATTAGTGCTAAAAAATTTAAGCTGTTGTCTATATAATCATGGTTCATAAAAACAATATTTCACCGTTCAGAAATTTTATACATTAGACTGACCATTAAAACAGAATATGGTTGCTAACCTTCACAGCTTAACTATATTGGTCAATTATTAGACTGGATGCCGCCAGTTTCCTTAACTATAGTGGTACTATTTTTATAGCGAAAGACCGTCACTTCTGTGAAGGCAAGTAATATTCTCCAAGATAGGCAACTATTATGATTCATAAAAATGTTTTAATTTCAATATAAATTCATACAAAATTGAAAGCTGCTGCCTATCTTGCAGAGGTTTCACAATAATTATTTCAACATTCAGAAAATTAATGCACTGGACTGATCATCATGGACAGACAATTATGGTAACCAAAAATTAGGTTGGTTTAACGTAAGGCCTATAGTAACCTTCACAACTTAACTATATTGGTCAATTATTAGCCTGAATGCCGCCAGTTCCCTCAGGAATAGTGGTAGGCCTACTATTTATATAGCGGAAGATCGCCGCTTCTGTGAAGGTAACTAAAATTATTTACCGGACCATTTCGGTATAACTACATGCTGTAGGTCTACACATAGCTTTAGGCCTATGTAGAGGGGGGGGGGGGGGCGTGATTACTTGTGTACATATTTCACACAGGATGAAAATGTTGATTAACAGCAGTGTGAATAATAAACACAGCTCAGACAGTTACTGTAGGTCTGTACTTAGTGTGTTACTGCTCAAGTGATATCATTATCAAACGGAGGGGGGGGGGGGGGGCTGGTCATGGATATGGACTATTGAGTGGGCCTATATTATTGTAGCTACAATATATTTTAGTCATGCGCGGATCCAGACGGGGGCGCGCACTCTCATCCCTTTTTGCGCCAAATTATTTAAAAAGTCCCCTAAATTAGCCAAAATAATCTTGGGGGCGAGCCCCTGAACCCCTTGCACCCCTCCTTTTTCAAATCCTGGATCCGCACCTGTTAGTGGCGGGGGTAGCTTGTGGGCTACATTTTTTTAAATAGGGGCAACGATATTTGTAGGGTCGTAAAAAAATGACTGAAAATCAACGAAAATCATGACATTGACAACGGACAGTTCAGTGTTTACCATAATCATAATGTGTAGCCTATGTCACGATAAGACAAGTGAAATTAAACAAGTATAGGTCTTATTCTAGCCCTATTTCTACATGTTTTTGTTAAGTCAACAGTTGGCACCATGTGGATTGATAATAATTTAATACTGATACAACGTCATATTATTTGCTGATTGGTTATTGACTGATACTGAAAAAGGGTCGGAGAACTGAACAAACGCGAAACTTCATCAGACGGCGAGAGGGTCTATTTCTTATAATATCGCTCACTTTTACTGGGCGCATTTAAAACCACTTGTGGTCTAAATGGGACAATAAATACATAGTGTATGATACATTGAACCATTATATAAGGATATTTTCCAATATATCTACATTTTATACATTAAAACGTCTATATTTGATAAAGGATAGGACGAGAACATTTGTGTTGATATTGACAACATGTTGAAAATGACAAAGCACCGCGGCGCGCTGCTAGAAGGCGCAGCAACGTATCAGAACAATTCTGCAAAATTCTCCATAAATCTGCCTCACAAAAACCGCTTGGAAAGGTCGAAAAAATTAAAAAATTAATGGTTACCCCCCACATGTCAAAAAGTTATATATAATCTCTCATTCTGGGGCGGTTACCCGGTTGTAACAAAAAACGCCATCAACTTTTTTTAGAGTGATTTAATAGCTGTTGGCCGGCCATCTAAATTATGATGTCTCTCACTGAACGATGATGCTTCTGGTGAACAGGAGCCTGCAGTGGTTTTATGAAAAACCACGACATATCTACAACCCTCACAGCGCGGGGATCGACTTTAGTCGTCAGTATCTGACTTGTACAGTCGATCCATGCAAAAACATCTATACAGCTCGTAGACTTAATTAGGTATTCAAATAAATCGGAACGAGCTGAGTAAGACATTTATGATGATTTCAAGTTGAAAAAATCCTTTGATTTCAATGTTAGAGTCGGGAGCTTCGCCTTTAGTTCTTCCACCCTTCCATTCTATCATAGACAATTAGACGGTATTTACCTGCGCACAAAGCTGCAATTAGCTACAAGATGAAGGATGGATATTATATCAAACAGGCTATTTTTACGTCCAAGTAAACTAGGTTTTCACATTAAACATGCTGCTATGTTTGGACTATATTATATTTTTTTGTCATATTTAGGTGCTATTTTTAGCAATTCATCCAACGGGAGCAAACTGCTGATTTCCACATGGTTATATTTTGTAACATGTAGGCTGTGTGTCTATTAAGCGATATTAGATGACTACATTACACACAGCCCGTGTACAAAGTATTTTTTTAACGGATGTTAAAACATACCACTACATTATTTGCTTTGTCCGACCACTACATTCTTAGCTGGGAATGGATAGTTATTGTTGACCAAGTACAGACCAATCATCATGGTAGGCCTATGGTATTATAATCAGTCGGTCGATATGTTGATTATCCTTATTGTGGTCGGATGTGATTTAAGTCAGTTAAAACCCTTGGAGCTCTACATTCTTAGCTGTGGAGCCTTCGGCCTCGACCTTTTCCACAGCTAAGAATGTAAAGCTCCGAGGATTTTTCCAATACGTAACCGTTGAAATGATATAATGTTAGTTTTCATACAAATATACTAATTTTCGTCGTTTAAAGCAAAACACACATTCAACGATTTCATCTCCAAACGACGAGAATATAATTGCAAACGGTGTTCATTCTAGTGCAATATATGAAAATACAAAATGGCTATTTTTAATCTTAACACGACGAGGCGGCCATTAATATGATCGCCTGGTCGCTTAAGCTTAACGTAACATATATTTCTCTGAAGCGCACATTACTCGTTGTACGGTATGTGTAAATACCCATATATTTGACCAGGTGGAAAAGAGCAGTCGTAGGCCTATTAAATCGCATACAGGTGAGAAAATTATAACCAATAATTGACTAGATGACATAATTAGTTCTACAACAAAAGAGCAAACTTCATTTGTGACATTTGTCTCGTGTTCGTCAAATCTGTGCTGTAAACATTCCTAGATGCATATAACAAAAGGCAGTGTGTCATCTCCCGTGCTTTATAATTGACCAGGTGACAGAGATCATGCGTATCATGTTCAATTCAGGTGGGAACATTATGGCCACAGATCTAATTGACTGGTATGACGTAGATTAGATCAGTCGTATAACAAAGGGTCAAACATCATTTGTCTGACATTTGTCTGGTGTTGGGAAAATCTTTTCTGCAAACATTGTTATATTATTATATAATATTTCCAGGTAGGCTACTACAGAGTTTACCGCCTTCTGTATTAACTTGCTTAAATTGATTGCGTCGCTTTAATCCTTCTGGTGCTGGATTGTTTCTTACTGTTTTCCTTATTTGAAGCTGGAATTGCTAACGCAAATTCAAGCTTCAAATGACGAAAAATATATATTTTCGTGAAAAATAACCATCTACTAAACTAAATTATTCGATTAATTGAGCGTCTCCCGTATCGTTTACAGTGACACTTTATTGGGTTCAAAAAATATATAAGATCCTGGCAAGACGATGCTTGCCCCTTACAACCCTGAAATGTATTTTTAAAAGCCATGGAGATCAAGCATTTTTTTCAATTTAAAGTCATCATAAATGTCTTAGTCAGCTCTGTCCGCTTCATTTGCATACCTATTTTATGGGTCTACGGCCATTAGAAATATTTAATTCTTTCAATGCAGGGACCGACTTTAGTAAAATAGGCAAATATATTATATAGAAAACATCAATTTCAGCATGGTTAAGCCATGCAACATAAGCCATACATGATTAGACACGTATATTGTGCACCAGCATTTAAAAAAAGCAGTAGATTCGTAGATCCGAATCTACTTTTTTAGCAATAGACTGGCGTCACAGGTGTATTTTTAATCTACATATAGATTGACTGTCTTCAATTTGTCGTGGAAACCCTCAAATCAGGCATACAACAACTCTAATCAATGTCAAATCTCTTATGGAATTACGTTGACATGACATCCGGCCATTAGATCCACATATAGTTTTACTGCCTTTCAAATTGTCCTGGAAAACCCTCTGGATTCTCGCCATCATTGTCAAATCCCTTATGGACTTACGCTGACATGACATACGAGTCAATAACAAAAGATCAAGCTCCATGCTCACCCTGTGTAACTCTATATCACAGGCATCACGACTGGTTCAGCTATAAGTGGCTTCATTTGTGCCACAGTCGCGGACGACAAACCAGCATTATGTCTATTGTGTATACAAGTGTTGATTTAATGCTGGTTAATCGTCGAGGACAATGAACCAGCATTAAACTAGCATTGCTCCAGCGTCTGGGTTGATGACATATCTCATCACAACCCACAAAACGTTGAATCAATGTTGGTTTGATGTTGGCCCATCGTCTCCGAAGTTGGGCCAACATCAAACCAACGTTGGCTCAATGTCTTGCGTTTGCAGAGAATGTAACAAGTCATTCAAGAGGGCAATTCACACATGAAGGTTAATGATGCTTGTCGCATCTGTGTCTTAAACAGTTTGCTCGTTCCGCTTCATTTGAATACCTATGATATGGGTCTACAGCCATTATACATTTATTAATTCTTTCAGTGCGGTGATAGGCTTTAAAAGTCAGATTCTATACAAATAGTTACTGCTTAAAATAGAACAGGTGAAAGGCAGAGATTCTCCTTTACGGTTTGTTCAGATAATATATGACCTATATTTGCGAAATTAATGTTGAAATGGTCTGCTAACTTTTTTTTTATTTCTCATTAGGTCTCCATTTATATTTAGACTATCAGGATAAACACCGATATGTTTTTTTCTTATCGAATATTTCCTTGATAGTTCCCTAAGTTGTGTGTAATTCGTCACGCCATCTATTGAAGGTCAGGGTGAAGGTGTGGAATTCGTCACTCCATTCAGTTAATGCTGGGTAAAGGTCTGTAATTCATCATGCCTTCTAGTGAATGCTGGTGTTGAGATGTGTAATTCTTCACGCCATCTAGTGAATACTAAGTGGAGGTGTGTAATTCATCACGCCATCTAGTGAATGCTGGTGTTGAGATGTGTAATTCTTCACGCCATCTAGTGAATACTAAGTGGAGGTGTGTAATTCATCACGCCATCTAGTGAATGCTGGTGTTGAGATGTGTATTTCGCCATCTAGTGAATGCCGGGGTGGAGGTGTGTAATTTATCACGCCATCTAGTGAACGTTGAAATGTGTAGTTGATCACGCCATTTAGTGAATATTGGGGTAGAGTTGTGTAATTTGTCACGCCATCTAGTGAATACATGGGAGGTGTAAAATTCATCACTTCATCTAGTAAAATACTTGGGTTGAAGTGTGTAATTCATCAGGCCATCTGGTGACTGCTGGGTTGAGGTTAGACTGTTTCCCTGCTCTATGCCACCTGGCGATAAGAGACAGGTACCGGCCGATATGGCCTTGACCTTGGCTGCTTTGTTTTCATCATGGCGGCAACGTCGTGAACGATGCATCGCCGCTGCATTTGCCAGTGTTTAATCACGTTATCATAACCATAAAAAATAACATATATTAATTAGGTACATGGCTCAACATACATCGCATTGAAATACAAACACATAAAAGGGCTTGTGACAGCAATTGAACGCGATGTCATCTGCGTATTAGACTACAACAGGTCATTTGAAGGCGGAGGAATGTTCAAAAATTTGTGACAAATCAGGGGTTTCCGGACGTTTCGCATCATTGCCAGTTCGCCGTCTATACAATATAGCCGTGAATGGCAATAGACGTTTCGCATCAGAGTCATTTCGCATCATAGTCATTTTGCCGTCGCTGTTCCATTACTGTGGCTGGATTTTCCCGTCATTCAGTCAACGATAGGTAGTCTACTCTACTAGTCTCTAGTCTAGATGTAGGACAGTCTGTTTCACCAAATCCTGGGAGTTGAGTTTTTTCAATTTGCTCGGTCGCTCTATGAAAAATTTACCAAAAATTTTTCTCGGATCATTTTTTCATCTTCCCCCAACATCCCTGAAAATTTGGTGGATTTTTTTTGTGTACTGGCAAAGTTAGACCATTTGGCATGTAATAAATTTTCAAAATTACAGCTCTCTTTAACACCATTACCGCGAAACAAGAATTCTATTACATGCCAAATGGTCCAACTTCCAAAATACACAACACAATTGCACCAAATTTTCAGGGATGTTAGGGGAAGATGAAAAATTGATCCGAGAAAAAAATTGTTAAAAAAATTTGAAGAGCGACCAAGCAAATTGGTAAAAGGATACTCCCAGGATCTGGTGAAATAGACTGTAGGCCTAGCGTTAAATTCCATAACTTTAAAAATTATCCAATAACATTATGCTGAGCCTTTTTTCGTAACTGCCGACATGCTAAAAGAAATATTTGACCACACTCCACAGTTTTCACCGAGCAAGAAAAATGCTGTGCTAGATCTGGATGAATTTCTGAGCTGAATTTTTAAAACGTTCAAACCATCATCCTTGGTGGAGACTTTAATTTTCCTGATATAGACTAGGAAAATAGTCTATTTTTGCCCTCAGCCACCAACAAGAGGCAGTGCGAACATCTTTTGTCTAGCCTGGATGAAAATGCCTTGACCCAAGTACAAAAAGAACCCACCACAGATGAGAACATTTTAGACCTCTGTATAACTAATAAACCAGGCTTAATTAAATCATCCCGCAGCGTCCCCGGAATTTGGACCACTGTGCAGTAGGCCTACTGACAGAAGCAGACATCAACCCGATCCATATCGACCGCTCGCCCAGTGCGTCAGTTCAAAAAAGCAAGTTGGGAAAACATCAGGAAAGAAATTAGGAGACATTGGGCCTCCCTTTCCAAAGATAGCCCCAATAATTCGGTAAACAAAAAATGGTTAAGGTTAATGTTTATCTTGATAGACTGCCTGAATAAATTTGTACTAACAAAATTAACATCTGAACGCCAGAACTTGCCCTGGCTTAATAAATCGCTCCGCAAGGCTATTCGCAAAAAGGCAAGACTTTATAACAGAGCGAAACTTCAAAAAGACCTGACCTTTGGGCAAAATATAAATTACAGAAACGGGACACACAGCAAAACCTCAGACGTACCCGTTGGTCCTTTACTAACGACAAACTTTTAACATCTCTGGAAACTCAAAATTCAAAGCCTTTTTGGCGCTATATAAAATCACAGCACCAGGATAGGTGTGGTGTCTCTCCCTTATTGCATTATGGCCAACTGCATTCAGACAGCAGACGCAAGGCCGAAATCCTCAACCAACAGTTTTGCTCAGTATTTACTGATGAGGACACCACTAATATGCCTAAATTACAAGGAACATCAACATCTGACATAGATATTATTGAAATTACACAGTCTGGTATAACTAAATTATTGAGTGAACTAAACATGCTAAACGCCGATAAAGCACCCGGACCTAATTTTTCCATTTTTACCCTTGGTGCGCCCCATGAAAAAGTGCAGGGCAGGCAAAGAAAACTTCACCCAGGTTTTACCCTTGGCAAACTAGTGCAGGCTTCCCCAGGTAGGCCCCTATCTCAATTCTTCAAGATTCCCACATTGTTCTGTCCAAACGGTCTTAATGATGTCCTCATAACACGAAAACACGATATGTTGATTTTCCTTATTGTGGTCGGGTGTGATTTAAGTCAGTTAAAACCCGCGGAGCTCTACATTCTTAGCTGTGGAGCCTTCGGCCTCGGCCTTTTCCACAGCTAAGAATGTAAAGCTCCGAGGATTTTTCCAATACGTAACCGTTGTAATGATATAATGTTAGTTTTCATACAAATATACTAATTTTCGTCGTTTAAAGCAAAACACACATTCAACGATTTCATCTCCAAACGACGAGAATATAATTGCAAACGGTGTTCATTCTAGTGCAATATATGAAAATACAAAATGGCTATTTTCAATCTTAACACGACGAGGCGGCCATTAATATGATCGCCTGGTCACATTGAGTAGGGAGAAACAATGATATTTGACTCGGAACCCACATAGGATCAACGGGGCTCGAGACCGGGACATATCCAATAACTCTATCTGTCAATGAAAATAATGAAAAGATCATTTATCCATACCGGAAGTGGAGTAATTTATGTACAGCTGGGTAAGATATCTTGATTCTAAATTTACTATGAAATGGAGTGTATATGATATGTACAAAATGTCACCACTGCTGTTCGAAACTGACCTTTTCCAGTGTTTAGTGAATCATATCTTGCCATCTTTGTTTCAACACTTATTTAACTGCTGCTCACACATATTCCAATGATTTTATAGTAGCAGCACTTTATATCACATAAAACCGAAGACAGTGCTGAAAGATAGAGATTGATTTAGCTGCCGGTTTCTGGTAAAACTGTCTGTTTTTAAGTTATTGTTTTTAATGTTTTATCACAAGTGTCTACAAATATTGCCAGCTGATGTTTTTCGATGTATACGTTTATGGCACTACAGATACATATTATCTTAATCTGGTGTTATTATTATCCGTATATCCAAGGGGGCCTTGAGTGAGCCATTAACACGACGCGTCGTACTAGTGCTGGTACAATGTTGGCACAGCCTTGCAGATTTTTGTCACATTTTTCTGTTTTATTTTGTAGTTCTCTCAAGCTTAACGTAACATATATTTCTCTGAAGCGCACATTACTCGTTGTACGGTATGTGTAAATACCCATATATTTGACCAGGTGGAAAAGAGCAGTCGAGGCCTATTAAATCGCATACAGGTGAGAAAATTATAACCAATAATTGACTAGATGACATAATTAGTTCTACAACAAAAGAGCAAACTTCATTTGTGACATTTGTCTCGTGTTCGTCAAATCTGTGCTGTAAACATTCCTAGATGCATATAACAAAAGGCAGTGTGTCATCTCCCGTGCTTTATAATTGACCAGGTGACAGAGATCATGCGTATCATGTTCAATTCAGGTGGGAACATTATGGCCACAGATCTAATTGACTGGTATGACGTAGATTAGATCAGTCGTATAACAAAGGGTCAAACATCATTTGTCTGACATTTGTCTGGTGTTGGGAAAATCTTTTCTGCAAACATTGTTATAATATTATATGATATTTCCAGGTAGGCTACTACAGAGTTTACCGCCTTCTGTATTAACTTGCTTAAATTGATTGCGTCGCTTTAATCCTTCTGGTGCTGGATTGTTTCTTACTGTTTTCCTTATTTGAAGCTGGAATTGCTAACGCAAATTCAAGCTTCAAATGACGAAAAATATATATTTTCGTGAAAAATAACCATCTACTAAACTAAATTATTTTATTAATTGAGCGTCTCCCGTATCGTTTACAGTGACACTTTATTGGGTTCAAAAAATATATAAGATCCTGGCAAGACGATGCTTGCCCCTTACAACCCTGAAATGTATTTTTAAAAGCCATGGAGATCAAGCATTTGTTTCAATTTAAAGTCATCATAAATGTCTTAGTCAGCTCTGTCCGCTTCATTTGCATACCTATGTTATGGGTCCACGGCCATTAGAAATATTTAATTCTTTCAATGCAGGGACCGACTTTAGTAAAATAGGCAAATATATTATATAGAAAACATCAATTTCAGCATGGTTAAGCCATGCAACATAAGCCATACATGATTAGACACGTATATTGTGCACCAGCATTTAAAAAAAGCAGTAGATTCGTAGATCCGAATCTACTGTTTTAGCAATAGAGTGACGTCACCGGTGTATTTTAAATCTACATATAGATTGACTGTCTTCAATTTGTCCTGGAAAACCCTCAAATCAGGCATACAACAACTCTAATCAATGTCAAATCTCTTATGGAATTACGTTGACATGACATCCGGTCATTAGATCCACATATAATTTGACTGCCTTATAAATTGTCCTGGAAAACCCTCTGGATTTGCGCCATCATTGTCAAATCCCTTGTGGACTTACGCTGACATGACATACGAGTCAATAACAAAAGATCAAACTCCCGGCTCGCTCTGTGTAACTCTATATCTCAGGCATCACGGCGGGTTCAGCCTAAGTAGTTTCATTTGTGCCACAGTCGCGGACAACGAACCAGCATTATGTCTATTGTGTATACAAGTGTTGATTTAATGCTGGTTAATCGTCGAGGACAATGAACCAGCATTAAACTAGCATTGCTCCAGCGTCTGGGTTGATGAAATATATGAGCAAAGGCTCATCACAACCCACGAAACGTTGAACGAATGTTGGTTTGATGTTGGCCCATCGTCTCCGACGTTGGGCCAACATCAAACCAACGTTGGCTCAATGTCTTGCGTTTGCAGAGAATGTAACAAGTCATTCAGGAGGGCAATTTACACATGAAGGTTAATGATGCTTGTCGCATCTGTGTCTTATACAGTGAGCTCGTTCCGCTTCATTTCAATACATATGATACGGGTCTACGGCCATTATACATTTGTTAATTCTTTCAGTGCGGTGATAGGCTTTAGCCGTCAAATTCTATACAAATAGTTACTGCTTAAAATAGAACAGGTGAAAGGCAGAGATTCTCCTTTACGGTTTGTTCAGATAATATATGACCTATATTTGCGAAATTAATGTTGAAATGGTCTGCTAACTTTTTTTCATTTCTAATTAGGTCTCAATTTATATTTAGACTATCAGGAGAAACACCAATATGTTTTTTTCTTATCGAATATTTCCTTGATAGCTCCCCAATTTGTGTGTAATTCGTCACGCCATTTATTGAAGGTCAGGGTAAAGGTGTGGAATTCGTCACTTTATTCAGCTAATACTGGGTAAAGGTCTGTAATTCATCATGCCTTCTAGTGAATACTGGTGTTGAGATTTGTAATTCGTCACGCCATCTAGTGAATACTGGGTGGAGGTGTGTAATTCATCACGCCATCTAGTGAATGCTGGTGTTGAGATGTGTAATTCATCACGCCATCTAGTGAATACTGGTGTTGAGATTTGTAATTCGTCACGCCATCTAGTGAATACTGGGTGGAGGTGTGTAATTCATCACGCCATCTAGTGAATGCTGGTGTTGAGATGTGTAATTCATCACGCCATCTAGTGAATACTGGTGTTGAGATTTGTAATTCGTCACGCCATCTAGTGAATACTGGGTGGAGGTGTGTAATTCATCACGCCATCTAGTGAATGCTGGTGTTGAGATGTGTAATTCATCACGCCATCTAGTGAATACTGGTGTTGAGATTTGTAATTCGTCACGCCATCTAGTGAATACTGGGTGGAGGTGTGTAATTCATCACGCCATCTAGTGAATGCTGGTGTTGAGATGTGTATTTCGTCACGCCATCTAGTGAATACTGGGTGTATGTGTGTTATTCATCACGCCATCTAGTGAATGCTGGTGTTGAGATGTGTATTTCGTCACGCCATCTAGTGAACGCTGGGTGGAGGTGTGTAATTCATCACGCCATTTAGGCTAGTGAATGCTGTGGTAGGGATGTGTAATTTATCACGCCATCTAGTGAATGCTGGGGTGGAGGTGTGTAATTTATCACGCCATCTAGTGAACGTTGAGATGTGTAGTTAATCACGTCATTTAGTGAATATTGAGGTAGAGGTGTGTAATTTGTCACGCCATCTAGTGAATACGTGTGAGGTGTAAAATTCATCACTCCATCTGGTAAAATACTTGGGTTGAAGTGTGTAATTCATCAGGCCATCTGGTGACTGCTGGGTTGAGGTGTGCAATTTATGACGGCATCTAATGAATGCTGGTGTTAAGATGTGTAATTCGTGACGCCATCTAGTGAAAACTAGAGTTGAGTTGTGTAACTCGTCACGGCATCTGGGGTATGCTAGGGTAGAGGTGTGTAATTCGTCACGCCATCTAGTGAATACTGGGGTAGAGTTGCGTAATTCGTCACGCCATCTAGTGAATACTAGGGTAGATATGTGTAGCTCGACACGCCATCTAGTGAATGCTGGTGTGGAGATGTGTATTTCGTCTTATAAGCCATTTAGTGAATACTAGGGAAGTGTGTAATTCATCACGCCATCTAGTGAATGCTGGTGTTGAGATGTGTATTTCGTCAAGACATCTAGTAAATGCTGGTGTGGAGATGTGTATTTCGTCACGCCATCTAGTGAATGCTGGTGTGGAGATGTGTATTTCGTCACGCCATCTAGTGAGTGCTGGTGTGAAGGTGTGTAATTCGTCGTATAGGCCCTAAGCCATTTATTGAACACTAGGGGGGGTGTGTAATTCATCACGCCATCTAGTGAATGCTGGTGTTGAGATGTGTAATTTATCACGCCATCTAATGAATGCTGGTGTTGAGCTGTGTAATTCGTCACGCCGTCTAGGGTATGCTGGTGTTTAGGTGTATAATTCGTGACGCCATCTAGTGAATGCCGGTGTTGAGATGTGTAATTCATCACACCATCTAGTGAATGCCGGTGTTGAGATGTGTAATTCATCACACCATCTAGTGAATGCTGGTGTTGAGATGTATAATTCGTCACGCCATCTAGTGAATGCCGATGTTGAGATGTGTAATTCAGCACGCCATCTAGTGAATGCTGGTGTTGAGATGTGTAATTCGTCACGCCGTCTAGTGAATGCTGGTGTTGAGATGTATAATTCGTCACGCCATCTAGTGAATGCCGATGTTGAGATGTGTAATTCAGCACGCCATCTAGTGAATGCTGGTGTTGAGATGTGTAATTCGTCACGCCGTCTAGGGTATGCTGGTGTTTAGGTGTATAATTCGTGACGCCATCTAGTGAATGCCGGTGTTGAGATGTGTAATTCATCACACCATCTAGTGAATGCCGGTGTTGAGATGTGTAATTCATCACACCATCTAGTGAATGCTGGTGTTGAGATGTATAATTCGTCACGCCATCTAGTGAATGCCGATGTTGAGATGTGTAATTCAGCACGCCATCTAGTGAATGCTGGTGTTGAGATGTGTAATTCGTCACGCCGTCTAGTGAATGCTGGTGTTTAGGTGTATAATTCGTGACGCCATCTAGTGAATGTTGGGTAGAGGTGTGTAATTTCTCACGCCATCTAATGAATGTTGTTGTAGAGGTATACTGCTGTGATATTAACAGATGTTGTTCCTTCCATGAGGCGCAGTAATACTTGCTGGAATGTTTCATCATGGGAGCAGTAAAACTCACAATTCTGTATGTCCGTCTATACTAAGTTGATAACATTTCCCATAGGACAGCGGATGGATTCCCCGTGGGTGCTGTATGTGTCTGAACCTACTTCGTGGCAAGCCATAAGCCGCCTGGTTTCTGATTCGCAATCAAGTCCCTCTTAAGAAACCTGCAAAAAATAATTACAACATTTATTACGCTATTACTTATATAGGCTCTAAATATAGAATTTTTCAAAATACGTCGATGTGGGTTTTGTTGGCACAGGAAACAAATAAAAAAGGTCTAGTTCGACTGTTAAGATTAACCCTACAACAATCTGATACAACCAACACTGTTCAGACACACCCCCTCCAATGTTCGAAATGACCCCAAGTGTTGGGAAAAATCTAACTTTAGCATGTTTTTCTCACTCTACTTTATTTTCGATTTGAGAATAATGTATGTTAAACATAACATCTGTAGTCGAAAACTTTTCGACAAAAATATCAGTTTCCTTACTTTATCATATAAAGAATTAAATCATTTTTTCAAAAATTTGTACGAACTAGCCCCGGTCTCCCCTAGATGTGATCTTCTAAAAATGTAAATATATTTAGTAGAATCAATATAATACCCAACTATATGTTGCAGAGTAAAACCAAAGGGCGAGAAGATAGTCCACATCAGTGCTGCTATCCTGATAAGATCGCAAGGCTCTGACACAGTGACCTACATTTTTAAATGTAATAGTTCTCATACGATCAAAAGTTTACGCCTGCTGAAAATGGCCTAGTTTTCATTGGCACTTGAAATATTCGTCTCAATTTCATGGCATCCGAGTTTTTTGGTAGGCAGGGCGAGTGTCGTTTTTACACAGCTGGCTGTGGAAGCAAAATGGCGGCTAGTTTGACTGGGCCTACGATAAATGAGTTAGGCGGCTCAGTCATACTGGGTACAGTGGATAAGGGGCGAGTGGATAGTTTACATCAGTTATCCAAGGTTCGAGTGGATAGTCTACATCAGTGCTCCAAGGGGCGAGTGGATTATCTATATCAGTGCTCCAAGGGGCGAGTGGATAGTGTACATCAGTGCTCCAAGGAGCGAGTGGATAGTGTACATCAGTGCTCCAAGGAGCGAGTGTATGGCCTACATCAATGCTCCAAGGGGCGAGAGGATAGGTTACTCCAGTGGTCAAAGGGGCGAGTGGATAGGCCACAATTCAGCACTCCAGATATGGTGCGTATTTGTAGCAGAGTGAAACCAAGGGAAGGGTGGATAGTTTAGTTCAGTCATAACAGACAATTGGATATAAGAAAATTAGGAAGGCTTTCACGCCATTAACATTTATAGTGTAACCTTCCCTTTTGGATGTGTTTTCGCAATATATAGTGATGATGTTTCCCTGCAATATTATCATTGGGTCTTTATGATTTGTAAAGCAGATAATAATGGAACTACCCAAAGAAAAAAACCCTTTATTATACCCTCTTATTCCCTCGTCAATTTTTTTTAACCTGCTATAATTTCAAGAAGATAAAATATATACTTCCTTTAATATTACAAACATATTTTCCAACAACTTTAAATGAACAAAATTCAGTGGAATATTTTAATTATATGTTAGCTTAAGAACATGTCATAACGCAGAACGTTATATACATGTTTGAAAGACTTTAAAGCATATTAAATGGTTCGAGAAGGTTTTGTGCTACTTGGATCCCACTTACGTCCAACATTGAGATGGAATTGGGATTGGCCCAATGCACCATTTTCTCAATAGGTGCAAAATGTATTTCGAGTTAGTTGTGTGTGCTTTTACCTGTAATACTGCTACTGAGATCGGGTCAACTAAGGTAGATCGCCAGATTATTGCTGATAAGGGTTCCGTTGTCCTGCGTCACTGTCGGGATAAATCACATTATATCTTTGACCTGAAATCAATAGAATATCTGTATAAACACAGGAGACAACAAGCTATAATTATACATTGTACCCGGAACAACATTAACTGAAAGCAATAGAGTGTCTGTTAAACACAGGAGACAACATTGAACCGGAATGTTCTCTGAACAAACTAGTCGATTTGAGTAGTATTTTCTCTGCACTAAAATCAAATTTCTGCATAGATGACTAAAACTCGTCTCTACTGGTTTCATACGAGGCTGTATCGTCCTTTGGGCGAAATAGCTATATGTTCCTCTGTGGAATAGAATTAGGCAAGGTTGATATGCGGGACGATACAACATTAGCCATGATATAAGTTATAAGTAATTGCACGTACTATACATTCATCTCATCAACAGACTGTAGCAAAGATTATCTTTAAAAATAGTAGGCTGTTATTAAGGCAGCTGTGCCATAATATTTACATTGTGGCGGACCCCACTCTTGTAGACGTTGTCCATGATGCGCATGTGTGGGCGCTCTGAAATCAATAGAATATCTGTATAAACACAGGAGACAACAAGCTATAATTATACATTGTACCCGGAACAACATTAACTGAAACCAATAGTGTCTGTTAAACACAGGAGACAACATTGAACCGGAATGTTGTCTGAACAAACTAGTCGATTTGAGTAGTATTTTCTCTGCACTAAAATCAAATTTCTGCATAGATGACTAAAACTCGTCTCTACTGGTTTCATACGAGGCAGTATCGTCCTTTGGGCGAAATAGCTATATGTTCCTCTGTGGAATAGAATTAGGCAAGGTTGATATGCGGGACGATACAACATTAGCCATGATATAAGCTATAAGTAATTGCACGTACTATACATTCATCTCATCAACAGACTGTAGCAAAGATTATCTTTAAAAATAGTAGGCTGTTATTAAGGCAGCTGTGCCATAATCTTTACATTGTGGCGGACCCCACTCTTGTAGACGTTGTCCATGATGCGCATGTGTGGGCGCCCAATGTCACGTGGCGAATCATGATTACAGACGTACTTTAAACAAATGTGAACAATCTACTTATAGCCTATTGTTATCGTTTACAAGTGTTTTTGTTAACATAACGACCAGTTTCTCAAGTTTGCATCCATTGGCATACATTTCCCTTTCATAGGGGGGGGGGGGCATTTCCTCTTGAAAGGGCTGTTACATTCCGACAAGGGGTATATTGGCTGTGGTATATCCCAACAAATAAAAAAAAAAAATATGTTAGTATGCTGGCCGAATATTACACCAACATAGGCCTAATATGACGCATTTGCTGTGATGAGATATAAATAGTCAGTGGCGTATCATTAACTTATAATTTTACAATAGCCAAAATCAAAAACGTTGTATGATAGTTCTTAAATGAATTTTGAATTGTTGGTGCTCTGACTTTTTATTGAAGCTATCACTCCCACATATAACATTCTCCTCTTTTCACCACCTGCACTTGACCACACTTGACCACAGGCGAAGCTTTGCTGAATCAGACATATAAGAAATCTTATTACGGATACAAATTTAGATATTAAATATTCATTAGTCTTAACACAAAATGTCATTTTAATGTACGCCCACTGTCTGAGACGTTGGCTCAACATTGATTCAACCCTAATACATTTAACGTATCGTGTCTGTTGGGATGTGGTCTGATTTGACGCATTTCCGGTGAAATTCTTGGCCGACAGACACGTGTTGATTTAATGTAGGGGCGGTGTCGTAGACTGTGCCCCTACATTAAACCAGCACTCATGAATGTGCCATGCTCTCCTGTATTGTCAGGTGTCAAATTTGGGTCAGGCAGAAACAAATATTTTTATTCCCCACTCCAATAGGTGTTTATATGACTGTTTCAGTAAGGCTTGATTTATATATCTTTAGAAAAAACCCACTCCTATAGGTGTTTATATGACTGTTGTAGGATCCCTGCCTCGCTCGATTACCGTGCCAGTCGCCCCCGGTCTCCTCGGACGCAGAGAGACAGTGGGATGACTGCCTCGTTTCAGTACTCCAGTGCCGTGTGCATAAATCCGATTGCCATGCGGTTGTAGCTTTTTCCCGCACTTGTAGTCTAGCTCTTGACGACTGCAGACGTGTTGCAGGTCGTCCGCTTATAGTTAGCCTAGGGACGTGTCGTGCGCGGGGTTGTGCATTGCCAATGTTTTGTGTCTAGACCAATAAATACATTGAACTGAAGAAGAGTTTTGTGAAGTCAATCGGAACCGTCGACCTGACGGGGAAAGAATGAAGTTATTAATAAGATGGTGAATGATAGGCGGGTCTCGCCTTTCACCCTACCGGTGGACCCACTTAACATTCCCACACTGTTTCAGTAAGGCTTGATCTGCGGTGTAGGGAAGATTATTTATTAAGATATAGCAGATATAAGATATAGCATGCTCAAAGACTGAATACATTAAAATTTAACACTTTCAGCGCAGGGACCGTCTTGCTACGACAGAGTCTGACATATGTGATACGTCAGATTCTGACGTGTAAAGACGGTCCCCGCACTGAAAGAATTAAACAAATTACAATAACCGTAGACCCACAAAACAGGTATTCAAATGAAGCGCAAAGAGCTAGCTCAGACATTTATGATGATGTCAAAATGAAATAAACCCTTTTGTCTCCATGGTTTATACAAATATAATTCAGCCTTGTAAGGATCAAGCATCTCGTGAGTGTTCACCTGGCTTTAGTGTGGTATCTAGCGCCTGATTGGTTGTCTCTTCTTGTACAGACTCTGTCGTCATTTCCTCTTGTAATGTGGTCTGCACTTCCACCAGCTTTTCTGTCGTAACTTCTGCAAGCTGTGTAGTTTCTGTAACAACATCGACCATTAGATAGAGCCTATATGCATGATATGTTATGGGTCTTACCCGGAAAAGAAAATGCGTACTTAGAGCTAAGTGTCATGATCTGCACTCATCACAATGTTGCCTTATTGCAGTTATTATATGATAATTTACATTTTGATGATCTACTAAATTGAATTTATGTTGTGAGAGAAAATATGAATGGGTGCACTCTCGCTATCAGAGTGAATATGATGCACTCTCGTTATCAGAGTCAATGATGCACTCTTGTTATCAGAGTCAATGATGCACTCTTGTTATCTCGATTGTATGCCGTTATTTCCACCGATTGGCCTGGTAGCCTCACTATATAGATCCCATACTAGTCAATGGTGTACTCTATTCCGCCAATTATATCCCATGTGGCTGTCAGAGGTATGATCACATCTACAGATCGTGAACATGTGTGTATATTTTTATTATATCCTAATTGCTTGATTTGCCTAGCCTGGCTCATCAGGTTCAGCGATGGCATCAGGGTAGCCAACGTTTGCCTGTCCTTAGTTCTGTAGTTTTGCAAATTGTCAAATGATCGTGGAACAATTTAACACCAAATCAGTAAAGATTAGAACCTGTTGCTTGAGTTAATAGTTGCGTAAGAATGATCATCTATCACTATTAGTTCGAAATAGCTTAAAGCAGGTTAAATTGACTTTTCCTCACACATTTATACAATAAGTTGAACCCGTTGCTAGGGGGAATTGGTTGCCTAGCAACAGTTGTCCTGTACAAACTTCTCGTTGTGATATAACAAATGTTTACTTTACACCCCAATGTATAGTTGTAACAGCCTTCATACTTTTTCTGACGACAAGTTAATAAGTTATCTAATATGATGTAGGAACATGCTGATATCACTAAACTTAAGTTCCGTTGGGGGTGCAAATAAATCCTTAGATATAGCCTTTTATGGATACAGCCCACAGACTACTAACGTTTGTTTATTGTTGGAACACAATACCCAACGCAGCATTATGAGCAAATTTCCAAATCGTAGTAAGTTCATAGAACTGAGTGACATATATGAGTTAGTAATTCCACCAATGCTCTTAGCTGGGTGTTGGGTTTGAAAGTTAACTGTTGTGTTACTGCAGGGAGCTCGAAACGGCTGACGGGGCCTGACCCCCACACATGTATTGACAGGAGGGCTTAACCAGCAAACATTGTACACTCACTCAATGCTGGTTTAATGTGGGGCGAGCATCGCATACGTTGGTCTGACATTAAAACAAAGTTGTTGTAGTTGTATCCATAGTCTTGTAATAAGGTTCGTTACTTGAGCTGAATGCTATCAACCTGTACTGTATAATAAAGACCTATACGTGACCTGCGCATGCAAAATCTGGACATGACTTGTGGTTTAAACCATTATAGGCCAGATATTTCGCATTTGTTGGTTTAATTAAATAGTCTGTGTTGTATCTTTAACTTACAATTGTATAATGGCCAAAACGAAAAACCTCATATTATATTCTTATTCCTGAATTTTGAGTTCTATTTGGAATGTTGTTCTCGCTATTATTCAGTGAAATGTACTATATACCTTACCGTCACAGTATGGCACATCACAGTAGTCCTAGTCAGTTACAGGTGTGTCCACTGTGAAACACCAAGGGCCGTCAGCTGAGTAGTCAGTGTTCCTACAGTAGTTACTCTCAGACTCAGGCACGGTCTGAATAGTATCGCTCCAATACCTGCATCTTCGTCCTCACCGAGTCTGTGATACACTCCCTGTGTATTCCAATCCATGCTGTGTAATCTTACAAGAACTAAAATCAGAACCTAGCAACAGAAAAACAACAAGGCATCAAATAGACACGTGTTCAGTAAACACAACACATTTGTATAACATTTGTACAATGTTGGACAACCGTAAAAGACGTTGGGCCGACGTTGTACAAATGTTTTGTGTTTGCTGGGTCATAGTTAGGACCCAGTAAGCATGAGACACCGAACCAATGTTGATTTTACGTTGGGTCAGAGGCAAAGACGATGGGCCAACAATAAATCGTCATTGCGCCATTGTCTGATGTTTTCTAGTTTGGGTCGAATTGAATGATGTAATATCCCCAGGTAAAACATGCCATGAAGACTGATATCTTAGTAAATGAACTTTGTTGTGCATGTAGATAATCGTCATAAATATCAGTTACACTTACAGTACTGGCGACGTTATTAAGCACATTGAAATTGCTTTTACGAAACAATACAAAATGCAATTGCATATCGCAAAGATAAATAATTCTAAATCATAACATATTTTTTTTGCAGAATTGTTGGGTTTTTCATTCATTTAAAGCGGGTAATCCCGTCAAAGATGTCGCTTACATAATCAATCTAATAGAGAGTTAATGTTTTATTTTTAATATTGTATATCTGTTTTTATTTTATCATATTGCCTTCTATTTAATGAGAATAATTATATTCTCACTAGAGTAAGTATCACAAAAATACGATTATTTTAGGAGAATATTTAATCCGTAGGATGCAAAATGTTGCAGAGAATCCTTCAACCTACAACATTCTTAATGTTTCATTAAACATATGAATTGTGAATATTCTAGAAATAGTACTTTATTTCTGAGATTGATTAATAAAATGCGTGTTAAATATAAATGTAGCCCTTAGTAACCAGAGGGTAACCGAACAAAATCATTCTGCTATATCTCAAACGTAACTAGCTTATTAAAAATATGTTTTTTTTACAAAACGCATTCATTTTTTATTATTACAACGTGAAGTACTAAGTTCTAAAGTTCTCACATTCCAAAGTAAAAGAAAAACATCAAAATACATATTTGAAAAAAAACTAAGTCTAGTATGAAAAAGTGCTCCGCTGAAAAATAAAAACGTATACAACGATAGCCCAACAATAAACCAGCATTAATTCAATGCATCGCTAAAAAAAGTCGGGGTCGTGGGGGTTTTCGAGATATCCCAATACTATACATAGGCTATAAGGTTATTGTTACTTCCAAGTAAATTAAAGGAGCGATCTGTATAATATATCGGTTGCCAACTGCGACAAAAAAATGTTTTTGTTTTTTTCTAATTTTAAAAATAAATTTAGTAAGAATGCTATAAATTATTTTTCTAGCTCTCTCTTTTTTTTTTTTTAAATTTAAAATTGAAATTCTCGAATCTTGAAATATGGTAACTTGTTATTCCCGGAACGTGGGAATTTCGGAAATTGGGAACTTCGGAACTAATACCCCGGCCTTGGACAATGACAACCATTAGCTTTATTCTGTCTTTTAAAGAATGAAGGACTACTGGAAAAAAAACAGGCCACGACCTACAATTATATTAAATAGCATGCAGCTTGACCATTTCATTTAGGAGAGCGCGTAAAACTTGACCATTTAATTTAGGAGAGCGCCTAAAACTTGACGATTTAATTTAGGAGAGCACCTAAAACTTGACCATTTAATTTAGGAGAGCGCCTAAAACATACAACAGAATAAGCCTAAAACAGTCCTTGTCTGTGCGTGAGTGCGTGCATGCAAAACATTTAGAATATTTTATACAACAAAGCGTGCCTAAGAATAATTTAACAGTCCGTGTGTGTTTGTGAGTGCGTGCGTGCGTGCGTGCGTGCGTGCGTGCGTGCGTGCGTGCGTGCGTGCGTGCGTGCGTGCGTGTGTCAAAACATATAGATAACTTTATACAACATACATGTACATGAATTCTCCACAAAATAATGTTTGTTTTACACAGCAATCTTACTGTCACAATAGGGTATGTCACAGTATCCCCAGCGTACATAGGGGTTAACGGTATAACACCAAGGTCCGAATGGTTCAATGTCAGGGTTCCTGCAGAAATTGCTCTCAGACTCAGTTAGATCTACGAGAGAGAGAAAGAGAGAGATAGAGAGAGAAAGAGAGAGAGAGAGAGAGAGAGAGAGAGAGAGAGAGAGAGAGAGAGAGAGAGAGAGAGAGAGAGAGAGAGAGAGAGAGAGAGAGAGAGAGAGAGAGAAAGGAAGAAAGAGGGGGAGATTTAGGGGACAATCCAGAATATAGAACAAGGGGGAAAGCGTCCAATTGAAGAAGAATCTTCTGAGCTAATATATAGAGATTTGGCTCTCTATATTTACAAGGGTTGCTAAATGTTGGTATATGTATATGCTTTGGGATCCATTTCGCCAATTTCGACAAAAAAAAAGACTTTGACTATAACTTATTTATTCTAGTTTGCAGGCGTAATTGCGAGGGAGGGAGGGAGGGAGAGACATAGATATTACATTAATTATAAACAATAACTGTAATTTTTTTTATGTTTTGAATAAATAGAGAATATTAGTATTTGTATAAAACTGCAATAGGCCTATGTATATAAAACCAAATTAATTTACTTATATCCGGCTGGAATATAATGTAAACAGCCAAGTACAATTAGTAGAGGAGGGAATCTGAAAATTGACGTTATTTAAGGAGTTAGTTGACACTTAAATTCCTAGAGACAAATAATATATCGCTGGAAAGGTATGAACGTCTAGTTTCACGTAGCGTGAACGGTTTTTGTGGCAAGTGGTCGAGTTTTTCATAAAACGTGCATAAAACGTCATGTCGTGATGGTTTTGACGTCACTTTTTTACCAATTTCTACTGGGTATTTATAAAGGTGGATCATTTATGAGCTGCGATATACACATGTAGATGCCGTTCAATATCCAGCATTTGTATAAATTATAGAGAATTGACTTAGCTAGTCACACAAAAATGACATACATGCTTTGTACACATGACATCACTCGATTTTATGCAACAGTCGTGAGCTTTTGTTTTATATGGTCTAATTTTTTTTAAATAAAATAGGTTCAACATTATTATATTTTTTTTAATTTGTATTATTAAAGCATTTCTCTTTTTTCCTCAGAGATAAATAATATATCATTGGAAATGTATAGTTCTGTAGTTTCACGTCATATATTTCATTTTAACGACACGTGGTCGAGTTGTGCAATAAACGTACATTTGTGACGTCACGTTTTCATGTACTACGTCATTTTGTCATTTTCTTTCAAATATTGTCAGCATGTGCACTATGAGAATATACAGGATGCCACGTCATTTTTTATTTGGCACCGTAAAACGTGGGAAAGCCTAGTGTCATGTACGATATGCACGTGATCCTATATCAATAAATATAACGTAGGTCTACATCTGTATCACAACAGCATGGCCGCAACGTCCCTTTTTCGTGAATTGAATAACAGAGACACGATAGCCCACAATATTGCAAATCTTGTATGTGGACATTTGATTTTTTATAATCAAGTAAGATATACCGCTGGAAAAGTCACAAAAAAAATATTTTCACACAATATGCAACCCGCCTTGTCGAGTTTGAAATAAAACGTGCTTTTAAAAAATATGTATAGAATAGATGTTTCATAACTGCCCAGTGAACACAAAACATTTGTATAACATTTGTACAACTTTGACATTTGTGCAATATTGTATGCCTACAAATGTTATACAAAATGTTCTGTTGGGTGGGGCATATAGGCCTATGTAACACGCACACACAATAGTCTACCGGTATGAGTTGAATAAGACTAGTAGCTGAATACTGTTTTTTTTTAAGAATTTATATCTCATTCTCAACATCACTAAAATAAAGATTTCCTACAGTCTAGTTTCAGTTTGTAATAAATTGTCACACAAATTGGGGTTAATTGGTAGGCCACATAACAAGTACCGGTAGGCCTAACACAATATAACTGCACATAGCAAGACTGTGATCATGCGACTACAGAAACCATGCAACACGGCCATTATTGTTATTCATATGCAGTATAGAGTCTACATGATATACTCGAGGTAACATAATTATATTATACTCATGTTTCCAAGCAAAATCATACCAAAAGGTGTGTTCAGCTCTGGAAACCTGAAATCACATGCTAAAATAAATTATCATTTCTCACTTACTTTATTTACCCCTTGAAGCGCTGGAATATTTATATTCAAAATAAGAGATCACGGGGATTTTCACTTTGAAACCGTTTTAAATGTCTTAGTTTAGAAGTCTTTCCGCTTCATTTCAATACCTACGTTAAAGGGTCTACGGCCATTATACTTTTTATTTTTTTTCAGTGCCGGGATGGACTTCAGACGTCAGAATTTGAGGCGTGGCACAACACTTATAGTATCAAGACGAACCGTGTCTGTAGAGCATGAAATGTTGATTCATCATCAGACACTCACTGGCAACTAAAGCCGAGTCCACACAGTAGGCCTACGATTTATCTTTATGATTCTGTGCGGTACCGATTCAACATATTTATTAGGATTTCCAAATAGCAGTAGTAGGCCTATGTAGCAAGTTTATATGTTTCCGTGGTGTCGTCAATATGCCATTTCCCTACCAAAATCAACGCCAGCGACTATTCTGTCTTAGTGAAAGCCTACTGTTCTACTATATATAGGCCTACTGTATATAAAGTATATCCTTTGTATAATAATTTGTAGAAATAAATAATTATTTTGAGACAACAGATTATTCCTGGATGTAAGCCCATAAATAATATTTTATCCGTCGCGTGATTTCATTTTGCCGAAAATAACTAGGCCCCATACAGTTTCTGGCGTAAACATACCATTTAATAGGGCTATGCAGATTTGGACAATAACACATCCTTTCTGAATAGACACAATGCTCGAGATAGCCAAAACGTTTTAACAAACTATCTGTCACTGTCAAAAACACGAAAACCTTCTTTTTGCACAGCACACTAATCTAGGCCCAATGTTCGACACACAAAGCAGCCTTTGAATGAACACATAATACAGCTGGGTAATTTAATTCACCCTTGAATATGCAGTACGTGATGATATATATTATCAACGAATGTCTGAAATATTATTAAGTAATTACCATTTTTTAAATATTACATAAACATTCTCTTCAATGTAAGGAAATACCGAAGGCAGTTACTAAAATTACATTCTGGCACAGAGTAAACTTTGGTTTGCAAAATAAATGTGTTTTTTGATGACAATATATAACGATAGTGTGGAAGTTTAAAAAAATCTGTGATTCTAACGTCAATATCACATTTTTGAACCTCCACTCGAGTCAGGACCTCAAAGATGTCGAACATGAAGTTATATAATCATATTATTAAGAATGCTGCCACAAAAAAAACACGTAAAGGTTACAATTTTGGTTTTAATTTTAGCAGTCAAAGAATGTAATATGACAAAATTTATTAAACTGTTATGCTCACCACTTCTAAAACTTGATTTATTTTATGTTACTAGCATCATTATATACATGTGCATTGCATTCATTTATCTGATATAGCAATAACAGTAGGAATTATTAATATATTGCTGCTTATATTTTCGGAACTATCCTTTCTCTAAATATATATCGAAAAAGAAGTCAATTAAAAACAAAGTTTAGAGTGTTTCTGAGAGTGGTTCTCTGGCCCAACTCTTAAAAAAGGCTTCGACTTTGGATTCACGTTTCACACACGTTTTGCCATTACATAAATAACTGCATCTCCATATCTATCTTGTATTATTTGTTAGTGTAATATTGAGTTATCATTGAATTAAATGTACCGATAACAGTTTTCATAAGGTTATTAACATAACGTATATCACATAGTTATTTGACAGAAATAAATTGATGGATAACGACTTTACACAATCATGATAGCTATAATAGCTCTTTAGATAATAATTTTCTTTCATTTCAGCTTAATTTTCTTTCATTTCAGATTAACTCATTTAATTCTCATTCAAATTGTATAATGTACCGTACATTTATTTATTATGAAAATTATTCTGCAATAAATTAATATGATTTATCGTTGTAGGGCAGTAACTCAAACGCTAAGTAACTCAAGGCCAGACCATACACGGTTAAGGTCACCTTAACTTCAAACACACTAAATGTTGAGTAAATTTTTCAGACATACATGCCACAAGGATACATTAGGCCTGCTCTTAACTTACATTCCAGGAATTTAACAACAGCAATGCAAGATCCAGATGGTACTGCCGCCTTTTGCCATCACCATAATTCTATGACCAATGTTAGTTTCAACTCTCCCAAATTGGAAGAAAAATATAGGCCTAGCTGCAAGAATGAATTGATGCTACAAATGAATAAAATATCTTTTGCGGAGGATAATTTAGATTCCATGACAACTAAATGCCAGGATTTTATGTACGAAGAACTATTATTGGACTTTGCAATGACCTTAGGTTGTCCCTGGTATGATATTTGTTTTTACTGTAAAGGCCAAACCTGCAACCCGAACCGATATAAATCTTTATTTTCTTTAGCATACTCCTTTCCATTAATGTGTAAAACATTACATTTTTACGTCAAATTGTGCAAGTGCTTGAGGACGGGTGTGAAAACAGTATGATATGACCTTGTTCAGATCAGTTATTCTTCTACTTTCCTAATTTAGTATGTAACACATGACATCATTTAGCATTTTTGGCCTCCAAAAAGGTTAGTTGCGCATTTGACGTCTTGCAATTCAGAATTATGCGCAGATTGGAATTAATTTCTCAAGATTTCTTTTGATTTGGAATTGAAATGACATTATAAAGCACCCATCGGGAAAGGGACCCTCAGTGTATCTGAACAATTACGCTTGGTTCATATTCTAAGCTATCATGCAGTTAGTTATGTTTATGGGTGATGTGTAGGCTTACTACACGCATATAATGAATAGATGTGCCGGTATGTAATTTACTTGGGAATATATATAATAAAGCTTATCGTAGCATTTTAGGCAATATAATGATGTCGAATGATGGTAGGATTTGTTTTATTGTAGTTCCTGATAAAAAATATTATGGAAAATATGACTTCAGTGATTTCATGGCAGCCATTTTGAATGTCATGTTTTACAAAAAAAACATCCACAAGTATAAGAGCTCCACATCCGCCCATATATCTCCATAGGGGAACCAGCCAAGCATAATCAAAACAGGAAAAAAACTATCAGCCAAAACAATGTTAGCCGCAGTTTCACTGCGATATCCGCTTGTTTTTGTTCATATTTGCATAAATATAGACTTTACAATATTTTTTTCTAAAAACTAATGAAAAAATTGGCTTTCTCATACCTGAAAACATAAGAATAGACATATTATTTATGTCTCTAGCGTATGTAGTTGCAAAATTATTCGTAAATATGTTTAATTTTATATACTTTGGCGGCCATCTTTGATTTCGCCATTTGAGACCTTTTATCGTCCTATAAAAAAATAAGTTTATTTTACTTGAAATGACATTGAAATGACCTTGGTGTCATCTTACATCTATGCCACATTAAAACTCTGAGGGTTATACAGCTATGTGCCAAGTTTTATGAAGCCGCTTCTAATGGTTGCTTATGAGGGTCTACTTGAAATAGTACATTACGATTTTTGTTAAATAAACTCATGTTCCAGGGGTATGTCTTTGTGGGGAATTTGAACAAAAAAGAGTTTTAACTATTTTCTTCGAAATATTTTACGGGAGATTTATGCCCATACACATGGGGTGTCTCATGGTGGTATTTTAGAAAAAACGACTGCGATGTTTCGAGTCATCCCCAAAACGGGGTAAATAGGAACATTAAAGAATGATTCAACTGCAAGACGCGCATGCCTGGGACGGTCAAGTGTAGGCCAACAGTAGCCTATTGAGTACAGATTGACGGCATTAATAAAGCCACTGAACTGATTACAAGATACTACTTAAACGGGACATTGATTTAATGCTGTTTTAATGCTAGGCCAACGTCTGCGACGCTGGCCCAACATTGAACCAACATTGAATAAATGTACAATGTTTGAGAGAAAGTCCGCCTGCCCAGCAAACACAAGACATTTGTATAACATTTATACAACGTCGGCCCAACGTCTTCGACGTTGGTCCAACATTGCATAAAGTCATACAAATGTTTTGTGTTTACTGGGCATGTCAATACAAGCTTGGGTCAAGCAGTTTCAACATCCCCGCAGTAATACAGTCAGTTTGTTTGCAAGCAAGCGACCAAGAAGGGGTAAGGGCCAAGATCTTTGAATTATAAACTCATAGATGTCGCTCAAGTATATATGAACTTGCTGTGATTTGAGAACTTGCTCTTAATGAGGCTTTAGGTACGAAACGCATATTTATTATTATTATGGAATAGGGACTTGGCCTACCCACGGGCACTGTTGCCTTCTGGGGGACCCTTGTCCCGTGAATTTTAACAGTTGACTACACTAACATTTTGTCTACCGCAGTCCCTTATGGGCATAACCCAAACATGGGGTGAACAGAAACAAACAAGTATATTTAAAACAAACAACTGAACATTTCCCACAAAAATATGGAATCTTCATAATAAAATAGAATAGGATGAATAGGAACGGTGGGGTGACTAGAAACGAACAGCAGAAAGAATGGAAGCTGCTAACTAGGCTTTAAAACGTAACTGCGCCGATTTGCGATGCATTGTTTCAACGGACCGGTTTGTAGTGGTGAATATGAACAATGTGGACAGACCCAGCAAACAGGAGACGTTCAGCCAATGTTGCATTAACGTTGACCCACCGTCTTTGTCGCTGGTCCAACATAAGGGCAACACTGGGTCAACGTGTTGTGTATACTGGGGTATGCTGAGCGAGTCGTGAAGATCCACCTAGTGATAAATAGTGGATAAATCAAAGGTAAGCTTGATAAATACAAAAAACTATGACGTCATAAAAGAGCGCTGTATTCACCATATGATTATTTTGACGTTACTACCGCTAGCTTACGCAAATGTAGAGATTAATACCTTTCCAATGATGTATTACAAGGATCTCCGTAATCAGAATTATAAAGATATAACACACAACTTTATTCTCAACAATATTTCGCGTGCATAATTTTTCTAAAACAATGTATTCGCTTGTATCAAAGACTTATGTAATTTTATGGTCATTAAATGTGAATTTACGACATAATGAATATATATAACTATTGCCAGGTATGCGTAGTATGTGCTGAAACATTAAGAATCGCCACCGCATCATACTAATACCGAGCAGTGGCTTGAACAAGACCCCTGTTTCGTAGTTTATCTGGCCAATTTGGTTCATAAAATGACTTCATTGCCATAGCGACATGACGTCACAAACGTACGTTTAAAAAAAATCGACCACGTACGGCAAAAACGATATACGCCACCATAAACTAGAGAATTAAACCTTTCCCTTGATATATTTTTTATCTCTAGGAATTTAAGAGTCAACTCAACACCAAAAATGGGTCCATTTCTCCTGTACTAAATGGGAATAATCAAACTCCACGGAACGCCACCTGGACGCAGCATGATGTTAGCAGCTAAACTGGCGGACTTAGCGTTAGTAACACAGCTAGTTATGCTTATACAGCTATATTATTATGACTTCACTTGTTTACCTTATGCTACATAAGCTGGTTGGAATAGACAAATTTGCTGATGCATATCTGTTTTCAATAAACAATATTGGTTGCCGCCGTGCTTGGGTGGTAACCGTGATAAAAATCACATTTTAATGAGCTCTGTTCTAAGGCTGGCGTTCTAAGGCTGGCGTATTATAAACAGCTGGAGTCGATAATGAATAATGTGTCTCTCTCCCGTATTCACCTGAGTGGTGTGATACATCCTCCTCCTCCCTAGTAATGTAGGGATGAGTCAGTGCCGCGAGATGAATTATATCCTGCGCAGAAATAATACCTACAGAATCCATGACTAAAGGTCGCAAAAGGTTATCACATTATATAATGAATGAGTACAATAGACCATGAGCACCGGCTGACACAACATGAAAAGTATTCTGTGAAACGCAGTGAAGGCACTCGGTGAAAATAAGGTTATATAACACCCCCTCCCCCATATTTTATTCTGTGAAACGCAGTGACGTCACTCGGTGAAAACAAGGTTATATAAGAACCCTCCCCAACTCGGTGAAAACAAAGGAGGTTGAGGTCTTTGAGTTTCACAGAATACAAACAAAGCGCACACCCCCCAAGATTTGCAAATATGAGTAATTCTCACCCACTTGAAGTTGTGGATCGCGGTAGCGAGACACAACTTCAAGTGGGTGATATATATTTGTTTAATTTGCGACCATAATTTGCAAATTTCTAATGTATAAACCCCAATTCTCTTCCCAGTATTATTGATTTGATCGATTAATAAAACAAATTAAAAACGACTATTGCGATGCAAGGGTTTACATGCTAATAGTGACGTCAATACACCGCTGAGAGTCTCTGCTGAGGTCAATACACCACTGACAGTCTCTATGATCTCAAAACACCAGTGAGAGGCTTTACTGACGTCAATACACTGACAGTCTCTACTGACGTCAATACACCACTGATAGTCTCTATGATCTCAAAACACCACTGAGAGGCTCTACTGACGTCAATACACTGACAGTCTCTACTGACGTCAATACACAACTGATAGTCTGTGCTGACGTCAATACAACACTGATTGTCTTTACTGACGTCAATACACCACTGAAAGTCTCTAAGACGTCAATACACAACCGAAAGTCTCTGTGACGTAAATACACCCCTGAAAACCTCTAGGACGTCAATACACTACTGACAGTCTCTACTGACGTCAATACACCAATGACAGTCTCTATGACGTAAATACACAACAGACAGTCTCTTCTGACGTCAATACGCCACTGACAGTCTCTACTGACGTCAATACACCACTGGCAGTCTCTACTGACGTCAATACACCACTGACAGTCTCTATGACGCCAGTACACCACTGAAAGTCTCTATGACGTCAATACACTAGTGACAGTCTCTAATGACGTCAATACACCACTGACAGTCTCTAATCTGTTGACGTAAATACAATTATTTATACATTTTTGTTATGATCACATATAATGTAATTAGATTGTGAATACATAGTGGTTAGCTGACATTGGCCTAACGTTTGTTGAATGTATTTAGGCAGCATTGATTCAACGATTGAGATGTTGATGTGATTGTCTTCACGCTGCATACTCTTCTTCTATTCCGTGGTTGACTCTGCATAATTATGTTCCTTCAGTACCGTGGTTGTACAGCTTATGTGTACCCTCATGCGGCCCCACCGGGTCCGGCCTTCAGTTATATAAGTTATGTGAACATTCTCATTCACTCTCTCAGTCCATTCTAGGCCGAGCAGCAGAAAAGAAGATATCTTCATATTTAGATTAGTCACATTACATGCAGTCAATTTGACTGATGACTTTACACGACTCCAGTGGTGCTATGTACTATGTATATGTAATATACCAAGAGTACGATCAATAAAATATTATTATTATCTCCATCGTGTTTTCAGATTAACTTTATTTGATCAGTAGGCTTCCTATGTGCTCCCGGTAATGTAAACTCCACTAATTACCGCCATGTGGGGTGCTTTGGAATGTAAAATGATATGCAATTAATTTTCAACAACCGTCAACAACCTTAATGAGGCATATCTTTATATCGATAGGGGTGTTTTTTTGCAATAGATAGCGACCTTTGTCAATATATACAATATCAATAGCATCCCGGGTATTAGAAGCACTTCAGATGAGAGTGTTGAGATCCGTTCGCTTTTATATTCTGGACGAAATACACGAATACTCATTCATATGTTCAACATAGTGTGGAGCCTCACATATAAAAAGGTAGGGATATCATGCTCGACACTCAGCCTCCAGGATTTTATTTGCGAATTTGAAAGGGCCATCTGATTCATGTCACCAAGTTAAAGGGGTTTCCATGGCCTAGTTACTGTGCATACAGGTAGCATTACAACCTATTTTACAAAATATAGTAAGAATATAATCGGAAATTGTAAATATTTTGATCTGACTACATTCCTAGCAAAATGTGTGGTAAGACACGCAGACCATGTTTCAAAGAATGATTATTTATTGAAATATATGGCTTTATATTTTCTTCATAATCCAGTTAAGAGCTAACTAAGACTTATTTTGGCCCACAAATTCACAATAAATTCTTCTCTCCTCAAGGCAAGCTTTGATGCATGGTTTATCATGTTGAATCATGGTTACCCATGGTTGACTATAGTGTCATTTAAGCAAGAAGTGTCTCGTTTGGAAAATGCAATGATCAACAGTTTATGGAATATAGGACTATATTGCAATGCACAAACCAAATATATGTTACACTATTAGAGCAAAATGTTATTTCGTGTACAGTATTTTGAAGAAAAAATCGTCATATATGGTATTCACAAAACATTTGTTCTAGGAGTGCCCAGCGAACATATCTGATGGACTCTTAATTGTCGTGTTATCTATGTAACAGGTACGTCGTTGAAGAGCAATAATGTCAAAGTTGATGTTTCTGGGTCGTGTCGTCTCCCTCGTAGCTGCTGTTCTGGCCACATGCACGTCAGGACCAGTCCTCGGATTCAACGTGTACTTTAACGCTTTTAAAGCTCAATATCATCTCACGGCAGCTGAAGGTTAGGCTGCTATTCGATTTGTGTACTGTATTGTGAAAGTTTTGAAATAATTATAAAAAAAAATATTATTTTATTGTATTTTAATAATGAAGCACCATCACTTGTGTTCAGTTTATTTATCGTCAGGTCGAATAATACCGGAAGTATTGCCTGAGGCAGCTTTCCTTGGATTGTTGTTGTAGATCAGATATTCCGTGCCATGGTATGCAGCATGCAGCACAAAGAGAAATTCCCAATATTGAGCTGTCCATTTGGGTTGGGATGAAAGTATTACCACTAGCAACCATTCCAGATTTATTGTTAAAATAGTAATTATTATTTGTTTTGTAGTGACTGCTATATCGTCTTTGGTGCGGTTGTCTTACAACGTCGGGATTTTATCAGCTTTTATTTCGTCTCATGTTGGACATCGCTGGTCACTGGCTCTTGGTATTATACTCACTACATTATCTTACTTGCTGCTCTGGAGCACAGGGTTTAGCCAACACGTGTATGAGGATAATACGTGGCTGCTATTTATCTACTTTATTTTGATAGGTGAGATATAATATTATTGCACACTAAAAAACTATACCTTGAGCAATGTTTTTCTTCATTAGCTAGATCATGCATAATTTTGGTGCGGGAAATATATATGCCACCCATGTACATATATCATGACAATACTGTTAAGCTGTATTTTGAATGATCATGATGTATATTTAAAAAAACCTGTGCATGTTGAAATAATTCAATGCCAGGCATGATTTTAAGTTTACTTATCATGTCGATTTACATGTCATTTTACTAAACTTACCCTGTTGTACATGTTTTATATACAAATATATATTTATGACCAATAAGTCAGTAATGACTTTTTACTGGGTAGATAAAACATATGTTTATGTACCATAAGTATGCAGGATTTTCCATTAACCCTTTGACTTTCAGGCCGGAGTGCATGCCAGGATCCATATATACTGGTGTAGGAATTCAATTTTTCGTCATTTGAAGCTGGAATTGCTAACGCAATTTCCAGCTTCAAATGACGAAAAATACATAAATGTAGTATATATTTGACGAAAATTTGTGTCATTTTATGGTTACGTTCATTGACGAATGACGACGGAAATTTCCGTCATGTATGGTAGTGAAAAGGTTAAAATATTGGATGACAATTTAATTCCATTTTAAAGCTATTTTTGAAAACCATGCATGGTTATTGTCTTCTATCCTCAAACAATATGTTTTTGACAAAGTAATCCTAATCTCTGAGTAATTCACTTCGCCATATGACGAGTTCAGAACTGTCCATTATCCAGGAGTTTTGGGTAGAGAATCATATATAGTTCGTATAATTGTATTATTATTAATGTTGCATTCCCTGTTAGTGTATATATATAATTACAATGTGAGACATTTTTACAGTCAGTTTTAATAATAAAACTGTCCATTATTTAGGGGTTGTTGGGTACAAACCCATAAATATTACATACCATTTTATCAGTATAACTAATAAAACATGTATAACAAAACATGAATTTGTTTTCTTTTGCGAAGGTCAAGGAGCAGTGATGTCATACTTACCATCCTACACAATAAATGTCCAGAACTGGTCTGCGAGACATAGGGGGAAGGTTATTGGCCTGTTCAACAACCCGTATGGTCAAATACTCACCTCCATCATATACAACAACTTCTTTGTCAAAGGACATGAGGAACAAGTCATGCTGCAAGATCTACACGGCTTTTTTCTCACTATGGCTGTTTTAATGGGGAGTTTATCTTTGTGTTCACTGTTATTCACAAGAAAATATCCATACGTTGAGAGCGAACAAGAAGAAGAACTTTTGGGTCTAGTACAAACCTCTGCTACAGATGATTCAGAATCTGAAAATAAAAAATACAGCAGTTTGATGTCTGGTGTGATGCACTTGGATGTACAGCTCATATTCTGGTCTCAAGCCATAACTCCACTCGCTGGCATAACTGTGGTGACTAATATAACTGCCATGTTACAGTCACTGGATAATATAAATTTAAGTTTTGCTTACACCACAGCTGGTCCCTGCTTGTCACTCTTCGTAGTACTCTTAGCCACTTTTATCTCAGACAAATACATACATAACATATCCAGAGTTGCTATTAGCATCCTATTTTCTGTTATATCTACTCTTGCTTTCTTACTGTCTATTGGCTATGGAGATTATTTATCTATAATCAGCATCGCATATTTTGTATCTATAGCATCTGTGGCTGCTTCGTTCAGCTTATTACCTACTGCATTAACGGAAAAGTTTGACCATTCTCTATTTGGTTACATATTCTCTTTGTCTGTTTTGGCGCCTAATGTTTTGAACCTTATGCTACAACCTCTGGCAGGATACCTTTTTGACAGACACGCACAAAATGGGAAATGCCTGGGGGCACATTGTTTCCACGAAGTCTTCATTCTTGTGTGCTGTGTTCAGTTTTTGGGAAGCGTACTTCATTGTTTTAGCATTTTACACTCCCATCGTAGCAGATTAAATCGCAACGATACAAAGTAGAGTTTCTGAATTTTTGCGATTGACGATGGTCTTTGCTCATGAACACAATATTTTAAACCTATATTAATTAAATACTTCTCAGTTTATACTGGCATGTCTAATGCCTCAGATCCGCAGCCCAACACACACAATAGGCACATTGTTAGGTAATGTTGGATGTAAGATCTAAAGGATATAATATGTAGATCCGTGCATATCGTCGCCTCGGAGCTAAAGGATCCTATCTGACACTCGTTAGAGTGGCAGATAGGATCCTTTAGCTCCGAGGCGACGATATAGTGGGATGAATATGGCAGCCATGCACTCGGTAAGCCTACTATAGGAGCTGAATGCAATCACCCTGCACTGTATAATGTAGGCCTACACGTGAATTGATCTTCATATGCTTCGATACAGTATTATTACTATTATTAGGAATCCCTTGACTTGGCTATTTATAGACACCGCCCTAAGCATGCGTATTCTGGAGTTGACTGGAGGTTTGAACTTACGTATAATATTAGTAATGTTAAACTGTATATGTAACAAATGTTTTGCTTGAAAGTATGATTACTGACTTGCAGTAAAACCCTATATAAATGGGAAATATATATATAACTGGCTATATATATAACTCGCTGGGAAATACTCCCCAGACAAAGCTGGTCGACAGTGATTACCTGGCCCAAGGCCCATCCTCCAACTTGACACCTTACTATCTCAGACAAGCAGGGATGGTGTGAATCCCTCTTCCCTGTGCCATCATTGTGAATGAAATTTACCAAAGAACCGGTTGACAATGATTTACATTTGTCTCGCATATCTCGATATAATTGTTAGTATGTTTTTAATAATCTGTACGTATTCAAAAAAATACCATTATGGAGAATGCTGTCATAGGTTTAATGTTGCTGTTTTTAGTAATTGTAATTGTGCTGTTAACTCACCCATCTGCATTGCATGAATATTAATAATAGTAATTTAGGCAGAATTACTATATTTGTGAGAAAATAGTGGCTGTTGCATGAACGATAATTCAATTGTCTTTGTGACCGTCCCCTAACAATATATTGTCTTTTTGTATATTTCTTTTATTATGTGATTTTTTAAATAAATAAAGTTTGCTTCTGACAAAGACATTTAGAAGTTAGAAATGCCACAAAGGACATAGGAACAACAAAAGGCTATATTGGCTGTAAACTGTAAACTTATTATCTTCTGCCAGATATCCGGCCTTGTTATTTTAACACTTTAAGCTCTAAGCTACACTGCCCACCCTAGACACTGCTACTTCGCATGTTAAAATGTGTCCCCTGCTCTTAATTTCAAGTATTGTAGTGAGCTTGTGATTGGCCGGTTGTCTTGCTAAAAGTACCCTGAGCGGCTGGCGAGAATATTATGGTGGGGGAGGGGTGGGTGTAGACAGACACCTGTGTGGAGCCCAGCAAACGCGAGGATTTGACCCATTGCTGTTTCAATATTGGCCCACCGCCAACGGCGCTGGACCAACATTGAAGCAACATTGGGTCAAGTCTTCGTGTTTGCTGGGAGAGCTGTCCGCATTTTGATACACGCGTGCCGTCTGTGTCTGGTTGGAACAGGCTGCACAGTGCTCTGTGTAGCTCTAAGCATGACCATTTCCTTTTTAATATATTTTATTAAACTTCAGGTGGTGAAAATTTAAATAGAATAACATGGTGGGAAATGGTTTAAAACCGACCATCTTGTCTTCTTTACTTCCTGTCACTCTTTGGTACACTAGCCTGTCAATATCGGTTCCATGTTTTGTATTTGAAGGAAAGGGAAGGGCTGTACATCAATATGATTCTCTGTTACGTCACAATGACAGCGCTATCTGGTCAGGCAATCAGATTTATTAGCATATACATTCCTAATAATTGAACATGCTGGTGAAATACATAATAAAGCATAATTAAATAGAATTACTCTGTGACAAAATATATTGTAAAAGAAGATCTTCAGTGTTTATGGTATAAAAAACAAGTGTTAATCTGGGTAATTTTTTCAATTTAACGAACCTGACCACAACAAACGAACATGTATGCAAAAGAGGCGGGCCGTTTTAACAAACGAAACGGTTCGTCTATTAGGGACAAGAGAGTATTGGCTCAGGTCATATAGGGCCTATTCAACTGTTCATTAGGTGGATCTATAGGCCCATCTGCATAAATTTAATTTCATTCTTATTTTTTAATGCCTGTTAAATAAAGCGACGCGATTTTCCAAAATCCAAAATCTTCATTTTTATTTTGGCTCCTTGAAATGACTAGGCCTATAATATGTCAACATGTCCATAGAATTACGTAAATTTTGTGTTGCGCGTTTACCAGTTAATATTAAACGAGAAATAGTCTAATGATGAGATTTAATTTCGGAAAAAACTCAACGTTCTGTTAATTTTTACTTAAATTTTAAAAGCAAGAAATTTGGGAACTTGAAATTCCGGGAACTTGGGAACTTGGGAACGCAAAGTTTCTGGAATTTGGGAACTTCGGAACTCAGGAACTTGAAGTTCCGGGAACTTGGGAACTTCGGAACTCACTCTCGGGTGTCCCGGATACGCTGTGATTTGTATAGTATTTAAACACCTTCTACGTATTTACCTTGATTTTTCAATAACCATTCCGCCTCATATCTAGTCCAACGTTATCAAAGGAGCATGTACGTGATGTTAGATCAATGATCACTATAGTGCAGCATTGGTACAACATAAGGGCATTATTTCAATGTTTAAAACATCGGGATAGATATATCAGACAGACAAACAGACAGATAGAACACGTTTACTTTACCAAATTACATGGCTGGGAGACCCTCGGTAAAATAAAAAATTACCACTGTCACTAGGGTCACCCAAATATATCATAATATATGATACTATGATTCATCAAATCTCAGTTTGATATCAGCATACTTCGTAGGCATTGGAACAACATTAGGGTAGTTAGGAATAAGACTAAGGCATATTCAAAGTTCCCACGTTTTATTGACGCGTTTCGCTTATTTCAGCTCCATCAGAATAATAATGTACAGCAGCAGTCAGTTTTTATACTGGTATAAAAACAGTGTTGTCATGGTAATTCGGTGACGTAGACAATACAGGAATAAAAATGATTGGCTTAGATTCAAATTATTCTCACTTAATAACTATGTTAGGTTGGAGATGTAATAGAGACAAAGCTGTGCAGAGTGCCAGTCGGAGCATGGGTATTTTTGCTTCGAAGTGCACTCCGCATCAGCTAGGGCAGTAGAAGAGCCCAGAAGGTAAATGCAAAAACTACGCCGCAAGGGGTGTAAATTGCGGATTTGCATTTTTTTCAAATATAATTGTTACATCGTGACTCATGGACGTAATGTTGATGCGGTTAGGGACGCACTATTTGATATCTGGGGGGAAGGGCATAGAGTTTTTGTTGCTTGCAAACTTTTTGTTTTACCTCCGAGAGAAAACAAGTTTTTTTCTTGGCGATCAATGTCCGACAATTTTTTTTTTATGTTTCGTCGAAGAAATTTTTTGTTGTATGCTTTCCCTATTATGTACGTTACCATTTGGTGTTTTTTCTGGTCAACATATTTTTCATCATTTTCGAAAACAAACTTTTTTTCTGCCCACATTTAGAACAAACTTTTTTTTCTGACTTTTGTGGCGACAAACTATTTTTTTCAATTTTTTTCTAGCCCCCCCCCCCCCCAGATATCAACTGGTGCGTCCCTTAGAAACCGTATAGGCTCAGTAGAATTTTTTTTATACATGTGCCCTTACCCTGCAAACAAAAACATCTGCACAACATCCATACAACGAAGACACCGCACAAATACCACGCAAATGTCCAGTATCTACATGGTAGTGTTTATTTAAAGTACAGTTGGTGGTTGGTATAAACATATTTATTGGGATTTCCAAGTAGCACAAGTGCTAATACAAAGGATCTTTCTAATTCACACAGCTATTTAATTCACACAGCTATTTAATACCTGTTTTAACAGATTTTTCACGACAATTTGTTGATTGTATCGGTTTTTATTTGAACATATTAATAACCCACAACTGTGGGTTATTAATATGTTCAAATAAAAACCGATACAATCATTAAATTGACGTGAAAAATCTGTTAAAACAGTTGTTAAATAGCTGTGTGAATTAGAAATATTTTATGAATGCTCAACCGATTATTTAAGCATCGATGGATTCAAGTCTTAATCTCCGCTGGCCAAGGTATCTTGTCACGTGGCGAGCAGCCGGCAGCGCCGCATGCACATCAGCACTAGTCCCTCATATTAGAGGGGCTGACCAGGACGCACAGATTTTAGGACTTTCATTGTCAAAAATCTCAACAAAAAATAAAAATGTGTAAATAGTTATATAATCTAGAAGTACTTGGATGTACATTGAAAATATTTTACGAGTTCGCATAGCTTATACAAAGTACGTGGTACATGGATTAATAAAATTAAATTATTAGTTTTTTATGCCACTTTTGTGCCCATACCGGCTAATTATGGCCAGGAGAATCCCCTTAGGATGTTGAGATGACACTGCCTTCCAGACACAGGAATCGAAATTCAAATCCTGGCGGTCTGAAACCGAGCACGCTACCTCTTGGCCACAAAGGTTCCCCACAATACTTTTAAAGTTTTACGAGTGGATGAGAAAGACACATTTTTTTAATGAGAGTGTTAATAATAAGAATGTTAATTCATAATATGCAAATTCATTTCCAACAACAAATAATTATATCAATACGGGTGTTTTTTTCTTTTATTGCAATAAATAACAGCCTTGCTAAGCACATGGAAATAACATTCATGGTATTACTAAAATGCAGTGTTAAGCTTGATACACCAATTTGAGAGAAAACCCGCATCCTTTTAGATATTCACAAATTCAAAAGTGTGTGGAACCTCTGGGATGAAAGGTAAGAATAGCATGGTCGAAGTCGGACTCTCAGGATTTTATCTTCGAATATGCAAGACAGTGCCTTCTGATGCATCCCACCATCTGAAGGAGGTTCCCTTGGCCCAGTTTAGCTTTTGCTGGACTACACCCCAATTTTTTAAACCATAGATTAATGGGATATTTGGAAATTGAAAATATTTTGATCTTCCTAGATACATGATAATTGACATAGCTCACGTTTCGAAGATTAATTATCTATTTACATACATGACTGACATTTTCAGCACAATTCAGTTTTGTCCGAAATTGACAACAAATGCTTCTCAGCCCAGATAGGACTAAAGAGCCTTTTGTGTTTTTTTCATTTTGTTACTTATTTTTTGTGGCGTCTCCGACTCTGCATAATGGACACAGAGGTTTTTTGGTCGGATGGATGTCATTGTTGGGAATATTACTCGTCGTGGACTATACCTAACAGGGCTGTGAGACCAACTTCCTGTCTCCAGGTCCGGGTGTAATCAGCCTGACCTCAATCCGACCGACCACCGGACCTATATCCCAGAGCTACTTGGGCCCGGCCATCAAAAGCACCTGCGGGTCCTTGGAATATTACTCCTTGGTATATAGTGTGCGTATGGCGAAACGTGCATGATTATAAGCTATTTTGTTAAGGCTGTCCTAATCATGAAACACAGCTAAACTGCATTAGATGAATCTAGAGTTCCTCAGGTATACTCCGGGTAGACGCAGTTTAAATTTTGAGTTGAGTCAATAAGACAAAACGTCAAACATCAAATAGATGTAACAGCTTTAAAGTGTTGCTACTTGGTGGTCCCAGGTAAATTTCTAAAGTGGAGAAGAGAGACAAGGCACAATTATTAGAGCGTGGTGCTCTGCCGATGTCGCTGCCTACCGTGTGTGGTTTAAAACCCCGCTTGGTGCAGGATTTTCAGAGGAATATCACGTTTCTCCCTTTTCAACCTTGGGACATTGTTTTGATGTTGTGTCCTTGGGCAAGGTACTTCACCATCAAATGCTTCACTTGACTCGGGTGAAAATGAGTACCTGGTAGGGCAGAGATAGCATTGTGTACGATAAGGTCAATGCGCCGAAATGGCTGCGGGACTATGTGCCCTCTGTGGAGTTGAAATGGCACACGAATGAACAGGTCCAGTGAGCAGGGGGTAAAATGTAAAGTCGGATGATAGGTCTTAGAATTCCCTGTAAGATACATCTGATGGCCTCTATATTATTGTGTTTACTTACAGACACGCCACAGAAACGTTGTGGAATAGTAATTATGTCAAAGATCATGTTTCTGGGTCGTGTCGTCTCCCTCGAGTCTGCTGTCCTGGCCACATGTACAGTGGGACCAATCCGCTGATTCTACGTCTATTTCAACGCCTTAAAAGCTCAATTTCATCTAGCGGCAGCTGAAGGTTAGGCTGTATTCTATTTCACTAATGTCACTTTTGATATATTTATAACAATGTATTGTTTATTGCATAGTAATGCACACATGCAATTGCTTGTGCAACATAAAAAAATCAAAATTCTTGGTATTTCACATGCTAGAAAAGCAACTTAATATACCAAACATAGATTTTTATTAATTTAAAAATAGTTTTCGCTGACCAATTTAATTTTCTCTGATTACCAATGCACAATAATTATAAAATGGGATTCCTACATAAACAAAACAGACCCTAAAATTTTAAATATTATAGGAGTTAATTTCAAATTGCAGAAGAAAGCTATGATAATTATATGTTCGAATGGTTATCTCTCTCACAACAAGCCCCTCTTTAAGAAATTAAATGTGTTAAAAATTGACGGTATGTTTAGACTTTAACTATTAACCTTTTGTGATAACATGATAAATAATAACTTACTGCCTGCATATTTTATTAACATGTCTTCTCTTTTACAACCAGTAACCTACTATCATGACATCAGACGTAAAAGAAACTACTCAAGTCCACGAGTAAAAGTCCACGAGAAATGCATGCGTTTTTGTATTCCGGATATTTTAAATTCATCAGGCAGCATGATAACAGATAAAATTAAAATTTATAGTCAAGACAGATTTTTAAATGTTTTCTTGTAAATAAATACAACTCAATATGTTTATTACCTAATTGCTATATATGTTGACGGATTACTGATACTTAATACACAGTGTTATTGGGACGCTGTCATTTCCTTATTTTTTATCTCAATGAAGGTCCTCATGTAAAGGTCATCATATAAGGTCGTATGGGCAGAACGTGTGAAATACAGTGTAGCGCTATTAATATTGCCTGGCTATAAAAAAACAACGTAAATAATAATAATAATAAATTAGAGGGACCAGTAGCTGAAGTGACAGATGATTTGGGCGTACAAGTTAGGTGGCTACAATAAATTGCAAATCAAACAAAAATGTATTGCTACCTGATCTATTAATGAAATTCTCAGGATGTAATATTCTGGTAACAGTTCAAAATAGAGACTACACATGTATTTTTTTCATAATAACCAGTTTATCATCAATAACTAGCTAGATATTCTCAATATGTTTTTTCTTACAACGCATTAAAACAAGATAAAATAGTCAAAGGGTCAGGTTGGTGGAATCGCCACTACAGTTTCCCCTATCAGCTGATGAGTCGCCCATTACACTGCACCCATATAAGTTACAGCTCTGTCATTCACACAATGAATAGGCCATCACCCAGCATAAACATCATTGAACGGACATTGGTCGATATGGTCGATCCATAAGATCCGTATTTGATTCACAAGAACAAGTGGGATTTTTTAGAAAAAGTTAGAGCAACAAAGTCGCTATATAACCAACATTCCTGTGCCGTTTCTGAGGGATAATTACATCAAATCTTTGTCTAATGTTTTGCTGATTAGATGTTTACAATGTCCGGCAGGTGAGGCATGTGATGGTTCGGCAACTTTGAGTTGGGGTCTCGCTTTTGCGCACTGTATCAGATAACTATATTTTATATCTCTGCAGTCAGCTAATATTATTGTTAATACATCGCCTACTCATATTATTTCCCCTACTCCCTCTGCTCGCTAACTACCTTTAATGTTCTAATATTACGAAAGGCCGTCTTCATATCTATCTGTCTCCCTGAAGTTTTTCAGAAACATTATTGTAAATGTTGCATATTCGGCAAAGGGGGAAGTTTTTCAGTTTGATAGATTGAACAATCATTGTTGCAAATTTGAGCTGGAGGGCCCCGGATTTAAGCTGACATCTCCTGCCAGTAGAAGTAAGAAGTAAGCTAATTTACAAGATGATCAAGAAGGTGGTAGTGAATGAAACATACAATTAAAGGTACATACTTCGAAGTAATCAGACTATACAATTGTCTAAAAAGCCTCATTTTTCTGTTATTGATATTTATTTTGATAAATATCGCTGCAAAAACGACTTTAACATGCAGTATTTTCATTCAACAATTTGCCACTGTGATCCACAAGTTGCGTGGCATCATCAGCAATAGATCATGCATGTCATGTGCTGATCATGTGATATGGCCGTGTCTACTTCTGACAGTTCGGCTAACAAACAAGCAATGGCTGAGCCATGATATGATTTTTCAAGTACCGTTTTTCAAGTCCAGTAGTCTAGAGACTAAAGTACGCTAGACCCTATTACTGCTAGATGATATGTTTTCCTTGAACTGAGATGTTAACATATCTATAGTATCAGAAGCCTGATGTCTACGATGAAGTTGATGCCACTGTGGGGCCGGTAGGCTATACCTGTGGGGTTACCTGCAGCTGGGTACTGTCATGACTGTTGGAAGGCTCCCGCGCTGCGGCACAGACAACCCTGTGGTGGTAGCCATCGCCAGGTTTGGGCGACTCTGTATTGGCACATATTTTTTATACACATATACCACCATACAGCTGTCCACGTGATGTATACATGCGGCATAGGTGTTTGTCTGTGTATGGTGTGTGTATCTGAGTCGACCCGAGCTGGCAAACTATCAAGTGTGTGTTCTCACTGGGCACAGAGTCTCAGAATCTGAGATGACGAGTTTTTGCCTGGTGGCAATATGGGAGGCAGTGCCATCTGATGCATCCCATCATCTGAAGAGGTTTCCCTGGCCCAGCTTAGCTTTTGTTGGACTACACCCCAGTTTTGCACCATATAGTATTAGGAAAATAAACATACTTTGATCTGACTAGATGCATGAAAATAGACACAGCCCACGTTTCGAGGATTAATTATATATTTACATACATGACATACATCATTTTCTACACAATGCATTTTTTCCCGGAATTGACAATAAATGCTTCTCAGCCTAGATAGGCTTAAATATTTTGTTGTGTAATTATTTGTTTGTTACTTATTCTTTGAGGGTGTATCTGTCTCTGCGTAATGGTGGACACAAAGATTTTTCTGTCGAATGGATGTCATTGTTCGGGGATAACACCCCTTGGTAGTGTGTGCATAGCGGAACTCGCACGTGAGTGAATGTCATTGTGGGGGATATCATTCCTTGGTACAATGGTAGTGTGTGTATGGCGGAACTCACACGTGAGTGAATGTCATTGTGGGGGATATCACTCCTTGGTAGTGTGTGTATGGCGAAACTCATATGTGAGTGAATGTCATTGTGGGGGATATCACTCCTTGGTAGTATGTGTATGGCGGAGCTCACACGTAAGTGGATGTCATTGTGGGGGATATCACTCCTTGGTAGTTTGTGTATGGCGGAACTCACACATGAGTGGAAGTCATAGTGGGGGATATCACTCCATGGTAGTGTGTGTATGGCTGAACTCACATGTGAGTGAATGTCATAGTGGGGGATATCACTCCTTGGTAGTGTGTGTATGGCGGAACTCACACGTGAGTGGATGTCATTGTGGGGGATATCACTCCTTGGTAGTGTGTGTATGGTGAACTCACACGTGAGTAAATGTCATTGTGGGGGATATCACTCCTTGGTAGTGTGTGTATGGCTGAAATCACACGTGAGTGAATGTCATTGTGGGGGATATCACTCCTTGGTAGTGTGTGTATGACGGAACTCACACGTGAGTGAATGTCATTGTGGGGGATATCACTCCTTGGTAGTGTGTGTATGGCGGAACTCACACGTGAGTGGATGTCATAGTGGGGGATATCACTCCTTGGTAATATGTGTATGGCGGAACTCACACGTGAGTGGATGTCATAGTGGGGGATATCACTCCTTGGTAGTGTGTGTATGGCGGAACTCACACGTGAGTGAATGTCATTGTGGGGGATATCACTCCTTGGTAGTGTGTGTATGGCGGAACTCACACGTGAGTGGATGTCATAGTGGGGGATATCACTCCTTGGTAATATGTGTATGGCGGAACTCACACGTGAGTGGATGTCATAGTGGGGGATATCACTCCTTGGTAGTGTGTGTATGGCGGAACTCACACGTGAGTGAATGTCATTGTGGGGGATATCACTCCTTGGTACAATGGTAGTGTGTGTATGGCGGAACTCACATGTGAGTGGATGTCATTGTGGGGGATATCACTCCTTGGTAGTGTGTGTATGGCGGAACTCACACGTGAGTGGATGTCATAGTGGGGGATATCACTCCTTGGTAGTGTGTGTATGGCGGAACTCACACGTGAGTGAATGTCATTGTGGGGGATATCACTCCTTGGTACAATGGTAGTGTGTGTATGGCGGAACTCACATGTGAGTGGATGTCATTGTGGGGGATATCACTCCTTGGTAGTGTGTGTATGGCGGAACTCACACGTGAGTGAATGTCATTGTGGGGGATATCACTCCTTGATAGTGTGTGTATGGCGGAACTCACACGTGAGTGGATGTCATAGTGGGGGATATCACTCCTTGGTAGTGTGTGTATGGCGGAACTCACACGTGAGTGGATGTCATAGTGGGGGATATCACTCCTTGGTAGTGTGTGTATGGCGGAACTCACACGTGAGTGAATGTCATTGTGGGGGATATCACTCCTTGGTACAATGGTAGTGTGTGTATGGCGGAACTCACATGTGAGTGGATGTCATTGTGGGGGATATCACTCCTTGGTAGTGTGTGTATGGCGGAACTCACACGTGAGTGAATGTCATTGTGGGGGATATCACTCCTTGATAGTGTGTGTATGGCGGAACTCACACGTGAGTGGATGTCATAGTGGGGGATATCACTCCTTGGTAGTGTGTGTATGGCGGAACTCACACGTGAGTGAATGTCATTGTGGGGGATATCACTCCTTGGTACAATGGTAGTGTGTGTATGGCGGAACTCACACGTGAGTGAATGTCATTGTGGGGGATATCACTCCTTGATAGTGTGTGTATGGCGGAACTCACACGTGAGTGGATGTCATAGTGGAGGATATCACTCCTTGGTAGTGTGTGTATGGCGGAACTCACACGTGAGTGGATGTCATAGTGGGGGATATCACTCCTTGGTAGTGTGTGTATGGCGGAACTCACACGTGAGTGAATGTCATAATGGGGGATATCACTCCTTGGTAGTGTGTGTATGGCGGAACTCACACGTGAGTGAATGTCATTGTGGGGGATATCACTCCTTGGTAGTGTGTGTATGGCGGAACTCACACGTGAGTGAATGTCATAATGGGGGATATCACTCCTTGGTAGTGTGTGTATGGCGGAACTCACATGTGTGACATTTTTTATCTATACTTAGCATTGCATATTTTTCGTCAGTTGCATCCATAGCTGCGTCGTTCTGCTTGTTACCAACTGTATTAACTGAAAAGTTTGACAATTCTTTATTTGGTCACATATTATGTGTGTCTTGTTTGGTGCCTGATGTGGTGAACCTGATGGTCCAACCCCTGGCAGGATACCTTTTTGACAGACAAACACAAAATGGGGAATTGTTTCCGTGAAGTCCTCATTCTTGCATTTTGCGCTCAGTTTCTGGGAACAATGCTTCATTCTCTGAGTATTCTACACTCCCATTGTAGGAGAATCAATCAGAATAATAATATATAAAATTGATGAATTGTGAAGCCATCAATCTTGCGGCTCTTTATTGATTTTTTAATTCTGTATCAATTATTATATTAATATTATTTCACTTAATTTCTTAGTCTTTGCAATTATATAGTTAAACTGTTTTCTCTCGATCTTCCAGCCTTATCTGACACAGATAGCATTGTTTAGCGGGGCATAGCTATCAGACTGCACAGGATGTTTTTATTCAACCAGAGAGTACATGCTGAGAACGCTACGGTCCACGTGCATTCTAGGGCTGGCAGAGTTGACATGTATACAGCAGATAGATAAATAACACAGATACAGAGATATCACTTTAGTTCAGATTTATCTCCCCAGCTGATCTCCACGCTGGGTAATGTAATGTGTGTGTAAATAGATGTATATATTCTTTTAATATGACTGATCTTCTTCTCACTGGATCGTACTTCACTACATTATCAACACTCATACCATTACAACTGGCGAGCTAATGCCAGTCATCTCCCAAAATAAGGGAGGACAGTGATCATAGCTGGATTTACAACCCTGGATTTACACAGTGAGGATAACTCGCCACAATAGCCGTTAGGTCACCATATGTGACTGGCGCTCAGTGGGCAGAATTAACAGACGCTTTAAAAGCACAGACAGAATCCACTACAACAGCTCTCACAACACAAGCTAAAGCACAACGTAGACTTAAAAGTCTCAGAGTTGTTGGCCAGTCACTTGGTACCTGTGATGGTACCGACGCCGCAGCACTTCGTGAGTGGCTCCGAATCATAGGCCTTCATCACAAGAAGGTTGATGCTGATGACGTTACGCTAGCTTTGTGTAAAGAAAACGCAAGAGGTGGATTACAGGCTACTCTGTTTACCAATACAACAGACATTACATGGGACACTCTTAAGGCGAGTATTGTTAGAAACTTTTTGCACACTGCTGAAGACTTACATCACCTTGCTACTCTAGCAAATGTAAAGCAAGATATGCACGATACATTAGTCGCTTCAGAACACGCACACCATTACAACTGGCGAGGACAAGGCGGGCTAATATAGAAATTGGTAGACTAACAGAAAGCATACTGCCTAGAGATGTTTTGCTTCATATGGTAAATTTAAACCTAAATTTAAAGTATTTAGCCCTTATGAGTGTTATTATCAGAATACAATTGTTAAACCATTGTGAACTGATGGCAATATTATTGTATTCAAAGCAACATTACCCTAGGTTGCTGTCAATGCTTGGAGACATTTGTAGTTCCAGGTATGGCCGATACCTCTTGGTGAACATTATATTAGACTTAATCTTCCTACAAGCTTACTTCACGACACCAGACATAACACCCTCATGCTGGAGCTGACCTGCTTGGAGTGTGATCAATTGGTGTGCGTAGCCAGCAGTGTGAGCTCTGCGACGCAGTAGCCATGTGTTAACAGTTTGTTACAGCATGAACCAAAATATGGTGATAAGTGTTATATTACTGTGAGCCATACCCCTGATGTTGCAAATAATGTGTTAAAATTGGCACTAGTAAAAACCGTGCCTGGCGAACTAGTAATTCCTCATTTAGATTGGGTGTACGCTATTGGTTTCAATGAATATATTTTATCCACGCTAGGAACGGAGCTTACTTTACAGTGTTACCATGGTTACGGACTACCATCTCAGACAGTGGTACTTCTTTCCGCTAATATTTACTCCTTTATGTTACCGTACCCATGTCGGCTTGTGTCTCCTCAATGGGAACTTTTCTCTGTTTTCATGAGGACCCACAACATGACACTACGGACCTCTTTTACGTTCAATTTGCCCAACGTATCTCTTTAGGACACGGTTTTGTCGTTTGTTAAAAATATGCCTACCGATCGCCATCTACTGATCATAGATGTCGATCGACAGTCATTACAGTTTTCTGACTTAATCGATGTCAATTATCCAACTACCTCTGTATTTGTCCAGTGGTGGTGGTGGTTTCTGGGAAGTGCACTCCAAGTCACTGTCATTATCATTGTATGTTATTTTGCTCCGACAGTGTACACATACCGTTTGAAATCACGTACAAACCTTCAGCGTACACCCACTGTTCCTAATACTTATGAAACAATTGGTATGCAACATATTCCTAATTCGGTTCCTGTTCTGCAACCAGAAAACATTTCAGATTCGGGATGGTGATGTAACAACTTACAAATATATATAACTTAATATTGATTTTTAGTTATATTTATATATTTAGAATACTATTTTAGTTATAACTGAACGCTGAAGGATCAGTTTTCAGGGCGATGTGCTAGTAACCTCTCTCCTTTTAATGTATATTTCACGCAACTATATATTTTTCTCTTTGTTTTTACATGATTAATATTTGATACAATTATGTTTTTACTCATCCTCCGTCTTTGCTATAACAGGGGGAAGGATGTAAAGAGATGAACTCTTTATTGATTATTTAATTCTGTATCAATTATTATATTAATATTATTTCACCTAATTTCTTAGTCTTTGCAATTATATAGTTGAACTGTTTTCTTTCGATCTGCCAGCCTTACACAGATAGCATTGTTTATCGGGCGTAGCTATCAGACTCATAGGATGCATTTATTTAACCAGAGAGTACATGCTGAGAACGCTACGGTCCACGTGCATTCTAGGGCTGGAAGAGTTTACATGTATACGAGAGATAGATAAAAAACACAGATACAGAAATATTACTTTAGTTCAGATTTAACTCCCCAGCTGATCTCCACGCTGGGTAATGTAATGTGTATAAATAAATGTATTTTTTCTCTTAATATGACTGATCTTCTCCTCACAACAACGAACACAACAAACACAGACAGATATCCCGCAGCATGACTTGTGAGGAATAGTTCAGCAAACATGATACGCTGGCCCAATGTAGGGGATTATGGGGTAATTGTAAAACCATCTACCTGCTGGTGATTAAAGATGGTCTTAGCGCGAAAAAAACAACATTTTAAACCCATAGTGATTTATTGTTGAACAAAAATAGCATCAACATCCCTTGGTAAAACATAGTTTGTTACTTCGAAACAGGACGGCATCACTAACAATTTAAAATATTTTGCTTATAAAAAGTCAAAGTGTTTCACAACAGTTTTTCAAATCTAACACCATGTCCAGACTCGATGTTTGGTAACATGCGGTAAATATTCGAATTTCCCAGAAAAATATTATGGCCCTTTTCTTGTAACTACAACATGGGAGAAGCATTTGAACATAATTTTCAAACTCAATTCAAACTCAATTCACCACATTTTTTTAAATTTAGCTCAGTCATGTAATCTAAATTAGATTGAGCGTTGTGTTCGAGAAATATTCATGATAATAATCTAAACCACCACAGAATGCCATAAAAAACGCTGAATAACATGCTAAAATTGTATGTTTTTATTGAAATATAAAACAAGGTACTTTTTTAACCGAAACTATAATTTTTAAAACATACATTTGCAAACCACATTATATTGTAACAGGTGTTTGTAACATACGTTGTTAACATTTCTACTCATGGGATACTTGTTTAAATGGATAAACTGCTATGATAATAGTATCCTTATATTTCATATATTGTCGAAAAAATATTTCAATGTGGTTGCTTGCCATCATAATTTTTTTTATTTTATTACAAGCTGGAAACATTTGGATAGCGAGTGATATTGTCTCACATCCGTTTTAGCTCATTGTGGCCAAACAGACGAAGCGAGGCCAGGCGTGACCAGTGGCCAAGCCAAAATGACAGGGAAAACTTCTGAGAAATTTCAGTGGTGAAAAAGGGGATTCATATATCATGCTAGATACTGTCCTGAGATAAGTTACATGTTCATCTGCACGGATTAGGAACATAACGCTCCGAGTGAAATATCTGAGTTTAGCATACACATGTATTCAAACTCAATTCACTACATTTGTTTTAATTTAGATCAGTCATGTGATCTTTAGATCGAGCATTATTTTCGAGAAATCTTCAGGATATCAATCTAAACCACCACAAAAATGCAATAAAAACTAGTATTTTACATCATTTTAAACCCGAAAAGTTAAGCATATTTTGCTTCACTTTGAGGTGTGAATTGCGTTAACCCTCAAAATGCTAATATCACGTCCATCGTAGCTTTTCAGCCTGATTTATCTGTCTCACAAAGAACATTGAAATAGTAATGAACATTGAATTCGCTGTTTTGATTCAAATTTTACATATGTAAATAACTGTTATCCACTTGTTACCGCGACCCACACCTTTTAAATAATTGTATTTATTAATATAAGTAAAACATGTCTAGTACAGTCTATACAAATGAAATCTGAAAATTCACGATTTTTTTCTGTATCATTTTTCTATAAAAAAATTTGGATTGACAATACATCATAAGAGGCATCTATTCGTCATTATCATGAAGATGTTTGAATAATAGCTGACTGACGAGCGGGGATTCGCTAACTACTTCAATTAGTCAGAGAGTAGAGCTGAGGACAGATTTTCCTCATACGGGCTTGTCTGGTCATTGAGAAATAAAAATCATCTATATTCAAAAGTGTAACAACCAAAAATTATCAGTCTTGTCATTTTGTGATAGCAATTCGATAGGTTTTATTTAAAAATACTCATTTATGTAATTGTATCTATTATAAATTCAACTTACGACACCAAAATACAGACCGTACACTGAATTAAAGCATATATATCTAGAATATATTTACATTTCATGTATTTTTAACAAAAACATAAAATGTGTAATATACGCCTTGTGGCCTCACCCCTCACCTTTTGTGAGATACTGTTAAATATCTCTATATGTAAGTATATTATGTTAGAATATTTAAAAGTGATACATACAATTACTCATTATCATCAATAATTGTCAAGTACATCCGTATATATACTCTGCTTCAAACAGGTTTCATTCCCCTGAAAATTATATTTTTTTGTGACAGATAACGTCATATTGGTTCGTCATGTGAAGCTGGAAATTGGGTTATCATTTTCATTTTTAACATGTTTAAACATCTGACCCAAACCAAGTTTACAATAAGATATGAATGGTATAATCATTTTCTAAAAATAATAACCAATATATGATGCAGAAAGCAACAAGTGAATGATGGAAAATCATAACAGAGATCAATTATAATTGATCTTTGCCAGTGGATAGATGTGGCAACTAGGAACACTTTACCAGCACTACAAACGTCAGATTCAGACGTTGAAAGAGTTGAAGTGTCTAGTAATCTACAAATACAAAAGAATAGTCAATAGTTATAGCGTGTGTTAACAAATTTGCAAACTATTATCATTTGTAAAATAATTTCCATTTTTTTGGCATACTGCTAGCCACAACTTTTGATAACAGCCATGCTGTTGACATTGAATGTTTTTCTGTTTCTTAGGCAGAACAAATATGCCACGAGTAAGAATGTACCAAGCAGGATTATACCAGATGCCACCACAGCTGTAGCCACAGATATTGTTTGGTTATCATTTTTCCCACTCGCTCCCACTACAAAAAAGCACAACATGGCATTAAAATTCTTCAAAACATTTCTATGCTCATGAAATCAGATATTGGCTGGCAGAGTCACCTTAAAACGTTTCTTAAAATGTTTATGGCGTTGCTTTTAACGATTTTTATCATATTCGCAGACCACTACTGAAATATTAAGAAAACTCATTCTGCTGATAAAATATTATTTTAAATTAATTATTCAATTTAAATTATTATCAAAATGGATAGCCACATATTCACCTCAATATCAGCATACATGGATATATATATAGATACATAGAGATATATAGATATATTTTTTTTTTTTGGGTTCATCTACTTTTAGATCTGTTATTTGACTTACAGGTGTGAACAGCCTGAGATAGTTCACTGTCCACGTAGGTCGTAGGAGACGTGTAACATCTGATGACGATATAACATGCATGTTCACAATTCAGAGGTCCGTTACAATAGCCAGGTGTCACTGGGCAAGACGAAGTGTCTCCTAGTCTGACTGTAACACCCTGAACAACACAAAATATACAATAGTCATGTGTCAATGGACAAGACAATGTGTCTCCTAGTCTGACTGTAACACCCTGAACAACACAAAATATACAATAGTCAGGCGTAACTGGACAAGACGAAGTGTCTCCTAGTCTGACTGTAACACCCTGAACAACACAAAATATGCAATAGTCAGGCGTCACCGGACAAGACAAGGTGTCTCATAGTCTGACTGTAACACCCTGAACAACACAAAATATACAATAGTCAGGCGTCACTGGGCAAGACAAGGTGTCTCCTAGTCTGACTGTAACACCCTAAACAACACAAAATATACAATAGTCAGGCGTCACCGGACAAGACGTGGTGTCTCCTAGTCTGACTGTAACACCCTGAACAACACAAAATATACAATAGTCAGGCGTCACTGGGCAAGACAAGGTGTCTCCTAGTCTGACTGTAACACCCTGAACAACACAAAATATACAATAGTCAGGCGTCACTGGACAAGACAAGGTGTCTCCTAGTCTGACTTCAACACCCTGAACAACACAAAATATACAATAGTCAGGCGTCACTGGGCAAGACAAGGCGTCTCCTAGTCTGACTTCAACACCCTGAACAACACAAAATATACAATTGTCAGGCGTCACTGGACAAGACAAGGTGTCTCCTAGTCTGACTGTAACACCCTGACCAACATCAAATATACAATAGTCAGGCGTCACTGGACAAGACAAGGTGTCTCCTAGTCTGACTGTAACACCCTGACCAACACAAAATATACAATAGTCAGGCGTCACTGGACAAGACGAGGTGTATCCTAGTCTGACTGTAACACCCTGAACAACACAAAATATACAATTGTCAGGCGTCACTGGGCAAGACAAGGTGTCTCCTAGTCTGACTGTAACACCCTGAACAACACAAAATATACAATAGTCATGTGTCACTGGACAAGACAAGGTGTCTCCTAGTCTGACTGTAACACCCTAAACAACATAAAATATACAATAGTCAGGCGTCACTGGACAAGACAAGGTGTCTCCTAGCCTGACTGTAACACCCTAAACAACATGAAATATACAATAGTCATGTGTCACTGGGCAAGACGAGGTGTCTCCTAGTCTGACTGTAACACCCTGAACAACACAAAATATACAATTGTCAGGTGTCACTGGACAAGACGAGGTGTCTCCTAGTCTGACTGTAACACCCTGAACAACACAAAATATACAATAGTCAGGCGTAACTGGACAAGACGAAGTGTCTCCTAGTCTGACTGTAACACCCTGAACAACACAAAATATACAATAGTCAGGCGTCACTGGACAAGACAAGGTGTCTCCTAGTCTGACTGTAACACCCCCTACAACACAAAATATACAATAGTCATGTGTCACTGGACAAGACAAGGTGTCTCCTAGTCTGACTGTAACACCCTGAACTACACAAAATATACAATAGTCAGGCGTCACTGGACAAGACAAGGTGTCTCCTAGTCTGACTGTAACACCCTGAACAACACAAAATATACAATTGTCAGGCGTCACTGGGCAAGACAAGGTGTCGCCTAGTCTGACTGTAACACCCTGAACAACACAAAATATACAATAGTCAGGCGTCACTGGACAAGACAAGGTGTCTCCTAGTCTGACTGTAACACCCTGAACAACACAAAATATACAATTGTCAGGCGTCACTGGACAAGACAAGGTGTCTCCTAGTCTGACTGTAACACCCTGAACAACATGAAATATACAATAGTCATACGTCACTGGACAAGACAAGGTGTCTCCTAGTCTGACTGTAACACCCCCTACAACACAAAATATACAATAGTCATGTGTCACTGGACAAGACAAGGTGTCTCCTAGTCTGACTGTAACACCCTGAACTACACAAAATATACAATAGTCAGGCGTCACTGGACAAGACAAGGTGTCTCCTAGTCTGACTGTAACACCCTGAACAACACAAAATATACAATTGTCAGGCGTCACTGGGCAAGACAAGGTGTCTCCTAGTCTGACTGTAACACCCTGAACAACACAAAATATACAATAGTCAGGCGTCACTGGACAAGACAAGGTGTCTCCTAGTCTGACTGTAACACCCTGAACAACACAAAATATACAATTGTCAGGCGTCACTGGACAAGACAAGGTGTCTCCTAGCCTGACTGTAACACCCTAAACAACATGAAATATACAATAGTCATGTGTCACTGGGCAAGACGAGGTGTCTCCTAGTCTGACTGTAACACCCTGAACAACACAAAATATACAATAGTCATACGTCACTGGACAAGACAAGGTGTCTCCTAGTCTGACTGTAACACCCTGAACAACTGAAAATATACAATAGTCACGCGTCACTGGGCAAGACAAGGTGTCTCCTAGTCTGACTGTAACACCCTGAACAACACAAAATATACAATAGTCATGTGTCACTGGACAAGACAAGGTGTCTCCTAGTCTGACTGTAACACCCTGAACAACACAAAATATACAATAGTCAGGCGTCACCGGACAAGACAAGGTGTCTCCTAGTCTGACTGTAACACCCTGAACAACACAAAATATACAATGGTCAGGTGTCACTGGACAAGACAAGGTGTCTCCTAGTCTGACTGTAACACCCTGAACAACACAAAATATACAATAGTCATGTGTCACTGGACAAGACAAGGTGTCTCCTAGTCTGACTGTAACACCCTGAACAACACAAAATATACAATTGTCAGGTGTCACTGGACAAGACGAGGTGTCTCCTAGTCTGACTGTAACACCCTGAACAACACACAATATACAATAGTCAGGCGTAACTGGACAAGACGAAGTGTCTCCTAGTCTGACTGTAACACCCTGAACAACACAAAATATACAATAGTCAGGCGTCACTGGACAAGACAAGGTGTCTCCTAGTCTGACTGTAACACCCCCTACAACACAAAATATACAATAGTCATGTGTCACTGGACAAGACAAGGTGTCTCCTAGTCTGACTGTAACACCCTGAACTACACAAAATATACAATAGTCAGGCGTCACTGGACAAGACAAGGTGTCTCCTAGTCTGACTGTAACACCCTGAACAACACAAAATATACAATTGTCAGGCGTCACTGGGCAAGACAAAGTGTCTCCTAGTCTGACTGTAACACCCTGAACAACACAAAATATACAATAGTCAGGCGTCACTGGACAAGGCAAGGTGTCTCCTAGTCTGACTGTAACACCCTGAACAACACAAAATATACAATTGTCAGGCGTCACTGGACAAGACAAGGTGTCTCCTAGTCTGACTGTAACACCCTGAACAACATGAAATATACAATAGTCATGCGTCACTGGACAAGACAAGGTGTCTCCTAGTCTGACTGTAACACCCTGAACAACTGAAAATATACCATAGTCACGCGTCACTGGGCAAGACAAGGTGTCTCCTAGTCTGACTGTAACACCCTGAACAACACAAAATATACAATAGTCATGTGTCACTGGACAAGACAAGGTGTCTCCTAGTCTGACTGTAACACCCTGAACAACACAAAATATACAATAGTCAGGCGTCACCGGACAAGACAAGGTGTCTCCTAGTCTGACTGTAACACCCTGAACAACGCAAAATATACAATGGTCAGGTGTCACTGGACAAGACAAGGTGTCTCCTAGTCTGACTGTAACACCCTGAACAACACAAAATATACAATAGTCATGTGTCACTGGACAAGACAAGGTGTCTCCTAGTCTGACTGTAACACCCTGAACAACATGAAATATACAATAGTCATGCGTCACTGGACAAGACAAGGTGTCTCCTAGTCTGACTGTAACACCCTGAACAACTGAAAATATACAATAGTCAGGCGTCACTGGACAAGACAAGGTGTCTCCTAGTCTGACTGTAACACCCTGAACAACACAAAATATACAATAGTCATGTGTCACTGGACAAGACAAGGTGTCTCCTAGTCTGACTGTAACACCCTGAACAACACAAAATATACAATAGTCAGGCGTCACTGGACAAGACAAGGTGTCTCCTAGTCTGACTGTAACACCCTGAACAACATCAGATATACAATAGTCAGGCGTCACTGGGTGAGACGAGGCGTCTCCTAGTCTGACTGTAACACCCTGAACAACACAAAATATACAATAGTCAGGCGTCACCGGACAAGACGAGGCGTCTCCTAGTCTGACTGTAACACCCTGAACAACACAAAATATACAATAGTAAGGCGTCACTGGGCAAGACAAGGCGTCTCCTAGTCTGACTGTAACACCCTGAACAACATCAAATATACAATAGTCAGGCGTCACTGGGCGAGACGAGGCGTCTCCTAGTCTGACTGTAACACCCTGAACAACACAAAATATACAATAGTCAGGCGTCACCGGACAAGACGAGGCATCTCCTAGTCTGACTGTAACACCCTGAACAACACAAAATATACAATAGTAAGGCGTCACTGGACAAGACAAGGTGTCTCCTAGTCTGACTGTAACACCCTGAACAACATCAAATATACAATAGTCAGGCGTCACTGGGCAAGACGAGGTGTCTCCTAGTCTGACTGTAACACCCTGAACGACACAAAATATACAATAGTCAGGCGTCACTGGACAAGACAAGGTGTCTCCTAGTCTGACTGTAACACCCTGACCAACACAAAATATACAATAGTCAGGCGTCACTGGACAAGACGAGGTGTCTCCTAGTCTGACTGTAACACCCTGAACAACACAAAATATACAATAGTCATGTGTCACTGGACAAGACAAGGCGTCTCCTAGTCTGACTTGACCACCCTGAACAACACAAAATATACAATAGTCATGTGTCACTGGACAAGACAAGGTGTCTCCTAGTCTGACTGTAACACCCTGAACAACATCAAATATACAATAGTCAGGCGTCACTGGACAAGACAAGGTGTCTCCTAGTCTGACTGTAACACCCTAAACAACATAAAATATACAATAGTCAGGCGTCACTGGACAAGACAAGGTGTCTCCTAGCCTGACTGTAACACCCTAAACAACATGAAATATACAATAGTCATGTGTCACTGGGCAAGACGAGGTGTCTCCTAGTCTGACTGTAACACCCTGAACAACACAAAATATACAATTGTCAGGTGTCACTGGACAAGACGAGGTGTCTCCTAGTCTGACTGTAACACCCTGAACAACACACAATATACAATAGTCAGGCGTAACTGGACAAGACGAAGTGTCTCCTAGTCTGACTGTAACACCCTGAACAACACAAAATATACAATAGTCAGGCGTCACTGGACAAGACAAGGTGTCTCCTAGTGTGACTGTAACACCCCCTACAACACAAAATATACATTAGTCATGTGTCACTGGACAAGACAAGGTGTCTCCTAGTCTGACTGTAACACCTTGAACTACACAAAATATACAATAGTCAGGCGTCACTGGACAAGACAAGGTGTCTCCTAGTCTGACTGTAACACCCTGAACAACACAAAATATACAATTGTCAGGCGTCACTGGGCAAGACAAGGTGTCTCCTAGTCTGACTGTAACACCCTGAACAACACAAAATATACAATAGTCAGGCGTCACTGGACAAGACAAGGTGTCTCCTAGTCTGACTGTAACACCCTGAACAACACAAAATATACAATTGTCAGGCGTCACTGGACAAGACAAGGTGTCTCCTAGTCTGACTGTAACACCCTGAACAACATGAAATATACAATAGTCATGCGTCACTGGACAAGACAAGGTGTCTCCTAGTCTGACTGTAACACCCTGAACAACTGAAAATATACAATAGTCACGCGTCACTGGGCAAGACAAGGTGTCTCCTAGTCTGACTGTAACACCCTGAACAACACAAAATATACAATAGTCATGTGTCACTGGACAAGACAAGGTGTCTCCTAGTCTGACTGTAACACCCTGAACAACACAAAATATACAATAGTCAGGCGTCACCGGACAAGACAAGGTGTCTCCTAGTCTGACTGTAACACCCTGAACAACACAAAATATACAATGGTCAGGTGTCACTGGACAAGACAAGGTGTCTCCTAGTCTGACTGTAACACCCTGAACAACACAAAATATACAATAGTCATGTGTCACTGGACAAGACAAGGTGTCTCCTAGTCTGACTGTAACACCCTGAACAACATGAAATATACAATAGTCATGCGTCACTGGACAAGACAAGGTGTCTCCTAGTCTGACTGTAACACCCTGAACAACTGAAAATATACAATAGTCAGGCGTCACTGGACAAGACAAGGTGTCTCCTAGTCTGACTGTAACACCCTGAACAACACAAAATATACAATAGTCATGTGTCACTGGACAAGACAAGGTGTCTCCTAGTCTGACTGTAACACCCTGAACAACACAAAATATACAATAGTCAGGCGTCACTGGACAAGACAAGGTGTCTCCTAGTCTGACTGTAACACCCTGAACAACATCAAATATACAATAGTCATGTGTCACTGGACAAGACAAGGTGTCTCCTAGTCTGACTGTAACACCCTGAACAACATCAAATATACAATAGTCAGGCGTCACTGGACAAGACAAGGTGTCTCCTAGTCTGACTGTAACACCCTAAACAACATAAAATATACAATAGTCAGGCGTCACTGGACAAGACAAGGTGTCTCCTAGCCTGACTGTAACACCCTAAACAACATGAAATATACAATAGTCATGTGTCACTGGGCAAGACGAGGTGTCTCCTAGTCTGACTGTAACACCCTGAACAACACAAAATATACAATTGTCAGGTGTCACTGGACAAGACGAGGTGTCTCCTAGTCTGACTGTAACACCCGGAACAACACACAATATACAATAGTCAGGCGTAACTGGACAAGACGAAGTGTCTCCTAGTCTGACTGTAACACCCTGAACAACACAAAATATACAATAGTCAGGCGTCACTGGACAAGACAAGGTGTCTCCTAGTGTGACTGTAACACCCCCTACAACACAAAATATACATTAGTCATGTGTCACTGGACAAGACAAGGTGTCTCCTAGTCTGACTGTAACACCTTGAACTACACAAAATATACAATAGTCAGGCGTCACTGGACAAGACAAGGTGTCTCCTAGTCTGACTGTAACACCCTGAACAACACAAAATATACAATTGTCAGGCGTCACTGGGCAAGACAAGGTGTCTCCTAGTCTGACTGTAACACCCTGAACAACACAAAATATACAATAGTCAGGCGTCACTGGACAAGACAAGGTGTCTCCTAGTCTGACTGTAACACCCTGAACAACACAAAATATACAATTGTCAGGCGTCACTGGACAAGACAAGGTGTCTCCTAGTCTGACTGTAACACCCTGAACAACATGAAATATACAATAGTCATGCGTCACTGGACAAGACAAGGTGTCTCCTAGTCTGACTGTAACACCCTGAACAACTGAAAATATACAATAGTCACGCGTCACTGGGCAAGACAAGGTGTCTCCTAGTCTGACTGTAACACCCTGAACAACACAAAATATACAATAGTCATGTGTCACTGGACAAGACAAGGTGTCTCCTAGTCTGACTGTAACACCCTGAACAACACAAAATATACAATAGTCAGGCGTCACCGGACAAGACAAGGTGTCTCCTAGTCTGACTGTAACACCCTGAACAACACAAAATATACAATGGTCAGGTGTCACTGGACAAGACAAGGTGTCTCCTAGTCTGACTGTAACACCCTGAACAACACAAAATATACAATAGTCATGTGTCACTGGACAAGACAAGGTGTCTCCTAGTCTGACTGTAACACCCTGAACAACATGAAATATACAATAGTCATGCGTCACTGGACAAGACAAGGTGTCTCCTAGTCTGACTGTAACACCCTGAACAACTGAAAATATACAATAGTCAGGCGTCACTGGACAAGACAAGGTGTCTCCTAGTCTGACTGTAACACCCTGAACAACACAAAATATACAATAGTCATGTGTCACTGGACAAGACAAGGTGTCTCCTAGTCTGACTGTAACACCCTGAACAACACAAAATATACAATAGTCAGGCGTCACTGGACAAGACAAGGTGTCTCCTAGTCTGACTGTAACACCCTGAACAACATCAAATATACAATAGTCAGGCGTCACTGGGCGAGACGAGGCGTCTCCTAGTCTGACTGTAACACCCTGAACAACACAAAATATACAATAGTCAGGCGTCACCGGACAAGACGAGGCGTCTCCTAGTCTGACTGTAACACCCTGAACAACACAAAATATACAATAGTAAGGCGTCACTGGGCAAGACAAGGCGTCTCCTAGTCTGACTGTAACACCCTGAACAACATCAAATATACTTACAATTATTCTGAGATAGATGCAACTTCAAGCGTCAGAATTGAACACTGTTGTGTTATTGTACACACTCTGTATGGTAGGGCGGGTCCAGGATTTCAAAAAGGAGGGGGCGCAGAGGGTTTGTGGGATCACCCCAAATATTTTTTTGGCAAATTTATTTTGCGAAAAAAGAGGTCGGTGTGAGCACTCTGCGCCCCCCTTTGGATCCGCGCCTGGTATATGCTGATATTGTGACATCGCTTTGTATTATATATAGTATGTGTAGGATCCCTACTTCGCTTGTTTAATGTGGCAGTCGTCCCCACCCTCCCGGACGCGATGAGTCTGTGGACGACTGCCTCGTTTTGGTACTTCGGTGCCGTGCGCAGAGGGCCGAATCCCATGCAACCGTGGTACTTTTCCCGAACTTAAGATAGAACGCTCAGCGACTGCGGACGTGCTGCCGGTCTAGACAAATAAACATGGTAAGCAGAAGAGGAAGTAAGTAAAAAGTAAAATATTTGCTTTACTTCACTTTTCGGCCAGTATGGCCATTTAAATGAAAATTCCAGGTATTACAATATCCCATATTGTATAGTTAAAGTAGTAAAGGAAAGACAAAGCTAATAAAAGCATGTTCGTACTAAAATATTCAATTTTGATATGATAAGATGACGATGCTCTTGGCACATATATGTAACGAGTCTGATGACATGTTGAAGCGCCTGCACTACAACACAGTTTAATGGGTATAAAAATATGAGTAGAAATAATGTAAAATATGAAGTGAATTTAAAATGAACGACTTTCCAAGTCACTATATCTCCATGAAATTGGAGTGATTGTGTAAAAACTACAAGTCTAAGTCAAAACAGTGTCATTGTCAAAACAAATATATAATATATACTATAATACTATATACTATAATCAAAAAAATAAACCCATTTAGACATAAATATGAATGACATAAACAATGAACAGAGAAACCATTAAGTAAGTAAGTAAATGTCTTCTTTACTTCACTTTTCGGCCAGTATGGCCAGAGAAATCATGAAACCACAAAAAATTCTCAAAAATTTAAGACTTACAGTGCCCCCACAGCTGGTAATAAGGTATGTGATATTGGAGGACATCACAGAGCGATCACAAACCGTGAGGACACCGTAAGTCACCACAGGCTAATTGTACGGGAATGGCTTCTCTATGACATGCTGCATTATCCGCCAGGATGCCACAGAGAAACCTTTAAAACAATAAAGTGAAAAAAATAATTATATGGCAATGGTTTCTTTCGGACATCCCGTCCATCGCCAGGATGCCAAAGAGAAACCACTGCAAACACAAAAACCAAATCATAGAGGAATTATGAGTAGACCTACAATGCCCCCACAGCTGGGGATCGGGTCTGTCATCGAGAACTAGCACGACAGAGCGATCATAATCCGTGAGAGCACTGTAAGGCACCACAAGTACAATAAAAAAATATATAAAATATATAAATATGAATATATAAAGAATATATAAAGAATTTGAACGGGAAACTATTCAAAAATAAACATAACAACCTCAGTAAAAAACCCTAAGCCACCGGAAAGCAAACACAAAAAACTTCACGTCAAAAAAAATAGAAAAACCTGGTTCGATGAAGGTGTGGGTGTGCTTGGCCTTCTAAGAAGTTGCCCAGGGGGGACCACGCGCAGGTGACACCCTTCCCCCCCAGCAGAAGAGGAGTTTTGTGAGTTAATCAGAACCGTTGATCCGACGGGGAGATGAAGTTTACGATATGATGGAGAGTGTTAGACAGTTTCTCCCATCCACCCTTACAAGCCCATACTGGAGACCCTAACAATCCCATACTGGTGCCTCCGACATGAGGGACTACATAACAAACCCATACTGGTTACCCTGACGACTGATAGAGAACGCAACAGTGTTTTCACCAAGGCTCAAATTAAAAACTGCTGTTTTCAAGGATAGTTTTATTTAAATATTAAGGGATTTTTTTTAAAAAAATCATGAGCATTTTTTTCACCAAGGTACGTGAAAGCTGTAGGTCATATTAATATGCCAGTTTTAAACTAGATAGAAAGAGTTATCAGAGGAGAAGTACGTTTTTTACGTCGAAAACGGCGTAATTTTCCTATTTTTGGACGAAATTCCACGTGTTTGGCGCTTTTTCATGTCGGTTTTTCTAGAAGAACCCTGAAATTTTTCTCAATATTCTTACTTGGAAAAACCATGTGAATAAAATTGCCAATAAAATTTCTAGATCTATTGGGATATTAAATAAATTAAAACGTTGCCTACCACAAGATACCCTATATCTTTTGTATAACTCTCTTGTAATCAGTCATTTAAATTATGGTATCTTAGCCTGGGGATATCAAACTGATAGACTCTACAAGCTACAGAAAAAAGCAGTTAGAATAATTTACCTTGGTAAATGTAATTGTTATTCAGAACCATTGTTTAAAAAACTTCAACTACTAAAGATTAAAGATTTACACACACTCCAAGAGCTTAAATTTTATCATCAACTGAAAAATAACCAGCTGCCGTCATATTTCCGCAACATGACCAACGACCATGGCCTGGATACTCACCCATATCCTACACCCCACAAAAATAAATTACGCTTGCCCAGTACAAATCACGAATTCGCAAGGAAATGTATCCGATACAGTGCAATACAAACAGCAATAAATACTTCAAACCATATTATTGAAAAAGTAAACACACATAGCCTACACGGTTTTATGACTTATTTTAAGAAAATAACTATTGATCAATATGAGTCATCGTGCAGACTAAACAATTGTTACGTTTGTCATAAAAGTTGATTAGTTAAATAAATCTTTTTTATAGATGCATCTAATATATGTATATAGGAACAAGTTATATTGTCTATGTTTCGAAACTAATTCAATACAAATATATAATATAATTGTATGCACTGTATAAATGTCGACTGTCATAGCTTTTATATTGCTCTGCAATTAATTATTTTTGTTTCTCATACATGTATGTATTATTATATAGAAGAAGAAATTCGTGTCGATTTATATTTCTATGAACAATTTCATTATAATTATCATATTGTATGCCATATTATGTAAGCATAATAATAATGTATAATTATTTAAAACCATTTGTTCATTGTACTCATAAATTATTTAATCTTATTATTCTTTTGTATAAATGAATATACTAAACATGTTAAATAGAGTGATGTATTCCCAGCAAACACCGGACGCTGGGCCGGTGTTGATTTAGTGTTGGCACAGAGTCGGAGACGATTGGCCGGTATTGGATCAACAGTGGTTCGTCGTCTCGTGTTTGCTGAGAAACCGCTATGTGTTTCCTCCCTATAAAATATATATGAATCTGATGACTTTAACCTATGGAACTACTTTTCTCGAACATGTTAGTATCAAATATGTCACGCGTTTTTATTGTATTTCTATAATATATATTCAGCCTCATCTCATCATTTGCACTGTTTTTAATGAAAAACAAAGTCACTTCCCTGACCGTCCCGTTCAATAAGTGACGTTAAGCAACTTTCTTACTCACATTACCGGCCGATATGTATATTTTATATATAATGTAATTCATAGTTTATCATTGTTGTAGGGTGGCTCATTTGATAGCGACATGTGCTTATGTCTTAAAAGGAGTCTCCCTCACCATGTTGTATTATATATTGGTGGAATAAAGCTGTCTGTCTGTCTGTCTGTCTGTCTGTCTGTCTGTCTGTCTGTCTGTCTGTCTGTCTGTCTGTCTGTCTGTCTGTCTGTCTGTCTGTCTGTCTGTCTGTTTGTCTGTCTGTCTGTCTAATGCCACTGTAGTTGAGTAGGAAGTGGATGTTCTCGAAAACTCCTTTTTATCGTTGATTGCCATAATTGAGTGACTCGATTTTAAAGTCCATAGACGAAGCCTCGTCATTTTTTGATTTTTCAGTAAAAATTCACAAAAAACTATAAAATATCGCCTCGACTCAGATAAACTTTATTAGGATTAGGGCCAAATAAAATTGTTCGCCTAAATGAATGTCAATAAGCGGTCCTATTTGGTCTGTTAAATATATTCCCAGGACCGTAGGTCAATATTTTATTATTATTACAATATGTTATTTCAGAGAATGCTGATTGTTATAAATGTATTTGGTAAGTGAGCGCCATATTGGATGCTGGTTCCCCTAGTTTAGCTAATCGCCCACCGTGGGCAAACACGTGTCCCGCCATAACCGGCATGCATTTGGACAGTGGACCTGTGTCGCCTCATCACATTAGCATAAATTAGGCCGCCATTTTGATTTGGTGGAGCAGACTATTCACGTGTTCAAATTATACACGGCCTAGTCTCAAATAATTTTTTTGAATACTTATAAAATTTTTTTTTCAAAACTGTTAAAAAAGAAGAAATGTAAATAAGCAGTTTCGGAAAGGAAATTATAGCACAAGTTGTGGGAGATTTTAAATAAGTCATAGTATAATTTTTTCACGTCGAAACGCCCCCTGGTGTTTGGCGTTGCTCTATCCTACTTTTAGCGCCTTATTTGGGCACGGAGTAAATCATGAATATGCTAATGTGAGGCGAGACGCGGCTGCTGTTCAGTTTTATATGTACACACCGATACATGCCGCACATGTTAGCAGTAACCGATCATACACCATACACACACCCACCACAGACGAAATAAACGCAACCGCTACGACGACAGCCGATTTAAACGTCAGTCTACGAAACGAAGCGAGCGATTGATTCGGACGTTATTAAGAATGACTCTGTGATAAGCGTGCCATATATGAAAAAAAAAGTTCACCGCAGAAATCATTTTTCAGCGAAATGATATACTATATCATCAATCCGCATAGACTACTGTCAGTCACGTTTTAAAATATTTTTCTAAAATAAATGTAGCTGTTTTTATCGCAGTCACATTTAGCCTATCAGTTTGAGAACGAAATTTTCTCATGATAGTCGATTTCTGAAGAATAAAAACTTATATAAATACAGAAATATTCGATTTGACAGTTGCGCTATTGCGAAACATTGCCAATATTTGCATGTGTTTTTCGACTTGTGTAAAAAAAAAAATTTTCACCCAGGTCGATTTACACTATACTATTACCATAGCATAGCATAGCATGTCGTAATTATATCTGGCATTTTATGTACAATTTTGACCTACAGTTTTCACTAAATAATTATATATGTGTGTGAACAAGTGCAAAGAAATTATGTGCAATCTCAGTGACGACTATTCAAATATCTCAGCAACCCCTGTCTCGCAACATGCGACATAGCATGGACAATTTCCACAGTCTACATTTCTAAGATTCAACATATGCAGACATTTTTTCATCTGGTCTAGATGGCAACGTACAACTAACCCGCGCACGGCACGTCACAAATAGTTGGTATGTGTTAATATGACATACCATTTTAAACACGTTTGAGATAGGCATAGAGCCAATAGGGACGGTATCTCAAACGCTTTGCTAGTTAACTAATTTTACAAACATTTCATAATGTCGACACAACACGATAGTGAAGGCTTCATGTCTACGCCTCTAGAAGGTGAGGGTGCTCGACGCAAAGATAACTATTATCAGGACAGCGAGGAAAATGAAGTTCGACCTTACCGCGAAATTTTGCCGAAAAGTTTTTTCAAGCTTACACGGTTTAGGCCACCCATCTCATAGAGCTACAAAACCTTTGATTAATACACGATTTGTCTGGCATGGAATGAATATTGACATTGCTAGATGGTGTCGTCCCTGTAAGGGTTGCCAGACTGCCAAAGTTTCATGTCACAACACACCAGTTTTCAGAAAGTTTACTAAACCTACCGAGCGATTTGATCATGTCCACATCGATATAGTCGGACCTTTACCCTACTCTAATGGCTCTAGATATCTACTGACTTGCGTCTATCCTTTTACACGTTGGCCGGAAGCCATACCTATTGTAGATATTCGGGCCGAAACGGTCGCCGATGCTTTCTTCAGCGGGTGGATAGCACGTTATGGTACTCCAGCCACTATCACCACAGATAGGGGCGCTCAATGCCAAATTGTGGGATAATTTATGTAATCAATTCGGGATTATACGGAATGGTACCACGAGTTATCACCCCCAGTCGAACGGTATGGTCGAATGTTTCCACCGTCAATTGAAAGCCGCCATTATGGCGCACGAATCACCGAACCCGTGGACTATCACTCTACCTGCTGTACTTTTAGGAGTTCGTTCCGCAGTTAAGGAGAGACTAGGCAGGTCGGCTGCCGAAATGCTATACGGGACAACACTTAGACTTCCAGGAGAGTTTACGAAACAGTACACCGTCGACGCTGATTTGGAAAACTACTCAGACAAGCTACGCGTAGCCATGTCGCGTCTCCGTCTATGTCCGCCACGTGACACACAACAGAACAGCAACAGAGCTCGGAGACTACCAGGATCTCTAGTAGGAATCCACAGGATCCACCTAGACCTAGTAGTGCGAATACTCAGACGTCCAACAGGACAAGTGTTAAAAAGACAAAGTCGACGGCAGTCAGAAGCAGTACCAAATTGGCCACGGTCCCGCAGCAACTAGATGATAAAGTTAAATTGTCTTAACAAAGACAAAACTTATATAGCGCCGCATTCGCGAGCCCCCGCCGTATCCTGCGCTAACGGGAACGGCAGCGGTTTGCGAACGTATTCCCGCATACCTTTACATCTACGGGGTAAAACCCCGGGTGCAGCTGACGCCGTAATCGACTTGAATAAAAGAAATCGTTCGAATATCGTTAATCGCGACAAAATTTCGACAGACGCAACTGTGAGAAAAACTAGAGTCGGACGAAAAATCCAGACTCCTGCCCGGTTCGTGCAGATGGTCCACGTCATAGTGGCGCCTAACGACATCTATGGCGGGCCCAACCGCATGTACCGTAATAATAATGTTTTTAAATTGTAAATGAATGCGCCAGGCCTGGCAACATTGTGTAAAATATGTAAATTGTAATTACATTCTTCAGCAAGATAATTGCTAAATTATAATGGTAATGTTAAACAAATGAATCGGTTGGTCGCAGCTAGCAGCATATGACATACATAAATATAGGCCAGTTGGTGTTACGAGGATAGGACAATTGGTGTTAAAAGGATGGGACAATGTTTTCATTACTGATGCTGCGACGTCAACCACCCACGCTGTATTAACAATAACCACCCACGCTGTAATTTTTCACACCCTGGTTAGTTCTAAGAGGTTACGTTATATACAACCCCCGCTACTTGCACGAAGCAGTCTCCTACACGTCAGTTGGGTCCTACGTTATCACTAACCCGGGGGTAATGTAGGATCCCTACTTTGCTTGTTTAATGTGGCAGTCGTCCCCACCCTCCCAGACGCGATGAGTCTGTGGACGACTGCCTCGTTTTGGTACTTTGGTGCCGTGCGCAGAGGGCCGAATCCCATGCGGCCGTGGTACTTTTCCCGCACTTAAGATAGAACGCTCAGCGACTGCGGACGTGCCGCCGGTCGCCCGCTCTGGGTTTAGTTAGACGTGTCGTGCGCAGGGTTGTACGTTGCTATTATCAAATGTCTAGACAAATAAACATGGTAAGCAGAAGAGGAGTTTTGTGAGGTAATCAGAACCGTTGATCCGACGGGGAGATGAAGTTTACGATATGATGAGTGTTAGGCAGTTTCTCCCGTCCCGTAAAAGATATATTAAATAAGCCAAACAAAAATAAAGAATTTCCAGATTTTCTAAACATCAATGATCAAAAAGTATCAGAGAGCAATAAAATTGCTGATAGTTTAAACGATTTCTTCACAAACATTGGTACTAAGCTATTTTCTGAAATTAAAAGTAGCAATATCTCGTTCAAACATTTTCTAAAACACCCCTCTCCATTAAGCTTTGAATTTAAAACAATCGAGGAAGGGACAACACTTAAAATTATTGATAGTCTACAACTTAAAGATACATGCGATTCAGATGGCCTATCAACAAAAATGCTGAAAATGATCAAGAATGAAATAAGCCAACCAATTACCCTCATCATAAACCAGTCTATACTTTCTGGAACATTTCCTGACAAGCTAAAACTAGCCAAAGTGATCCCGATACATAAAAAGGGGGGATGATACTAAAATCGACAACTACAGACCCATTTCTATATTGCCAGCTATCTCAAAAATATTCGAGCGTGTTTTATTCAATCAAATTGACGAATATTTCTCCTCTCATAATCTATACAACGACAGTCAGTATGGGTTTAGGAAAAAACACTCTACCGAACATGCAGCATTAGAATTAGTGGATGGAATTTCACAGGAACTAGATAAAGGTAATACACCATTAAATATATTTATTGACCCATCAAAGGCATTTGACACATTAGATCATAAAATTCTACTACACAAATTGAATCACTATGGTTTCAATGGTCCAGCGCTAAACATAATAAAAAGTTATTTGACAGATCGAAAACAATACGTAGAATTTAAAAATGTTGCATCCACACCAAACAGAATTATTACCGGAGTATCACAAGGTTCAATATTAGGTCCCCTATTGTTTATAATATACATTAATGATATTTCAGAAGCGAGTAAACTTTTTAATTTCATAATCTACGCCGACGATACGGCCCTTAATAAATACACCCTGAATGTTTTTAAGTTTAATGAGCAATTCTTCGAAAATATCAATACAGAATTGAGCAAAATAAATGACTGGCTAAGAGCCAATAAACTTTCCCTAAATGCAACGAAAACAAAACTAATGATATTCCACAAGCCTCAAAAAAAAGTTGAATGTCCTCTTCTACAAATTAATGGGACAGAAATTGAACGTGTTCAAGAATTTAATTACTTAGGCATTCAACTAAACGAACATCTTACTTGGAAAAATCATGTGAATAAAATTGCCAATAAAATTTCTAGATCTATTGGGATATTAAATAAATTAAAAAGTTGCCTACCACAAGATACCCTATATCTTTTGTATAACTATCTTGTACTCAGTCATTTAAATTATGGTATCTTAGCCTGGGGATATCAAACTGATAGACTCTACAAGCTACAGAAAAAAACAGTTAGAATAATTTGCCTTGGTAAATTTAATTGTCATTCAGAACCATTGTTTAAAAAACTTCAACTACTAAAGATTAAAGATATACACACACTCCAAGAGCTTAAATTTTATCATCAACTGAAAAATAACCAGCTGCCGTCATATTTCCGCAACATGACCAACGACCATGGCCTGGATACTCACCCATATCCTACACGCCACAAAAATAAATTACGCTTGCCCAGTACAAATCACGAATTCGCAAGGAAATGTATCCGATACAGTGCAATAGAAACAGCAATAAATACTTCAAACCATATTATCGAAAATGTAAACACACATAGCCTACACGGTTTTATGACTTATTTTAAGAAAATAATTATTGATCAATATGAGTCATCGTGCAGACTAAACAATTGTTACGTTTGTCATAATAGGTGATTAGTTAAATAAATCTTTTTTATAGATGCATCTAATATATGTATATAGGAACAAGTTATATTGTCTATGTTTCGAAACTAATTCAATACAAATATATAATATAATTGTATGGACTGTATAAATGTCGACTGTCATAGCTTTTATATTGCTCTGCAATTAATTATTTTTGTTTTTCATACATGTATTTGTTATTATATAGAAGAATAAATTCGCGTCGATTTATATTTATATGAACAATTTCATTATAATTATCATATTGTATGCCATATTATGTAAGCATAACAATAATGTATAATTATTTAAAACCATTTGTTCATTGTACTCATAAATGATTTAATCTTATTATACTTTTGTATAAATGAATATACTAAACATGTTAAATATAGTGATGTATTCCCAGCAAACACCAAACGCTGGGCCGGTGTTGATTTAGTGTTGGCACAGAGTCGGAGACGATTGGCCGGTATTGGATCAACAGTGGTTCGTCGTCTCGTGTTTGCTGGGAAACCGCTATGTGTTTCCTCCCTATAAAATATATATGAATCTGATGAATTTAACCCATGGAACCACTTTTCTCGAACATGTTAGTATCAAATATGTCACGCGTTTTTATTGTATTTCTATAATATATATTCAGCCTCATCTCATCATTTGCCCTGTTTTTAATGAATAACAAAGTCACTTCCCTGACCGTCCCGTTCAATAAGTGACGTTAAGCAACTTTCTTACTACATTACCGGCCGATATGTATATTTTATATATAATGTAATTCATTGTTTATCATTGTTGTAGGCTGGCTCCTTTGATAGCGACATGTGCTTATGTCTTAAAAGGAGTCTCCCTCACCATATTGTATTATATATTGGTGGAATAAAGCTATCTGTCTGTCTGTCTGTCTGTCACCCTTACAAGCCCATACTGGAGACCCTAACAATCCCATACTGGTGCCTCCGACGTGAGGGACTACCTAACAAACCCATATATGTACGGCGTACTGTGTATGCCCTATGTGCTTCTGATTATGGAAGACCATTCGTTCTAGAATGTTCTGAATCATTCTATGGTTTTCCAGATTTACTACTAGCCCAATGTGTAACCTTGTATAAATTTCTAGATTATGATAGCATGGAAGCCACTAGAACACTGTAGACACATATCATATAAATAATTGTAGTGGTACAATGATTAGTTTTGTTAGAGTAATGCTGAGATAAGAGTTCTGCTAAGAGGTTATAGACTGTATTGTGAGACATGTATAGGCTACAGCTATAAGCATTGATAACTGATAGAGATTTACACTGCTGATGTTTTAACCTTTGGATTGGACATTTATTTGGATTATAAATATCTTTTAGATGAATACACACTGACATTTGAGGATCCTAAGTGAATGTGGTGAGATTAATGTATGTTGTCTTGTGTATTCTTGTGAACTTGTCTGTCTAAGAAATTGCGAAGTTTAGTCAAAATGAGTTTATCACTTTGAAACAGTACTGTTTAAAATTGATGTTGTGAATATTTTGGTATTATTATACTGACGATACTTTGTTTTCATTTATTATTCTGACGTTGATTGGTTCAAACTTCAGTGTAAAATCGTTTATTTAATTCCCCTAGACAAACCTTAGTCAAAGTGAAAACACGATATCAATCTATCAGTCCGAGTTGGACGCATCCATGTGGATTAGAGTGAACACTAAGGCAAAATCTGTTTTGTATGCTGACGATCAGTGTACGCAGATAGCAAAATTCCATTAAAAACAAGAGCACACTCGATAATAGCCCGCCGCCGAATTATGATAAAGAAAGTAAAGACGAATGTCATCACGAAAATAACAACCCAAGATATAAATGGTATGTTAAACCAGCCGCTTTTCAAGTTATCGCGCCCACAAGGTCAAATTATGGACGTAAAATAAATGTGAAAAATCGCAATAAGTCGACCATTTTGATTTTTTTACCGGCCATTATTAAGCTTGTCCAAGAACTGCTTATTAGTAACATGCATAACAAATTTGAGGAGGATATGTGAAAAACTTTTCAAGTTATCGCGCACACAAGGTCAAATTATTGACGTAAAATGAGAACAAGAGCACACTCGATAATAGCCCGCCGCCGAATTATGATAAAGAAAGTAAAGTCGAATGTCATCACGTAAATAACAACGCAAGATATAAATGGTATGTTAAACTAGCCGCTTTTCAAGTTATCGCGCCCACAAGGTCAAATTATGGACGTAAAATAAATGTGAAAAATCGCAATAAGTCGACCATTTTGATTTTTTTACCGGCCATTATTGAGCTTGTCCAAGAACTGCTTATTAGTAACATGCATAACAAACTTGAAGAGGATACTTGTGAAAATGTTGAAGTTATCGTGCCTACAAGGTCAAATTATTGACGTAAAATGAGAAAAATCGCAATAAATCGGCCATTTTGAATTTTTTTTCAGCCATTATTGAACTTGTCCAAGAACTACTTATTAGTAGCATGCATAACAAATTTGAAGAGGATATGTGAAAAACTTTTCAAGTTATCGCGCCCACAAGGTCAAATTATTGACGTAAAATGAGAAAAATCACAATAAATCGGCCATTTTGAATTTTTTTTCAGCCATTATTGAACTTGTCCAAGAACTACTTATAAGTAACATACATAACAAATTTGAAGAGAATATGTGAAAAACTTTTCAAGTTATCGCGCCCACAGGGTCAAATTATTGACGTAAAATGAGAAAAATCGCAATAAATCGGCCATTTTTTTTTTTTTTCGGCCATTATTGAACTTGTCCAAGAACTACTTATTAGTAACATGCATAACCAATTTGAAGAGGATATGTGAAAAACTTTTCAACTTATCGCGCCCACAAGGTCAAATAATTGACGTAAAATGTGAAAAATCGCAATAAATCGGCCATTTTTTTTTTTTTTTCGGCCATTATTGAACTTGTCCGAGAACTGGTCATTAGTAACATGCATAACAAATTTGAAAAGGATATGTGAAAACCTTTTTAAGTTATCGCGCCCACAAGGTCAAATTATTGACGTAAAAGGTGAAAAATCGCAATAAGTCGGCCATTTTGAATTTTTTTTCAGCCATTATTGAACTTGTCCGAGAAGTGGTCATTAGTAACATGCAAAACAAATTTGGGAAGGAAACATGAAAAACCTCTCAAGTTATCGCGCCCACAAGTAAATGTTAACGCCGACGCCGACGCCGACGCTGACGCCGACGCCGACGCCGACGCCGACGCCGACGCCGACGCCGACGACGCCGAACTTCAATTGCAATAGCCCACCTTTTTTAATTAAAATTAAAAGGCGGGCTAAAAATGATACATTTACTTAGACTGCATACATTTATTTACTTAGTTCTAGTGTTATCATCATTTTTTTCAAGATGTGAATCCTACTATTTTTCTGGCAGGGTGGACATATATTTACTACATGGTTATGACTTGAATCATTTATTCCAAATAAACCCTGCCCTCATCTGTCTGAAAATTGAATTGTATAATATATAATGGTTGAATGTATAATGGAAATGAATAATTGTATTTAGCAATATGGAACGAAACAGCCTTAAGCTATTGTATGTTTAACATATTACCTGCGTGTCAAGTTGACTATGGTCATTTCTGTGACTTTGAGATATGGTCATCTTGTTGATGGCAGCATAGTGATCTGCTCTTCCCTCATGTACGTCACTCCACGTGGGCAAAGGATCATCCATGATGACGTCTGTATTTGACGTCACAATGACTGATAGCACGTGTGATTGTGTGATCCAATCATGGGATAGGTTATTTATCTGGATATCTACGGATGTATCTGTCACTCTCATCACGTTGATCACGTCATTAACCTGGGAGATAAACGCACCTGAAACAGTGACATGCACAAATGTGTATAATTCACTGGTAGGAAACTATACAGGACCGAATTACAAATCAATTTCACTTGTCTATTCATTAACCATTTGGCATGGGAACAGTCTTTACACACAAAATCTGACATCTATAGATGTCAGATTCTGACGTCTCAAGAATTTGCCTGCCCTAAACAGGTACGGGTCCAGCCGTTTTTAAATGGCCGCCCATTTAAAAACCATCGTAAGTTTATAGGCACTCGCAACGCACTTCCAGCGAGTGTTTATAAACACTTGGGCGTTCATGAACGGTCGGCCTCGTTCACTTGTATACTGCCATGCAAAGCCAAAAGGCAGTATCAGCTTACTTGTTAAGTGGGCACATACTGCCTTTTGGCTTTTCACACAAATTGGCAGAGGGACCAGCCTCAAAAAGCTGCGAATTACAATGCATAACTTCATATGACGCAGCTTAGTTAAGTATACAATAATCTACATTTTAGTCGTTTTTGTAAGGTAAATTTCCGCAAGCGCTCCTGGATTGTAAGGTTTTGTGCAGTAAATATTGTGTACAAAAAAGATGCCACATAGAATATACAAATGACGCATACAATTTGACCATCACTATATCCATCACCTCATGGTATTAGCAGAGTGTACCCCCAACGGGTACATTTTTTAGCAATGCCACTTTAAGGAGGTGTCCTATGGGTTAGTGGTCAGAAAATCTATTTTTCACGATTTCTACCAATTAAAGCATCGTATTTCACAGATTCTGCTCAAGTTCATTACAAAGTAGTGATGTGTTGTGTCAATTTATACATTATACTAAATCTGCTATAATTAAGATAAAATAGCTGATGAAATAAAATGTACTGTTAACCAGTCATATTGGCCGTCTGTTTATAAATGCCAGGGTGTTTATAAATACACGCCAGTAGTGCGTTGCGAGTGCTTATAAACGCACGGTGGTTTTTAAATGGGCGGCCATTTAAAAACGGCTGGAACCGAACCTGCTAGAGTACCCATAACATTGGAATTTAAATGTAGCGGAAAGCGCTAATTAAGACATTTATGATGCATTCTAAATGCCGCATCACATTCCTCAGATTGATCACGTCATGGCAGATAAAAGGACCTGAAGCAGTGATATTTACAAATGTGTTAAATTCACCGATATACGGCGATAGGAAACATACAATAAATCTCAAGAAATAGCACCCATTACTTAAGATTCATCAGTGAAAAAATTACAGGATAATTATTTCAACTGATTTAGATGTGTATGGTCAATTACCGAAACAAAAGAAAGGTGGGATGGGTGATGATGAGTTATTAAATTAGAGACAATCCAAAATGGCCGCCACTGATACGTATCGACCCATAACTATTGAACATTTGCCACAGAATATTGTTACGTGTCTTCTCCCACCACAAAACTTGTAAAAAAATTGTCCAAACTTTTAACACTTGATAGAGTCTCAGTCAATCAGTGAGCCTAATGTGGTAGTGTGGAGCTTGTTATGAGAGTCACTGACCAGATGGCTCTCAATGATCTGAGTGACAGTGACCTGAGAACCACTTGAATAGTGACTGGGTACGAGACGATAACTTTCTTTCTGGCACTGAGCTCGTGGTGAGAGGACGTGCTCCATTTCATGCCTAATTACTTTATTAAAACTGGGGTTAGTATGTCATCCTAGTAGCCAGTGATGGCGGGCATGCTTGGAAAGATTTTTGACTAGTGACTCACTCTTGGTTGTGACACGTTACTTCACAACCAATACGAATTAATTATATTATATCAATAAATTAGACTTGATATGGAATGTTTTGTACAGAATATATTGTGCATAATGGTATTTGTAATTTTCAAATATTTGACAGTTTGATAAACATAATAATAATTTTTATTTCTTGGGAATTGAACTAAGATAAATTTACATTGTATGATTAGACTTACTAATCAAAGTCTAAGTGCTCAGTTTGATTTAAAGGTATTTTATGGTATTGCCACTATGACATGTACCAGTAATGTGTCTGAAATTAATGATTTCTAATACCATGTGCAGAATATCTGTGAATAGAAACTATTACGTGTATCCATAGTATTTAGAATCATCTGAGGATTCCTGGCCGGTTTTCACAAAGCAATCGGGGATAATGGCTGTTTTGCTTATGTAATTATGTTGGAAGAATTCTGACGTTTGCAATATCTTCTGATGTGTGTAAAGAATTTTAATATTGCTATAATGTTGTGGTTCTTTATCATAACTTTTTTGGATATTTTGAGTTATTGATTCGGTTGGCCGATTTGATATATCAAGTCATTGAAGCAATTTGATATATCAGTTCATTTGGTCGATTTAATGAATAGATTGTTCGGTCAAGTTAATAGATTAGTTCATTTTCTCGATTTAAAATATTATTTATTTTGTCGTTTTAATATATTAATTCCTTTGTGAATTTAATATATTGATGCATTTTGTCGATTTAATATATTAATTCATTTTGTAAATTGAATATGTTAATTCATTTTGCCGGTTTAAAATATTAATTCCTTGTCACTGTGTATATATAATATATTAATTCATTTGTTCGATTTAATATGGTAATACATTTTGTCGATTTAATATATTATTTCGTTTTGTAGATTTTGTATATTGATTCATTTGTTCGATTTGAGAAGTTAATTCCTTTTGTCGATTTAAAATATTAATTAATTTTGTCGATTTATCATAGGCCCTATTAATATTTTTGGTCCATTTAATAGGATAATTCATGCGATTGATTTATTGTATTCACTCGTTTAGCGATTTAATATATTAATTCAATTGTTTAATTTGATGTAAATTTGTTGAAGCGATTTGATACAATGAATCAATTGAGATATTGGGTGAATTTGATTATTACTAGGGTAATGCATTCAAAATGCCATTTGATGTTGACATAATTGAATCGTGGATAGATGATGATGATAAAAGATGTAATTGAATAAAATTTAATTTATTTCTGTCTGTGATATTGTCTATTGTTTATTATTTTACATTTGTTATTAGGGTCAATATACGGACCCTTTAATACAACTTGAAAACCGAACTTTGGTGTTGGTCTTATTCGCACACAGAGTTGAATCGTATATCAGTAGTGTGGTGCGAGTCTTTTCTTCCATGCTAAGGCGTCGTGTCCCACTACTACTACATCTCCAAGGTGACTTAGCTGAGCCAGTTAGTGAGACCGACCTGGTATATTTAAGATTTATTACCAGGAATTCAGTGAGCATATGGACATAATCTCTACTTACATGGTGTTACCATTGTCGCGGTCAGGTAGGCTGCTTCACCATCACCACCCCCAGTGGAAGCAAATATCTAAAACAAACAAGAAAAAACAAGATAAGTATACAAATCATCTCGTGGGCTCAGACAATACAAATCATAAGATTATCTTGACTTTCTCTCATCGATTAAGATGATATTTGCTTTCTAGTGAAAATTATTATAACATTTACTTTTTTACTTTGTGCTTTTTGTAGAACAAGATAAATAATTTTGTGAGTTTTTCTATAAATTTAGGTACAGATAATGTGTTAGCGGGATTCCAGTTAATGAGCTCTCTGTAACAGTTGTCCATTCTAATCTCACCAAGGGCCCAATCACTACATGCCCCACAACCCACAAACAATATATTAATATAGGGTCAGTTTGTTTTAATTCAAATGCACGGGTGTTTGAATTGGTATAGATAGGAGCTACACTTCATTAAGAATATCATAATGATATTTAATCTATTATTTTACTATATATATTTTGTATTTATTTTTATTGCCTCTAAGATCCATGCTCAGTGTTCTTAAACATAAAGTTGCAAGAATAACTTTATTCTATGTGAATTATAAGCGTATATTCACCTAATTATATTAAGGTTTTTACCTCTCAAGTTATGTAATTAGAATTTTTACTTATTTGAGTTGCTGTGAAATAGAGATTGGTCGATAAAATCATTGTTATTGAGATTGAAATGAGATTTGCAATGCTTGGTCCCAAATTCAACAAATAAGAGTATTTTACATCCACGTCAACGCATATAATTGTGTGATCTAGCATTTTTATTTTGAAATAATCTCAATGCAAATGCCATCACCTATTCAAAAATGGTCATTTGTAATTTCAAATTGATATTATGCCACACACAGAGTGGTATATTTTTACATCTATGTGCAATTAATGAATGAATATATGATGACTTTCTTTTTAATATTGTTAAGGCCTAAATGCTATGAACGGTATGACAAGTTTTAATGTAATCAGCACGCAGCTTAACATTGCTTAGTGTTTATTTTGTTTGGACAAGAATGCTTAACCCTGGGAAAATTTTCAGCAATGAAATGTGAATGAAATTGATAAAATAATCTGAAGTATGTGTTAAGTTGATCAAGTAATATAAAATGCGAAATGTCTGCTTTATAAATTATTCACCCCTAAGGTTTCAAACATTTCTCACAGCAATAGCAATATCACTAGATTTGCCATAATAGGTTTTGGTAGATGCTTTGTTAATACAATACTCGATACTTTTCACAAATACCAACATGTTTCGTCATTTGAAACTGGGAATTGTGTTAATTTGCAATTCCAGCTTCTTCCTGGTTCAAATGAATGAAAAACATTGAAAACTATACATCTTTTTGTTGATTTGATATTTTATTTTCTGCAACGTTAATGGCAGTTAACCCATGCTTATGTTAATTAGCAGGCTTCCATTTATTGCACAAACATTAAAAACTATACATATTTTCGTTGATTTTATATTTTATTTTCTGCAACGTTAATGGCAGGTAACCTAAGCGTATGTTAATTAGCAGGCTTCCATTTATTGCACATCACGTACCTTAAATTGGTAGGTGTTTCTAGTATTCAAACATATCACATACCTTAAACTGGTAGGTGTTTCCAGGCGTTAAACCTTCTGTGATCCATGAAGTAACATCACGTTTCACAAATATTGTTTTCTCATCAAAACCACCCTTTCATAATGTGAAAGTGATATTGGCTCATCATTTACTTACATATGTAAATAACATAGAATAAATTGTACAACATTGCGTACAAGTACCTGTGTGCATATTACTGCTAAACATATTAAATTTAATCAATTGATTGAGCAACACAATTTTGATAAAATGTATAAACTAATTTAGTTTTAATATACACTTTAAACATATGCGCAACATATCATTTATGTTCTGGTATGTGATGAAATTACTAAATTACTATTATTTATAACTTCTAATGAGGTTCTACATACGACATAACCAAACTCACAGGTGTTTCTTGTCTGTATGAGATTGTATAGCTTATTATGACGCCATGCGGGTTCTCTGGACTTCGCCAAGTCAGCATAACCTCCGTAGGAGATGCTGGATTTACACTGTGCTGGAAATCACGAACAATGCTTGGTGCTGAAAAATATTTTAGCTCTTAACACACTAAATTTAATAATGTAATTTTCGACCAACTTGAAGTTGTGCCTCGCTACCGCGACCCACAACTTCAAGTGGATGAAAATGATCAAACATTTGCAAATCTCGATGTTTATAAAACAGACATTTTGATCTCGATAGCTGTGATTTAACCCTTAAAGCGCTGAATTTTTTTATGAAAACCTTGGAGGCCAAAGGGTTTTTCTTCGATTTGAAATCATCATAAATGTCTTATTTAGCTCTTTCTGCTTCATTTGAATACCAGTCCTATGTTATGGGTCTACGGGCATGAGAAATTTGTCTACTCTTACAGTGTGGGGATCGACTTTAGTCTACAGACGTCAGATTATGACGACTAAAGTCGATCCCCGCACTGTAAGGGATACCCTGGTGATAAAATAGATAAAATCGCCTATAGTCGTGCTTAGCGGTGTAGTGGGGGTTAATGGATGGACTAAATACTCTTCTGCTGTTCTTAAATCACGGTGCACAACTCAGCATCTTTAGTAATAAAGGTAAACTATGATGCGGTATAAAGGCGGTCCCGGTGTCTTAAATATTTGATTATAATATTATACAGGTTTTCCTCATATTTCAATTACCACACAACTTTATTTTTCCCGGGCATCTTCATTGGTTATATAATTTAAAAGTATGCATTGGCAAAAAGACCCTATTGCAAACATATATAGTACAAAGTACATTTAAAAGCACTATAAGCATTTAGGCAACTACACGAAACAGTTCAATATAAATCTTCTAAATCATTAAACATCAACTTTATAAATGTATACATATCTGGTATTTTTTTTAGTAATATTCAGGTATGTTAATACTGTAGATCTGGTAATATTCACAAGGTTCTAATTTTCGCGAATTTCGCTAGAAGGACAAATTCGCGGAATGAAGCATCTCACGAAAATATTATTATAATAGTGCTGCTAAAGAAAAATGAAAATTAGCGAATTCTAAACTTCGAGAAAAGTCCCAAAATCAGAAAATCGCGAAAATTTAAACACGCGATGGTGTATCATTGCATGTAGGGAACACCTAAAAATTGCGTTCGTCAATGTTCTTTAAAGGGACTAGCCCAGGTCTAAAATCATCAAAAAATCGGTGATTTTATATTGGCTTCTTAATATGACCATATGATGTAAACATGTCCATAGACTAGAACTGCAAAAGTTTTTAATTTTTGTACTGCGCATTCACCAGTTAGGCTAGATATAGAGACGAAATTTCTGTATTTCTTATTTTTGACATGGTTGTCAATAATTAGAAATCAGGAAGATCGTCTTTATATCTAGCCTAACTGGTGAATGCGCAGTACAAAAATTAAAAACTTTTGCAGTTCTAGTCTATGGACATGTTTACATCATATGGTCATATTAAGAAGCCAAAATAAAATCACCGATTTTTTGATGATTTTAGACCTGGGCCAGTCCCTTTAATATTTTTTCTTATTACGCTTAGTTTAGTGGAGGGGGGGGGGGGGGTATCAGTTTTTGCAACCTGTATGATAAATCTTTATCACACATACCTTCCTCTGATGTACGGCATGTTTTAGATACAGGTTGTCCTTTCTTATCAGATTTGTGGCACGTAACAGTAAACCTATATTCTGTGTAAGGCTCCAGTGACGTCACAGCTATGCCAGAATCACTTTCTTCTTCTGTTACACTATAATCACCCTACATAAATACAATGTTATCAAGCTAATTATTCTGGTATGTTATTTAATATCAGAATGGCTATATTGATATTAAGATTCGAAGTCAGCAATGACATACTCATATAAGTTATTATAAGCATTTACATATTGATATTAAACTTCGGCTGGTGGCATTAATTATAATCAGTTCACTGTGATATATGTTCATCTGGCTGATAGGAGTTCACGCTAATCGTGCTGATATAAGTTTACCGGGCTGATATAAGTTTACCATGCTGATATCAATTCACCATGCTGATATCAGTTATCCATGCTGATATAAGTTCACCTTGCTGATATCAGTTCAACCAGCTGATATCAGTTCAACGAGCTGATATCAGTTCACCATGCTGATATCAGTTATCCATGCTGATATCAGTTCTCCGTTCCGATATCAGTTCAACGAACAGTTCACGTGCTGATATCAGTTCACCATGCTGATATCAGTTTACTGTATTGATATCAGTTCACCGTGTTGTTATCAGTTCACCCTTCTGATATCAGCTCACTGTTCTGATATCAGTTCACCGAGCTGATATCAATTCACCATGCTGATATCAGTTCACTGTGCTGATATCAGTTCACCGTGCTGATATCAGTTCACCGTGCTGATATCAGTTCACCATGCTGATATCAGTTCACCATGCTGATACCAGTTCACCATGCTGATATCAGTTCACCATGCTGATATCAGTTCACCGTGTTGATATCAGTTCACCGTGTTGATATAAGTTAACCCTGCTTATATCAGATCACCGTGCTGATATCAGTTCACTGTGCTGATATTAGTTCAATGTGCTGATATAAGTTCACCGTGCTGATATCAGTTCACCATGGTGATATCAGTTAATCATGTTGATATCAGTTCACTGTGCTGACATCAGTTCACCATGCTGATATCAGTTCACCATGCTGATATCAGTTCACCATGCTGATATCAGTTCACTGTGCTGACATCAGTTCACCATGCTGATATCAGTTCGCCGTGCTGACATCAGCTCACCATGCTGATATCAGTTCGCCGTGCTGATATCAGTTCACCATGCTGATATCAGTTCACTGTGCTGACATCAGTTCACCATGCTGATATCAGTTCGCCGTGCTGACATCAGTTCACCATGCTGATATCAGTTCACGGTGCTGATAACATTTCACCATTCTGATATCAGTTCATCATGCTGATAACATTTCACCATTTCACCATACCATGCTGATATCGGTTTACCTTGCTGACATCAGCTCACCATGCTGATATCAGTTCGCCGTGCTGATATCAGTTCACCATGCTGATATCAGTTCGCCATTCTGATATCAGTTCACCGTGTTGATATCAGTTCACTGTGCTGATATCAGCTCACAATGCTGATATCAGTTCACCGTGCTGATATCAGCTCACCGTGCTGATATCAGTTCACCGTGTTGATATCAGTTTACTGTGCTGATATCAGTTCACCGTGCTGATATCAGTTACCAATGCTGATATCAGTTCACTATGCTGATATCAGATCACCATGCTGATATCAGTTTACCGTGCTGATATCAGTTCAGCGTGCTGATATCAGTTCACCATTATTTCACTGCCACATATAGCTGCCGTCAAAGCTGTGTTTTATTATAGTTAGTCGATATATACATATACAAATTGGTGTCACCAACCTCCATGAGTTGACCACAATTGTCACATCTGTACACAAAATGATCTATCTCTCCACTCTTAACTCTGAATGTCAGCATGATTCGTCTTGAGAGAGGTTGACATGTTATAATAGGTTCATCAGGTACTAGAAACACAGGTAAAGTTAAATTATTTGTTATCTTCAAAGACTTGTAAGAATAAATAAATTCAGTGTGGCATATATCTATTATATAGGTTGGTGTGTAAATGAAATGGAATGAAATGAATAGGATTCAGGCCACATTTGTTCATATACAGGCTGAACTGGGCCAGGAGAACTTCCTGAGGATTGTGAGATGAATGAGATGACATTGGATTCGAAATCCGAGCACGCTACCTCTCGGTCATAGAAACTCCCCACAATATTGAATCTTTATGAGTTAGTTGGGAAGGAACGTTTTTGTTCCTGTGAAACTTGAAGGCCAGAGTGGGGTTCAAACCCGCGATCTCCGAGCTTCAACCACTGCATCACTGTGTGTAACGTATGATACAATAATTTGTATATTTTTTATTAAATTGTAAGATAATGCAACCTACAGATATAGCATGACAATAACAAACGATAAAATAATAAAACATAAAATAAAACACTAAATAAATTCTCACTAGGGATATAAGATACAAACAATAAACAACTTACAAGACAATTATAACCATTTTAACCAAAGATTGGTTTTTGTCAAAGCAATATACTAACATTAATGGGATTTCAAGCTTAGTTGGAATTCATCGAGTTATGATCATTTTAATTTTCACAAACCTTGTAGAAAATAAATAGTGAGAAAAAGTTCTGGTCATAATAACGGAGATAATGAGCCAAATATATGCATGCATAGCCAATCTTAAGTCGTCAATATCAGAAGCTTATTAACAGGAGTGGCTTACTATGACGGCGGCGCCCGGTTCTAGATAATTAGCTAGAAATTATGCATGCGTAAGCAATCTAAAGTCGTGAATATCAGAAGCTCATTACAGAGAGTGGCTTACTATGACGGCGGCGATTTCGATCTTTTTTTCGAACCCTATCGAAGTCAATAAAAGGGCCAGTTAACTGGCTCTCGTCGTTATGTTCAAGCTCGCTGGCTTTATGAACACTCCTACCTTACAACTGCAACTGCTATACAGCTATTTTACAGCTATTCAACGTCCTTTGTCTAAAACAAAGGGCTCTTTTCAATGCCCCTAGCACTGTTACTATGCCTTCAGACAAGGATAGAAAAAAAGATAGGAGGAGTAGTAGTCCTAAGGGCAGGAGTCGTAGCCCTAGGAAGGCTAGCCCTAAAAAAGCTAGCCTTTCTCCTGCTGTTAAGAGAAGAGAGTCTATCAGCCTTGATAGTAGACGTGATGGCTCCCCTAAGCCGACGGCATCCAGAAATAGAGATGCCAGCCTACCAATAACAAGTCCTGATGTTAGTACAGAGTTCACTGGTGAAGATCCGAGAACGGGATGGCGTCCAGGACATAGAGGTTCCACTGTCATTAGAAAAGAAGTTGGAGATGATGATAGAGAGGGCTCTGGCAGGTCGCACCTCTCAGACTGACCCAGCTCTCCATGTGGAGGAGAGCTCTGGTGCCCTTGTCACCCAGCCGGGTACATTGGCCACTAGTTGCCGATACGGCTGGCAGACCTGTTCCGACTGCTAGTACTACTCAGTGGCAGAGTAGGAATCTACAGTCCCCACCTCCAGTCAGACATGTACTAAATAAAGTAGACTGTACCCAGATCAGAGGGGTTACATCTTTGGGTTCGAGACCCACTGATGGCAGGCATTTCAGCCCTCTTGACCTGCCATCTCAGAGAACAAGGATTGATGAGTATGATGACAGTATAGATGAGGTGGAAGAGGAGCTTAACCCTTTCTCGGCAATGCCTGGCCTAGAAGATTGTCCTCTGGCAGGTCTCAGGTCAGCCCTCTCTCGACCTGACAGTACTAATAGCACAAGTGATAGACAGATAGCCTTATGGCGCCAGGCTAGAGGTGGTTCTTTGATCAAGCCTGTCAAGACCTTCCGCATCCAGGGAACATATGCCACGCAGGATGATGCAAGTGCAGCCTTTTTAGCTCCAGAGCTTCCCCCCTGAGATGCCTCTGACTCACCAGCAATGGGGTACAGACGTTGGTATGAGGAAGCAGCAACGCTCATATGGTATAACAGCTTTAGCCTTGTCCAAGGGCCTAGAGCTGATGGAGGGGCCTATATCACAGCTTACTCAGTTGCCAGAGTCCTTGCCTGATGAGGACGCAAGAAGCAGAATGTACGAAGCTATACAGAACATTCAAAATGAGGCATTGGCGCCTGTTGGCCATGCCTTAAGATTCTTAGCCTCTAATTATAATGATCTGGCCATTAGACGCAAAGACATGGCCATATATCATGTGAAAGACGCCATTCTCCAACAACAATTAAAGACCCAGCAGCTGGGGTTCTCTTCATTCTTTAAAGAGGATGTGTCGGCGCTTCTGGGTGGCAAACAAAGGGGGGGGGGTAAGGAGGCCTATCATCAATCTGAAACCTCTCAATCGCTTTGTGAGAAAGAAACCCTTCAAGATGACTACCTTAAAAGAGGTAGCTCAGGCTATAAGGCCCAGGGATTGGACGGTGACCATAGATTTAAAGGATGCGTTCCTTCATATCCCTGTGCACAGGGAATACAGACGATTCCTTCGCTTCCTGTGGAAGGGCAGTGTATATCAGTTTTGCAGGCTCCCCTTTAGCCTCACTTCTTCGCCTCAGGTCTTTACCGACGTGACGAGACCTCTGGTGGACGAATGCCGAATGAGGGGCATAAGAGTTGTCTTTTATTTGGACGACATATTAGTTCTAGCAACCACTCACTCGGAAGCTGTCAGACACAGAGATTTTGTGCTCAGGTTACTAGTGAAAGCAGGATTCAGGAGAAGTCCTACGAAGTGCCGTCTCAATCCTGCTCAAATATTCCCATATTTAGGTCTGATGTGGAACTCGGTGAAAATGAGTTTCTCTGTCCAAGGAAAAGAGGGATCAGATATCAGCCTTGACAATCAAAATGAAGCATGCGACCTCAGTATCTGTGTTAGATCTGATGGGTCTTCTAGGCAAGTTAAACTTTGCGTCGATAGCGGTCCCTCTCGGCCGCCTTCACTCCCGTCCTCTTCAACGATGTCTTCCCCGTGGCAGGGGGCCCCATCTATCCATGAATACCAGGATAAGTCTCACTTCAGGAGCCATAGACTCTCTGCTCTGGTGGAGCTCGCCACCGACAGGCTGGGGTGCCCGGCTGGGACGCCTTTCAGCCCAGGGGAAATGGTCACGCAAGGAGAGAACTCGACACATAAATCTCCTCGAGCTGATTGTAGTACACCTTGCGTTGCAACTTTGGCAAGGTCAGATGACTCAGAAAATGATATCTGTTCAGATGGACAATACCACAGAAGTGGCCTACTTGATAAAGGAGGGAGGAACTCAGTCTCCAGTCCTGTCAGATCTGGCGTCCAAGATACTGATTGTGTCGGGACGTCACACCATTGTTCTCCGTCCCACGTACCTACCGGGCTTGCTGAATATGGAGGCAGATGCCCTGTCTCGCCACAAGGATTCGGCAGAATGGATGTTAACAACCTCAGTGGCGAGGAAACTGTTTCTAGTGTTGGGATATCCAGTGGTGGACCTGTTTGCTTCAGCCAGGACAAAACAGGTCCGTCAGTACTTCACCACGGACCGTCACGACCACCGAGCCCTAGGGACGGATGCTCTCCATCACAAGTGGGAGTTCAGGGGTTCCCTCCTTTACGCCTTTCCACCTCCAATGTTGATACCATTGGTGTTGGCCAGGATACATCAGTACAAGACAGTGATGATAATAGTGACACCCTGGTGGCCCCATGCTCCATGGTTGCCAGAACTAATTCGTCTGTCGGTGAGGCTTCTTTATCGTCTGCCAGACGAATCCATTCAGGATGTCACTCACAACAAGAAGTTGTCGATCAAGATGCTGGCATGGCTCATCTCCTCAGATCCTGCCAGGAGAGGGGGCTCACGCCTGAATTGGCCGCATTCCTCCAGAGTGCCTGGAAGCCTGGGACACGGCAACAGTACTCATCTGTCTGAAGACAGTGGGTGCTATGGTGTGGCAGACAAAACCTGGACCCTACTGCCCCTTCTGCCCTAAATTTGACAAATTATTTGTGGCATCTTCACACTGAACGAAGTTTGGTTTGGCGATCACTAGGGGTACATCGCTCTGCCATCGCCACATTACTACAACCCCTCTCGGAACGTACTATCGGCAGTGATAAGGCCGTTTCCCTGTTCATGCGTGCCACCTACTTATCCCGACCACCGGAGCGCAGGCTGAGACCTATTTGGGATGTTTCCTCGGTGCTACGCTGCATTGAGGCGTGGGGAGACATTGCTGATCTCAATAGGTCTCGTCTAACACATCGTTTGGTGATGCTACTTGCTCTGGCCTCGGCAAGAAGGGTCAGTGATTTGTTCTTGCTCCGCACCGACAATCTACACTTACAACGTCTTCCGACTAAGTGGAGTTTCTTAGCAGCGTTCGGTGCGAAGCAGGAACGACCCAACCACTCGGTTCCTCCTATTGTGTTTGAGAAGAACCTTAAGTACCCTAGACTTTGTCCTATTCTTCATTTAGAAGATTATTTACGACGTACAGATGCGGACAGATCTGGTTCGTCTGGTGCTTCAAAGCTGTGGTGGACCACGGTTCCCCTTTCAGACCCGTGGTAAAAGCCACTATTGCCAGATGGCTTGTGAATGTTTTGAAAGAGGCAGGGTCAAGTGACTCTGCCGGATCAACTAGAGCTGCCGCAGCTACATGGTCCGCAGCGAAGGGTGTTAAACCTTCTACTATTATGGCTGCAGCCGATTGGACGGCAGCCAGGACAATGAGAAACCATTACATAAGACTCCTCCCGTGTGTGCTGGAGCATCAGCGACAGTCCAAGATGTGACTTTGGCTTTGTGAACTTTTACATTTATTGTTATTTCAATAAATACATGTTCCTATCTTATAACTTGTATTTGTTTTTATATTCGTGTTGAATTTTCGTGTTCAAGGTTATATGACAGATGGGGGACATTCTTCCATTAATGTTAGTATATTGCTTTGACAAAAACCAATCTTTGGTTAAAATGTACCAATTATATAGTGAAACGTTATATAATTGGGATTTTAACCGAAGGTTTTTGTCAAAGCAATATACTATTTTACTTTCTGTCATATTGTGTTTTATTTTACGCTCGGTTGTCATAACGAGGACTGGCCCTTTTATTGAATTCGATAAGGTCGAAAAAAAGATCGAAATTTTCTGGTCATTTCGCGCCGATTTTTAATAAGCTTTCTGATATTCACGACTTTAGATTGCTTTTGTATGCATAATTCCTAGCTAATTGACCAGAGACCGGACGCCGCCATCATAGTAAGCCACTCTCTGTAATGAGCTTCTGATATTCACGACTTTAGATTGCTTACGCATGCATAATTTCTAGCTAATTATCTAGAACCGGGCGCCGCCGTCATAGTGAGCCACTCCTGTTAATAAGCTTCTGATATTCACGACTTTAGATTGGCTATGCATGCATATATTTGGCTCATTATCTCCGTTATTATGACCAGAACTTTTTCTCACTATTTATTTTCTACAAGGTTTGTGAAAATTAAAATCATCATAACTCGATGTATTCCAACTAAGCTTGAAATCCCATTAATGTTAGTATATTGCTTCGACAAAAACCTTCGATTAAAATCTCAATTATATAACGCTTCACTATATAATTGGTACATTACTCACCTGTCGTTATATGTAAGGTTTCATTGACGCTGTATTTGACGTTGTTGCCTTTTCCAGTCATAGTTTTTCCTGTCACTTTATACATCATACCAGCCACAAGACCACTAAAGATCACTGCTTCACTGACTACTGTTCTAGGGTTAGTAATCTCCTTTGTGTGCTCGGCAATATCAGCATTTATACTGAAAATGTATTTCTCAAAAGTAGAATTGTCCTGGGGTGTACATGTGTAATGGATCTTGATCTCACTGGTTGTAGTCATTTCTTCGTGCATGGTGGTGGTGAACTCTGGTCCTAAGGGTATGATAGAATAATAATAATAATAATATTATTAATAATAATAATAATAATAATAATAATAATAATAATAATAATAATAATAATAATAATAATAATAATAATAATAATAATAATAATAATAATAATAATAATAATAATAATAATAATAATAAAATAATAATAATAATTTCCCCTTAATATCATAATAATCATAACTATGACAATAATAAGAGTAATATTTTCATTTTCACTCCTATCTGAGAGCACTGAAAAAATCATTTAGTATTATGTTTTTTGCTAAGGTTTTGAATATCTTGGCACAAAGTTATGAATGAAAACGTTAAACACGGTAACTATGTTCAGTATAGGTGACCACTTACTACCTTTTGAAAGATCTTCTCGGTTACTTATTATGGTTGACCCACACTGTACAACATTGGGTCATAATAACACTACCTGCATTATGGGTGATCACTGCCTCTAGCTCCTGCACACTCACCACTTTGAGTGACCAAAATTGCTTGATTGTTGGTCCAATGTATCCAACACTGGCCCAGCTACAACCCAGCATCGACCCAAATTCACTCACTGTGTCTGTCCCCAGGCATCATGTTGCGGGCCACTATAGGGGTGACCACCCCCCCCCCCCGTCACATGGAATGCTTGAAGATTGTACCAGCGTCTTTAACGCTGGCCCAGTAACAGCCCAATAATGGCTCAACGTGATGAGTTACTTGCATGATCATGTTCATGTGGACATGGTCACCGCCATGCGCCGCTATGCGGGTAGTGCCCCCCTCCCGGGAATGGCACTCCACCCCCCTCGCTAATCCCGCAAACAGACGCTGTCCCGGTATTAATTTTCAGTCATTTAGATTAGCTGGCTGTTCATTTAAATGCTGTTCAATCAGTGTTTCACTTTAAACCTGCTAACATAACACTGTGTCAGCGCCTCCTGTTTGTTACTCTCATTCTAAGTGTTCTGTCTCCATGAGGGCAGTGTACGCCCATCGTCTGCGACGCTGGCCAAATATTGAAACAACATTGGCTCAATGTCTCGTGTTTGCTGAGACGTCTTTGTTCACCCTATGCTTTGAGAATGATGGGCACGGTCTTTACCTTTAGAGCGCTGGAATATGTTTCTATGAACCATGAAGACCAAAGTTTTTTTTTCAATTTGAAATCTTCATACATATGTCTTAGTTAGCTTTTTCCCCTTTATTTGAATACTTATGTTATAGGTCCACGGACAATATAAATAGGCCCAGACTTATTTTACTTCCTTTATTGCGGGGATCGTAAAAAGTCGATCTCTGAGACCATGTGGCAAGAGGTGTAGCCCTGGCCAAGATATAGCGGTCAGCGTTGGCACAACGTTCATTCATAATTGGTTCAATGTGTATGATTATGGACCACACACCAGGCAGAAACTGCGTACATGCATGCAGTAGCTGGCGAGACCCCCTGATCACTATTTACTAATCTGAGAGTTGTGAATATATGTCTATACTATAACTTTTTTAATAGCAGTAAGATAACACTGTTTTTTTTTATAACAATGTGCCATGTATAAAATAGTTTTTATCACGATAATTAGGTACAAAATATTAAGGTTATTTGTTGAATGAATATTAATTACTATGTGGGATTAACAGTGTCAAAGGGTGTAAGATGGCATCAGCGTCTATGTGTCCAAACTTTTAAGAGACCCTAAGATAACTAGGAATACTGTATTTGCCAATGTATCCGCGCTGCTAGTATTATAAATCTACGCTAATAATGGATTAGTGAAGGGAATGACATGACTTTATATAATGTAAGGAATACAACTATAGTATCAATCATTGTCCCTGAGAGTAGATTAGACCAGTTTAAAGTTAAAAGTCACTGTTGTTTAATTATTTATGCTCCAGCTTTGCAGGGTGTTAGCACGTGTGGCGGTAGGCTACCATCATCCCTGTCATGCGCCCAGTTGGGAGAGAATGGGGTAGCAGTGTATGTAGGTGTAGGCCTATATGATATGTAGGCCTATATTACACTGCATATTCAAAAACATGACATTAGTCCGACCAAGGAATCCCAAGGAATCTATAGATTCCTTGGTCCGACACACTATTGGTCCGACACACCATTGGTCCGACAGGAGACCATATATATCAGAATCTAACAAGGATGACCTTGAACTTTTTTATAAACATAGTTCAAATGGCGGGAGATTCTGGAACCATTTTTATTAGGTAGCGCAACCTCTACCTTTTACAGTGGGTCTGAACTGAATTATTAGTCCGAACTAGAGATGACTCAACCTTGTATAAGTTTATGATAATCATAATTGTAACAATAATAAGAGTAATATTTATAATATATAACCATACAACCTTCCCAACATATACCCTTCAGAACATAGACACTTCTGAACATAGACATATGGCCACATACTTATTATAATATTTAACCTAATTCATATGGTTGATTCACACTAGCGTGGATGATCCATAGGCATTAACTTGTAATAATAATAATAATAATAATAATAATAATAATAATAATAATAATAATAATAATAATAATAATAATAATAATAATAATAATAATAATAATAATATTAATAATAATAATAATAATAACAATAATATGTTTATTGACGTACTCGAAGTACAAAGGGCATATCATAAATATAGAAAAATACATCACAAATAAAATGTGCAAATGATTCAGAAATTAGGGAATATGTAATAACTAGTGCATTAATATCAACACATAAAATTAAAATAGTGAAAAGTGCGTCACTTTCTAATACTTCCCTGGTGAACGAGGCTGTAGGTGTTTCCCTCTCGGACTCGTTACATTTGCTTGTAAAAGTGGCAGGAGCGTTGATCATCGGTAACTTTTGTTTATATACATTGTATTTTAAACTTATATAATTTATACTATTAGCAATGCAGTTCCACTACCATTTAAACATAGCTTTGTACACATTTTTACGATATCATTACCACTCTTTGAAATAGATTTTAAAAACTTGACGGCGCGTATATGCTACTGCATATCAATTGAGGTAGTGAACTAGTATCAATTGAGGTAGTGAATTTTGGTCATGAATATAACTAGCACCGACGTAACTCCAGTCCAGTACACCAAGTCTATTAACGTTATGCTATATCATATTTAATTTATTACGATTTAATAAGTGAAGCTGTAAAAAAGTGATGTAAACAAAAAAATATTTAAAAAACACAAACAAATGAACAAACAAACAAAAAAACAAATAAATAAACAAACAAACAAACAAACAAACAAACAAACACACAAACAAACAAACAGAATAATAAAACACACAAAAACAACAACAAAAGTTATTGCTACCAAATAAATAATCAAGCTAAACAAGGATAACCACTTACTGATATAATCAATCTTTTGTACTTTTTCACTAAGTACACCACCGAATGTTACTGTCTGCACATTCACCACATATCCTTTACCAGCATGAAGGTGGCTGATGGTATGATATCTCAGTAGGGGATTTGGTGATAACACAGTGGTTCTGTGCTGACCTCCCCTCTCACTGTAGGTTATAAGCCAGCTAGTAAAGTGACTCTCATCCCCAGGAGCTGACCATCTCACCTTAACACTGTGGGTAGATTCTCCATGCAGACTCACACTCCCAGGGGGTTTGGGATCTGAAAGCCAAATATCGTTTTTATTCTAATAAACGTCCATATTCCAATAAACGCCCACTCCCTTTCCAGCAAGCACAAAACATTTGTATAACATTTATACAATGTTTGACCAACGTCGAAGACTTTGGGCCAACGTTGCATAAATATTTTATACATGTTTTGTGTTTGCTGGGTTTATTCAAAACAAACAACTCGATGGTACCCCAAAAAGAACGCCCAGGGTGTTCAATAGAGTTCATCCGATATAGTATATAACTTTATTAGTATTCGCTAAATATGAAACGTTCATTTAAGTTGGTTTAATACTGGCCCTAGGTATTGCTGCAAGAAACAAATGTAGTAAGGCATTTAAGACATTTATAAATTTTCATGGCAAAATAATAGGCTAATGTGAAAATTCGAGTTTGACTTGAGGCATTCGAATCTTATCAGAATAATAATATATATATAATAATATAGGAAGATCCGACAGTTAAATGATAATGATAGGCATCAAGATTAGCAGATTACGTGTCCGAAAATAACTATTGGTATTTTTATCACAGTCTAGCTTTTAGAGCTTTGAGACACAAAATATAAATTTTAGGCATGCTGCTTATCATTTAAACTTAACAGTTGTGTTTGAATATGCGAAGATATGTTATATATCGATAATAACATCTTACTCACACTGCACTGCTGTCACAATGGTTGCCTTGCTCTCTTTTTTGTGTTTATTAATGACACTGGTGACACTATAGATATACTGATCACCAGGGAATAGATCGTCAATATATATAGCTGTAGAGTCTGTTCTTATATCTCGGTATACTCGCCGACCAACTTTCCCTTTGACGGTCACAATATAATCATCAGCTTCACCATATTGGGGACGTCGCCATTGTAGATGAACTCTGTCGGTGTCTATGGCTTTTGCTTCTAAAGCTGTCACAGGCAATGGATCTTTGAAAACATAAACATGGACAACTTACAATTAACCCTCATGTAATTATTCTAATACTGGTAATTAAACAAAATATGGGCGTTACAAGATACATCACTTAGGAGCGTACACGAAGTGACAGGTAATATTCTAAGAACGGTAAATAAACATAATCTGAATGTCCAGGGATACATTAATAAAAGTAAGTTCACATCGAAAGCTTTATATACACCCGGTACAGTGGAGTGGAAGATTACAACACTGTTCTAAACCTCCTTGTAGAAAGGCCTCATTTGTAAAATTATAAGTTTATTACTTGGTGAGGAGCTATATCATATTTACTTTCATATGTTTTATAATATCTGTATTAATTGCTATATGATTTATACATATTCTTCCAGATTGTATATGAGAGGTATTCGTGTACAGATAAATGAAATGAAAACAATACACATTTGTATATCCACTCTGCACTGAAGATGAGATGCACTTTTGCTTCATTGTCCTGTATTTCAGGACTATCAATTAAGCCTTATTAATTATTTTATGTAAATTTCCACCCACTTCTCCATGCGACTCACAACTTCAGGTGGGTGAAAATTGCTCATATTTGTTTAATTTAAGATCTATCGTTTGTAAATCATGATGTTTAAGCACATATTTTGATCCCAATATAAATGATTTCGACAATTAAAAACGACAATAGCCGTGATCAGCAGAATAAAGGTTAAAGTACATCAGATCATGTGACACCAAAATATCATACTTTATTGTTATCATGTGATGATACAGACATGTTCATAGTTAAACCATTACAGATCTGACAAGTTTTGTATAAACCATGGAGAAGAAAGATTTTTGTCAATTTGAAATCATCACAAATGTCTTAGCTAGCTCTTTCCGCTTCATTCGAATATGTATGTTATGGGTCCACGACCATTAAATGTAGTTTTACTCTTACAGTGTGTGAATAAACTTTCTGACGTCTACACACTTACAAGTAGTCTCCTCTGTTTGAATGGAATTCCCTTGCTGTCCCTGGCTGACCGTGCTGACAGTGATACGATAGGTGCCTCCAGCGGCCAGACCAGCCAACAGTATGGTATCCTTGTATGCCATGACAGATCTCACATGGGAGATATCAGAACCTGTGATACGACTGTACATGACCTGTGTGAATAAAAACAGAAATAGCTAAAGTGTATTAAATACAAGCTTGCTGGCTCGTTATATTCAATAAATCTAGCATGCAGAGTCTCTGATCATACCGATTTATGCAGTTGCTTTTGAAAAAGGCTTAGTTTCAGTGGAGAAAGTGAATGTTCATGTGAAAACGTGATGTTAAAAATCATTTCTACACTGTATTTATCTCACAATATGTTTAGGATATTGCAGGACAATGATATTTTATTACACAAACACCACACATATAACATGAAACATATTTAAAACAAGTGTCTTTGCTAAAAAGTATACAATGTATAAATACACTGTTTTAATAAAAAAACAAATATATATCTTCAGAGATCAACTTTTACAGTCTCGGAATTGACTTTAGTCGTCAGAATCTGACGTCTGTATACGTCAGATTCTGACGTTTGAAGTCCATTTCCGCACTGTAAGAGTAAAACTATTTATACTGACCACAGACCCATAACATAGGTATTCAAATGAAGCGAAAAAAGCCAACCAATCATTTATGATGATCTTAAATTGACAAAAAAAATCCTCTGGTCTCCATGGTTCATACAAAATATTTCATCGCTTTAAGGATTGCAGGGTGTATGCATATGTGGCATTTACACCCGTTTATCTCCAGGGGTATTGACTCACCATGAAGGCATCCTGCTGGCTGACAGCATCCACTGACCACGTCACAAGGATATCTGATGGACTCTGAGCAGCAGCTATTAAGTTCTTCACAGGATAAGGCTCTGCACAAATATGTGGTATTAAATGTCTAAAGCATTGCGAGGAAGGACAGATCGGTTTATTTGACAGAAGTTCCCACATCAATGTCTGAGCTGTATACATAAATGTCTTCAAGAGAGGCTGAGGGTAGATATGCTGTCACTGGTGTTAGCTCATGCTAGTTGTCATATTCATTTTCTTGTTTTGTCTTGGCATGTCTTGTTGTTGCCGTGTTGGTTTTTTATCACCTTTTAATTTATATGTTGCATTGTTTCGTGTCGTCACTATGTGCCTTATCTTTATTACCTTACATTGTCTTGTTTTATTGTATTTAAATTCTCACCGCGCTGCTGTGACGCCAACACGACTAGGCTAACGGCGACGGGCGAGTTTTTATGACTGAAAATTCCCGATTCACACACTTATTCACAAAACAGTGACCCATTTCTTCTGGTACCCACGTAGTGTTTATTTCTCTCATCTGTGTAGAACACATAGGATATAAATACATTTTACACAGGCATTTTAAACTGCCTAACCATCATATAGAACCGAAACCCGTAACAGTTTAGTTCACGACAAGAGACCGCACCACCCTCCCCTCCGACGTTCCCCTCCACCCAGGCCTTGAGAACAATTCCCGTGGATACCAGTGAGCAGCCTATCTTGATGGCTCTGCTGACCCCTAGCAGGACAGCCTGAAGTAGAAAGGAGCAATCCATTGTGGCTGACCAATACATTTCCCACTGACCCCAGAACTCAAGCATACTCCAATGCGTAACATAGTCCACCCGAGCACGACAGTGTCAACTGCATCCTTATTGTCGTGTTTTATGGTGTCCCGTTCTTGCCAGGTCAACAGTAGCATAATGTCTACGTTTGGCTTTCCAAAACTTTACACTGTGTTGCCTTGTCTAGTTTCCTTTTGCCGCTTTTTTCTCGTCTGATATTGTCTTAACATGTGTTTTGTGTCTAGGGTCTTGCATTATGCGATAATGTTTCATTTACCGAATTTGCATATAATATATACTGACTATTACCATGGTATGTCTGACAGAAATTGACATGTGTGGTGATATACTGACATATAATATATACTGACTATTACCATAGTATGTCTGACAGGAATTGACATGTGTGGTGATATACTGGCATATAATGTATACTGACTATTACCATAGTATGTCTGACAGGAATTGACATGTGTGGTGATATACTGGCATATAATGTATACTTACTATTACCTTAGTATGTCTGACAGGAATTGACATGTGTGGTGATATACTGGCATATAATGTATACTGACTATTACCATAGTATGTCTGACAGGAATTGACATGTGTGGTGATATACTGGCATATAATGTATACTGACTATTACCATAGTATTCTGACAAGAATCGACATGTGTGGTGATATACTGGCATATAATGTATACTGACTATTACTATAGTATGTCTGACAGGAATTGACATGTGTGATGATATACTGGCATATAATGTATACTGACTATTACCATAGTATGTCTGACAGGAATTGACATGTGTGGTGATATACTGGCATATAATGTATACTGACTATTACCATAGTATTCTGACAGGAATTGACATGTGTGGTGATATACTGGCATATAATGTATACTGACTATTACCATAGTATGTCTGACAGGAATTGACATGTGTGGTGATATACTGGCATATAATGTATACTGACTATTACCATAGTATGTCTGACAGGAATTGACATGTGTGGTGATATACTGGCATATAATGTATACTGACTATTACTATAGTATGTCTGACAGGAATTGACATGTGTGGTGATATACTGGCATATAATGTATACTGACTATTACCTTAGTATGTCTGACAGGAATTGACATGTGTGGTGATATACTGGCATATAATGTATACTGACTATTACCTTAGCATGTCTGACAGGAATTGACATGTGTGGTGATATACTGGCATATAATGTATACTGACTATTACCTTAGTATGTCTGACAGGAATTGACATGTGTGGTGATATACTGGCATATAATGTATACTGACTATTACCATAGTATGTCTGACAGGAATTGACATGTGTGGTGATATACTGGCATATAATGTATACTGACTATTACCATAGTATGTCTGACAGGAATTGACATGTGTGGTGATATACTGGCATATAATGTATACTGACTATTACCTTAGTATGTCTGACAGGAATTGACATGTGTGATGATATACTGGCATATAATATATACTGACTATTACCATAGTATTCTGACAGGAATTGACATGTGTGGTGATATACTGGCATATAATGCATACTGACTATTACCATAGTATGTCTGACAGGAATTGACATGTGTGGTGATATACTGGCATATAATGTATACTGACTATTACCATAGTATGTCTGACAGGAATTGACATGTGTGGTGATATACTGGCATATAATGTATACTGATTATTAACATAGTATTCTGACTGGAATTGACATGTGTGGTGATATACTGGCATATAATGTATACTGACTATTACCATAGTATGTCTGACAGGAATAAATACTTGTCTAGTCTTATCAACTGTGTAGCATTATATTGTAATCATTAGGAAATAAATAATATCTTACTTGTGACCACAGCACGTCTTTCTCGTCGGTACTTTGGATCTTGAGTCAGCATTATCACTTGTATTTCATACCTTTGTCCAGGGGCAAGTCCTGTGTACATCATAGACAACTCACCATCTCTGGCAAGCAAACACCATTTTGCACTAGTTATTGCATGTATATATTCTGCTTAATTTGTTACGTTTCGCGAATGTCCCGAGTCAAACTTTATATATCACAGCACAGTTATGTTTTTTTTTTATTTTGATACACATAACCTAAAATGTTCAAAACAATCATTCATATATTCTTGAAGGCTTTATAAATGGACACAATCGATGTAAATCTAACTGGATCTGATCACAACGCGATACACGATCAAGTATTATGGTTTATTAAATCGGGTTATCTTTTTATAATGTATACGTGATGGTGGTTGAATTATGTCATAAGACACCCATTCGCGTTTGATGTGCACACCGTCACTAAAATCATCTGATCATCTTAGTGGCAATGGGACAAAAATAAAAAGGAGCGAGTGTCGAATGGGGTGATCATAGTGAACAAATGGTGAACACCATGAATGAATAAATGGATGGGGTTTCAGGCCACATTTGGGCACATATTGGCTAAGCTGGACCAGAAGAACCTCCTGAGGATAGTGAGAAGAGTGAGATGACACTGTCCTCCAGACAAAGGATTCGAAATTCGATCCCACTCCCCATAATTCTTAATCTTTACGAACGAGCGGGGAACCGAAACATCAGATTTAGATTTAGATTGCGAGAATTATTCTTATTAAATGATTGAACCAATTCTGGTTTATTGTCCGCCCAACATCTGCGATGTTGGCCAGCATTAAACCAGCATTGTTTATAGTATCACTTTGAAGTACTTACGTGGATATGTTGGTTCTATCGTACTTCCCTGAGTTCCCGGCGGCTCTGATGGCCACAGTATAGCCCAGCAGAGGTTGTGTACGTAGCGGCTCGGTCCAGGTTACAGATATACTGGTAGATGATAAGGCTACAGCGTTAACATCACAGACGTCATCAGTCTCTATAAAATTAATAGTAAAGGAAGCGTCGGACATTAGCATGATTAGGCCACGTTTGTTCACATGCGAATTTGAACAAGGCCATTATAAGTCAAGGAAAAATAACGTAGTTCGATTTGTAGATCCGAATGTACGAGGAGCAAAGCGCAGAGTATATTCAGATCTACAAATCTACCGTAATTTAGTTCTTTCTTTGATTTGAAATACACAAAATGTTCCAGGATTTGATATAGACAATCTCAATTTTAAAGGTAATTGGCTATCATGTTACCCATGTGAGGGTTATCATGTGACCCATGTGAGGGTCACATGATAGCCAATCACCCACCCCATATAAGGAATTAATTGTGCCCCATCTAGTGGCAACTTTGATTTATTTGTCACGCTATTATTCATACTATGTACGAGGTGATAGGTCACCTTTATAGTCAGCATTGTTAACCACGAAGCAGAATTATTAGATGAGATTAAAAACGAATTACTGAACATGGTAGTCTAAATGTGATATTCACATACGAGAGCAGTAATCTGATACTCTAATCATACCAACAAAGGGATTACAATGAGTGTAGTGCTAACAGTGATCTTCAAACATTTAAAAAATACTTCCATGTCAGCTGCGAAACCGAAATGCAGCAGTGCGATTATAATGAGCTTTTAATGATAAATATAAAATTTAGCAGTCAATTTTTCAGATTTAGTGTTTATATTTGCTCACATATGGTCTTCTTTATAATTGCTGCACTGTCGTAACTTTCAATTTTATTCGAAATAGAAATAGACAGATTGTAGAGAAAAATGTAGTGTAACCACTTTAAGGTAGTAAATAAATTATTCACTTCATGCAATTATATAATTCATACAATTATGCAATTCATTGTGCTAGTTTACTGTCTTCTTGTATGTCTGTATATCTCGTCGCCTCGGAGCTAAATGATCCTATCTGCCACTCTGACGAGTGTCAGATAGGATCCTTTAGCTCCAAGGCGACAATCTGTGCTTGCATGTCTGCCTGACTACCTGAATGCTGCCTGCCTGCCCCCAGTGTCTCTGTCTGACTGTCCGTCTGTCTGCCTGTCTGACGTCATTAAAAATGAGACATGTGAGATATATGGTTGGACCACTTACTAGTAGTTATTGATAGTCGCCTTTCGTCGCCTCTGACACCATTACTGATGGTTTTGATGATAACAAAGGTTTTTTTTCTCATCAACTCATCAGTGATTGTAAAGCTAGTAACTCCTCTCTGAATGACGGTCTCTGTGGAACCAGATATTCTGCCCCACTGAATAGAATAATGATCAAACACACCGCCAGGATCGGACCAGATCAGCGGCATGCGTTGTATTCCTACCTCTCCATCCACCCTCACATCTGATATCGTAGGTGGTTCTGTAACAAAAAGAGTCGAGTGTGAACATTTTAACTGCCACTTTTACTATTTTGCCACATTATAGTCCGTCGGCAGGTGATACAGTTTCCAAACTAATTTGATGATTTTTGCTATTTAGGTCGTCATCGGATGTTTACCATCGTATTTTTACAAATTTACTATAAATAAATACTTAAGTAATTCAGCAATCCCATTGAATTCTAGTATTTAAGTAAGTGCATTGCCGGTTTCGAACCCTCTTCTATCGCAATATTGCCACAACGTTCTTAAAGTGAATTAACGAAATTTATTTAATCCTTATCTTCCTGAGCTAATGTTTTTAAATTTTCACCCACTTGAAGTCGTGTCTCGCTACCACGACCCACAACTTCAAGTGGGCCTAGGTTAAAAATCCTCATATTTGTTTAATTTGAGCACAAATATTTGTAAATCTTGATGTTTCAGACACACATTTAGTTGCAAATAACAGTGATTAGGTCGACCAATACAACATATTAGAAACGACAATAGTCGCGAGCAGAATAAGGGGTGATGCGCAACCTCCTGGCTATTTGTTTTTTCACGAACCTCGCGCAGATCAGCGTATGCGACAATGTGACAACGTCGGTCCGTATGAGGCTGATTGAGATTCTGAATTTTTATATGAAAATAGCGCATTGCTGTAATTCAAAAACAGCATGGAAGAACATTAAGGTATAAAGAACAAAGTGGATATGTCAGATGAAGAATATATCATATAATCAAATAAGAGGACTCGAGATCTATTAAGTTCGGCTTCAAGTACAGAGTATGTACACAGTTGTTAGCAACAGGTAGTGTACTGACCAGTGGTCAATCTGACAATACAGCTGCAGCACACCCGCACCTCTCACAACAATACATTGCCCCAGATCAAAACAATGGAACGTTATTGGAACCTGTCAATATTAACAACAACACTGCACAGCATGACCAGACTGTCAGCAACAACATGCTTTTAGACGAGCTGAAACAAATACGCCAAGGCCAAAAAGATATACGTACAACCTTTAAGATTCAAATTGATGAGCTGAGACATGAGTTGTCCGTAATGGTAGAAAAAAAGCTGGATACTATAAAAGGCAATATTGATACAGATCTGGAGAAAATGCAACAGGCCATAGCGGGAATCGAGGCGAGGCTCACTACGGTGGAACAGACCCCACAGGCTGAAAATGTCGAGGGTGCAACTGACGCAACTGCAACCGTAGCACCTGCTACCCCCAAAAATGTGAGTAAATTGATAATAAAAGGCCTGGTATATAATCCGACAGCAGCTAAAGAAGCAGATGACACCTTAAAGGCTAGTGTAGCAGCTGAAGAAGCAGATGACACCTTAAAGGCTAGTGTACTAAGTTGTTTACAAGCTACAGGAGCTGACATAGAATTAGTCAACATTGTCAACCGGTCCCGCCCCCAGTTGACAAGCTGCCTATTGAAAAAACAGGCGAGGCACCAGTGTGAATCTGTGATGTCTGCACACCCTCATCTGACTGTCTAGTGGTGTACAATCAATTTGTGACGCTGAAAAAAAGTGTATAGCCGCCACCATTAATAAGTTTTTAAGGTCGCGTCAGGAAAATATAAACAATTGAAAATTCGAATCGAGCTGGTATGAGCAGTATAAACGGCTGCCATTTTGTTTGAATTGTTTGAGTCTATAAACAACATCCATCTCTCCGTCTGGAAACGAAATGCAGACAGGTACCCCATCTAACATAGAATTAGAAGGTGTACAGCACGTTGAGCGCACACGCAGTGGTCCTGACATAAAGCCTATAATTTTACAGCTAGTTAGCGAAGAGGTGAAATCAACTATTTTGCGTAATAAAGCAAAGTTGAGAGAAATCGAACCCTACAAGACGGTGTATATAGAAGGTGATCAAAGTCGTCAGGAAAGACTAAGAGATGCTAATATGCGCCGTATTGTGAATGCTTTACCAGGCCTTAATTATCGCCGCGGTCGTGTTCAGCCGGCCCCAGCTGCTGTAAATAACAACTAGGACAAAAGCCAGCCTCTCAAATTGCCCAATGGAATGTCAATGGCTGGTCTGTTCGCTATGGAAGCGAACAAGCAATATCCCGTCATGAATTGGTTATGACAATGGACATGGATATATACTGCATATGTGAATCGCACCTTAAAGACCAAGAAGAAATCACAGTTCCTGGTTACACATGGATAGGCCACAATAGACTGCACCTTGCACCTAATGCACCTCACGGATCGGGCGGTGTCGGGATTCTGGTAAATCTTTTTAACTCTTTTGAAATTAAAATACTGGACAATTCAATGGAAGGAATTTTGTGGACGCAATTACAGTCACGCTACGATAATATACATACTGTATTACCATGTATTGCGTATCTACCTCCCTCTAACTCGTGCCGCGGTGACACAGCCCAGACATTCTATGATACATTGCTTGGACAAGTCTATATGTACTGGAACGAAAATGACATATTAATATGTGGAGACTTCAACGGGCGTATTGGTAACGCCCTAGACATAGAACATAGTGATGACACTTCACAAAATCGTCGTTGATAAGGTTCGCAATAAATACGGCGATTACTTGATAGAATTCTTAAGAGATTCCGGAATGTGTGTTATGAATAGCAGAGTTAACCCAGAAAATGACAATTATACATGTATATCCAGACGTGGTCGCTCTGTCGTAGACTACATGATTATACCATGTGCATCATTGGATAATGTATTAAAGTGCTCCGTGAAAACAGTGAGTGATCTTTGTGAGGAGTACAACCTGACTCCACCATCTCGAAATACACCAGACCACGCTGTACTGTGCTGTGAGTGGGATCTATCCTTGTTCAGTAGGTTAACCAGTACACACAGTGACACCGATCAATCAAATAAGGAAATGCAGCCTGGTGTATCCCACAGGGTTTACCAAGTACGCAACATACCAGCTGATGTTTTCGCCACAGAAAGGGCAAGTAACGAACTTTTTCAGGTAGCGGAAAAACTAGAAAAACTAGACAATGATAAACAACAAATAAGTGATATATATAATGAACTTGTCAACACCATTCATAAGATTATGGACGATAGCATTCCACATAAGGACATAACACAGCGCACTCATAAATCTGGTCGACGAGGACGACAACGCCCGTACTGGAATAATCACCTGAAAGAGCTGTGGAAGATAGCTTTTGATGCAGAAAGGTCGTCAAAGTGTTAAAAATGAACTTTGGAACGTGTTTACCAGAAGACGAAAAGATTTTGACAGGGCTCTACGTCGAGCTGAACGCGAATATCGTGCAAAGACAAACTGTGTTCATTACGAAACCAGGACCCACGCCAATTCTGGGAACGTGTGAAGCAGATGGCCCCAGGTGGGGAAAAGGAAAAAGTGGATTCAGTCTGTAAAAATGATGGTACACTATCTTCCGACACTGGTGATATATGTGAAGCCTTCAAACACACATTCAGTTACATTTACCGTGCCACAGACCACGACCGGGAGAGTATCACAGGTTATAAAAATCTCATTAATCAACTGGAAACTGCAAAAGGCTTTAAAGGTGATACAGAAGGGTAAAGCAGTTGGTGTACACAATATCCCGAATGAGATTATCAAAATGCCATCATTACAACCCGTATTGCATAAACTATTTGAAACTTGCTTTAACAGCAGTATATCGCCGGAAATGTGGCATAAAAACATTATACATCCCATTTTAAAGCCGGGTAAAGAATCAAAATGTGCAGGCAGTTATCGTGGCATTAGTCTCATGTCGACAGTGGCAAAAGTATACAACAGCATCCTCAATCGACGTGTTATCAATTATGCAGAAGAAAACAACTTAATTGGAGACAAAATTCAATAAATAACATTCTGCATAGAATTCCACCTCCTGTTCTGCAAGAACTCACATCAGTAAAATCACTTCGTGATCATTTCTCTAGGTATTTTGTGGATAAAATTAAAATTATCCGTTCCAAATTTCCAGACAAAGTACAGAATATTCCACAAGTGCCAAAACTAGAAATTAGCTCCAAAATGAACGTTTTTAAACGTGCGTCAGAAGATGAAATTAAAAAGCTTAATTTGAGCTCATCGTCAAAATCATGTGATCTGGATCCCATTCCTACAAGCGTGTTGAAAAATTGTCTTGACATAATAATAACTCCCATCACTGACATAATTAACATTTCAATGGAAACTAGTACATTTCCTCAAAATTTCTCATAAGCTCATGTAAGACCACTACTGAAAAGAAGCATCTCTTCCTAAAAACGAGCTGAACAATTACAGGCCTGTATCCAACTTAAATTTCCTTTCCAAAATCTTAGAAAAGATAGTAGTCAATAGGCTGCAAGCTCATATAAAAAATATGAAGGACCCACGATTTAGCCGGTCCGTTCCAATTCTAAAACGATTACATTGGCTTTCTGTCAAGTTTCGCATTTATTTTAAAATATGCGCAATAACTTTCCGAACCCCAATGACTTTCCGAACCCTAAAAGAAAACCAGCCTGCATATCTGGCTGATTTACTTGTTCGGCCGAAATGCTCAAAATATCTACGCTCCACTAATTTGTTGTTCCACTTATAAAGACTAAAACTGGATTAAGAGCTTTCTCTATATCTGGTCCAGCCTTATGGAATGCCCTGCCAGTGCCCATACATAATGCCAAAACAATCTTAACATTCCGGAAATTACTTAAATCTCACCTACTTGACCGGCTTTTCCACCGTAGTCCATCAGCAGCCCGGTTCCCTGTTGACGAGCCTGCTGTGGCCTCGATTATGACACATGATCACGCTAAAGATTTGTGCGCCTGTGAGCTCGGTCTGCTGAGGATATAGGCGCTATAGAAGTTTTATGATTGATTGATTGATTGAATGCTCTGTCAATCCATGTGTTTGATCACACCTACGTCTACTTACTCAATGTGGTCCCATTCCGAGCAGCCTTCCACGCAGTCCCGCGTTCACGGCGTACAGGATAACGGGCTACTTACTCAATGTGGTCCCATTCCGAGCCGGCTGACCACGCAGTCCCGCGTTCACAGCGCACAGGATAAAGGGCTACTTACCCGATGTGGTCCCATTCCGAGCCGCTACCCACACAGTCCCGCATTCACGGCGCACAGGGTAAAGGGCTACTTACTCAATGTGGTCCCATTCTGAGCCGGCTGACCACGCAGTCAGGCGTTCACAGCGTACAGAATAAAGGGCTACTTACTCAATGTGGTCCCATTCTGAGCCGGTTGACCACACAGTCCCGCATTCACATCGTACAGGATAAAGGGCTACTTACCCAATGTGGTCCGATTCCGAGCCGCTACCCACACAGTCCCGCATTCACGGCGCACAGGATAAAGGGCTACTTACCCAATGTGGTCCCATTCCGAGCCGCTACTCACGCAGTCCCGCATTCACGGCGTACAGGATAAAGGGCTACTTACTCAATGTGGCCCCATTCCGAGCCGGTAGACCAGGCAGTCCCGCGCTTACGGCGTACAGGATAAAGGGCTACTTACTCAATGTGGTCCCATTCCGAGCCAGCTGACCACGCAGTCCCGCGTTCACAGCGTACAGGATAAACGTATACATCTGACCGGGGGTGAGAAACACGTCATCGTCCTCGGGGAATATCTGAAAAAAAAGACGTACATCTGATAAAACTTTTTTTTTCACTCCTATGAATTTGTGTCTCGCTACCGCGACCCACAACTTCAAGTGAGTAAGAATCACTGATATTTGTTTAATTTGCGAACAAACTTTTGCAAAAAATTATGTTTAAACAGCAATTCCATTCCCAATAACAATGGATCGATTAGCTGATAAAACTGACTAAAAATTACTCTGGTCGTGTTTTAGTGGTGCAAGGGCTAAACACTAAAACTCATCACGTCATTGTGATGGTCATCCCGTTTTTTATTCAATGAATGCAAATAATATATTATATTTGGTACCTGAATGCTAAAATAACCAATTTTAATGAATTGTTTAGAGGAAGTCGGATGATTTGGAATAAGTTCAGCAATCATTTCTGACAGAAAAGATATCATGCTAAAACTGAATTCACTCCTTATAGCTGTAGAAATATGGTATACACGAGAACCAAATTATAGTTACTGATTTGACGTTTTTTTACATTATTGATGATATACATTGATGTCTATTTCAATTTTTTAAAGACTGACCATAAATAAATTTATCCAATGCCTTCTCGAAACACTCAACACTCTACTGCACTAAATATAAATATTTTCATTTACTATTTACACTATATGGTATCTGTTCACGACTTTTTAAAAGAATATATTTTTATTATTTAGATGAATTGAGTAATCATATCACATGTGGGAGTATCGTAAAATAATTGTTAAATTAAGTAAAGAAGTGTACAAACAATATATATTTTTAAAACATGGTATTTTGTAGGCGCAACATATTATTTCAAAAACATTAAATACAAGCCTTGGTAATTTGTGTGTGGCATAGTAAATACAGTTCTCGTCCAGTATATAAGGTGTTAGCATCAAGACTCACTCCTTATTTATTGACAAAGTATTGTATTTTAAACTACTGCATTTAGAATGAGCACCGTTTTGACATAAAATCACAATTTCGTCATTATAACCTGCACCTACACCACAATTTGGCCATATGCCTAGATTATCACATACGGACTGGGCGGATATACACGTGGCTGGATATTACCATTTGTACTGCAGGAACTGTATGCTGTATACGGTTTCAAGCAAGCATGTTTTAGACTAAAATAAATATCAATTTGATGAAACAGTTTTTGGCAGATGCTTAGTTAATCCAATGATTCAATATTTTTCTCTAAACATAATTTTTTTTCATCATTTGGAGCTGGAAATTGCGTCAGCAATTCTATCTTTAGATGAATAAAAAATAGAAACAATGAATTCAGAAGCACGAGGTTTATGTAGTAACTATACCTTTTCCGTTGTATCAGAATCCAGGCTTCCTGAGGTTATCACAGATTCATCTGATATCAGCAGATAATCATACGCGTCATAATCACTCACTGGTCCGTCCCAGACAAACTGTGCGTAAGAATCTGAGGAAGATGTGTTTACTCGTAAATTCAACGGGATAGATGGCCCTGAAAACAATAAATAAGGTGCGATTTTCACAACAACGCAACATAGCAAGGAGACAAAATCAAAAGGATGATTTTCCCCTGATTGTGTCGCTTTAAAAAGTGATGTATTAATAGTTTAATATTAGTAATTCTGTAATATTTGCACTTAATTTCAGTAATGCTAATATACTCACAAATGTACATGGTGATGCTAATATACACACGTGTGTGCACAATAATGCTAATATACTCATGAGTGCACACAGTAATTATAATATACTATGACTATACACCGTGATGCTAAATGTACTCACAAGCGTATAAGGTGATGCTAATATACACACGTGTGTACTCAATTATGCTAATATACCCACAAGTATGCATGCCCAGTGATGCTAATATACTCACAAGTGTACACAGTAATATTACATGCAAATATACTCAAGAATGTACACAGTAATGTTAATATACTCATAAGTGTACAGACTGATGCTAATATACTAACAAGTATTCAAAGTAATGCTAATATACTCACGAATGGTCACAGTAATGCTATGTGTGATATACTAACAAGTATACACAGTAATGCTAAATGTTATACTACGATCATATATTAAATTTAAAACTACATTAGGCCCTGAAAACTATATATTGATACGTATTTCTAAAAGTGTTAGATCTTTATTAGCGCAGCTCAGGTGCGGAGTTTTACCATTAGCAATTGAGACTGGTTGCTTTACAAGAAAAGACATATCTGAGAGGAAGTGCATTTTATGTAATTCTGGTGCTATAGAAGACGAACAACATTTTATCTGTAATTGTACTCTATATGATGATTTCCGTATTAATTTTTTCAATGATGCTGAAAAATGTATGCCAGGGTTTTTATTAAGAACCGAAGAAGACAAATTCACATATATTATGTCCTCTGATAACCTCACCAGGTCATTGTATCGTTTTGTGAGGACGGCGTGGAACAAAAGACAAAATACCGGTGAAGTGGGAACTGACACCTTTTGGTCCCGAGGGGACGGGACGATGAATCGTCCACAGTTTCCAATATATATATATATATATCGCAGTCATTGTTATTAATACTGTACTTTTGTGATAGCAAAGTTATATTTATTAAGAATAGTGTGTTGTATGAACTCATTTTTACATGTATACATATTTGTATTATCACTCCCGAGAATCTGTATATATACTGTCACTTGACGGATAGGTGATGCCAATTGCTCATGCTTGTTTATTTTATAATATGTTATAGGAGAGGTTGATTTACTTTTTCTGACAGCTATTCCTTCCGGGCGCGAGACCACTTCCCGGTGCCGGGTGAGTGCTGGATCAGTGTCGTAGATGCTGGGCCAGCGCTTGGTCGGCGCTGGGCTGGTTTCTCGTTTCTGCTGAGGACATGTGGTCGGTATATCGCTCACACTATTAAGTTTATCAGATACCTAGTTTAAACTGACTTATAAGCCCTTATGGGCTGGGTACGACTAACTTAATTTATATGTTGTGCTTTATTATATGATGTACATGACAGTATAATAAAATAAATGATGAAGATATATACTCACGAATGGTCACAGTAATGCTAATGTACTCAAGAGGGTACACATAAATGATAATATTCTCACAAGTATTCACAGTAATGCTACATGTAATATACTCACAAGTGTTCGCAGTAATGTCAATTTACTCAAGAGGGTACACGGAAATGATAATAGGCTCACAAGTGCGAATAGTAATGACAATATACTCAAGAATGCACACAGTGATGCTAATATACTCACGGGTATACACGGTGATGCTAATCTCTTCGCTCCTGACGCTCACAGTTTCTTTAGTCTTTGATATCACAGCAGAGAGATATATGATATGAACACTCGCGGGCTGTAAGCCGGTAAACACGTGCTGCTTGGCATCAAAAGGTAGATTTAGTGACATCTCAAATCCGTCACGAACATTTCTAATCCTGATAATATAGCTGCCATACCTGGCCGGCCCTGTGAATCCCACAGTGATGTTAGACCAGCTGACTGACGTGTTCGTCAGACTCTCAGGTACATCTGGTCCTGCGAAAAACAACTCTAAAGGGGCTAAACTGCCACTTTGTAAAGTGGCAGTTTAGCACCTTGTAACTCCAAAGTGACGATAAGCTGTATATATTGATACTACCCCCGCACATAATGTGTCACCCCCACCTCCAGATTATCAGTGGGCGATATTCGTTTTCTCAGATGAGGGCAGACCTAATTTGTCTTACTACGATGGACATGTTAAAGTTTGGAGGACACACAGTGAGAGGTTCCTCCCAGGGTGCCTGTTACAAACCCAGAAAAAAACACCACCCAATCTTTCACTGTGTGGGGTTGGATCGGTCGGGGGTTTGTGACGGTAGTGTATATTTTTGCAATGTTCTAATTAGTAATGTATTACTCACTTTCGGATGGTAATTTGCCTTGTCTTGTTAATTCGCTATTTTAAGGCTTAAATTTTTTTAGGCTTAAATCTTTTAGATATGTTTTTGAGAAGTACTGACAGGCAGAGTTCAATAATATGTTTGACCGTCCCAACTATTCAGTCTGATTTTTTATAACCAATCAGTTGCAATTCACAGCGCGATGTGAATAAAAAAGATTCTAATCCAAGAATAATATTTCAAATTAAAGCTCAGATCATCCTGATTGTGACGAATTGTACAATTTTATCACTTGATGAATTTTATGCAAAATATGCCATGTGCTGGGAATCATTGTTTTAATCCTTTAGCCGTTAGGCATGACTACAGTCGTTTTTAATTTGTTGCATAAACTGATTAAGTCACTGTTATTGTGAATGAGATGTGTGTTTGAACAAAATGATTTGGTCTCAAATTAAATAAATATGAGTGATTTTAAACCACTTAAAGTGGGTGAAAATTATTTAATTTAGTGCATTCAGGGTTAAGTGAATAAATCTGGAGGCATATTGATTTAGGTTACCTATGTGCAGTATGTAGGCCATGTAGGCTATATTGCATGGTATATGCATATTCTTCAACAAATTATCTTACCCGCGAGCACGCTTGACAGCTGCCTGAGAGCAAAGCGTGCTTGTTTCCGTTGGTATGATAGATCAGATAGATAGATAAGCTCGGAATCCCACGCTGATGTCATTGTGTTCCGAGCTCCCTGATTGCGGCTACTATATGATTACTGGCTGCAATGACGAAATTAGGTACACCTCACTGTCCAAAATGAGAGATTCCCAACGTGTCTACATAATACATCTAGCAACGGAAACAGGTATCAGAGATGAACAAGAGGTCAATTCTTCGTGACCTTTTATAACCTTTTTATAAATCTGAAACATCCAATAAGGTTTGAATCTCAGAGACACCCCCAAGATATCCACATGGACAGATATAACTGATTGTAGTACTCGATACGGCCAGGCTCCTGCGGTAAGCCTTCGCTTGAGACTGACCAAGGGAAGATGGGTATATGGTATATGGAGATTGACGATCATGTATAACTGAGTAAACTCACCTTTATCTCGTAGCCAGGACCGGGACACCATTTCAACATGGAATAATTTGTTTGAAAAAATAAACATTTGCATTAAAACGGAAAGTTATCATAGCTATGTCATTACCATCGGTTACTTACGAGTGTAGAACTGTACTTGTTGTGCTGTACTTCGTCTTTTGCCGCTGTAGCTGATGAGATTTGCTGTGAACAGGGTGCCTGAAGCTAAGCCTGTAAACTTGGATTTTTTACTCTTCTGTGCTATGATGGCAAACATATCAGTATCCATCAGAGATGCCATCAGATGTGTGTGTGTTCCTGTAGGTCTTCCCCAGTTTAGTGTCACCCCGTTGGTGTCTGATGAGGACCGGAAGTTACTAACAGCTGCTGGCTCTAATGCAAACAAAATTATTGTTCACTGTGTAGTTATTTTTGCTATGAAACGTATTGTCCATTTGAGTTTAAAAGTAAAGATATACCCATCCACAAAGCGTTATGTTGACGTATGCATTTGCTATTTTAAACCAATTATATGTTACTTTTTCATTTTTTATTTATTTTTACATTGCTCAATGTTTGTTATATGTGAAGATATAAAAATAAATGTATGTTTGGTAGCCAAAAGACAGTCAACAAAATTTGAACAATTGTTTATATCTAATAATAACAGCAATATATACATACACTGTATATACTCAAAATACACATATTATATTTTATTTGCACAATACATATTAATACATATCAATATAATGGTTGCATTCAACATTTTCTTTTCTTTTATATTTCCAACCTGTGTTATCCACTATGGTGAAGGGGTCACTGGATTCACCATTTTTACTGACAGTAATCTGTATTTGATATTCGCGTCCGGGGACAAGTTTGGTTATTCTCTGAGACATCTTCTCCATTATGTACAGCATAGCAGGCATGTCTGTGTCGTTGCGGTCGGATACTATCAATCTGTATAACCTGTGGTGGATATAATGTTTTCTGTGATATAGTCCAGTAGATAAAGTAATACTACTTTCTGTATATTTGTACGTGCAAATCTAAATCTAATATAGTAATAGCAGTGTCTAAAGGTTTTACTTGCATTTCTATGCTTCAGCAGAGTAATTTTTGCTGAATAATATTTTTTTTTAAATCAAGTTAAGAAACATTGCTGTGATATGAAAATGCATTGTTATCGCCTGTAAAACGAACAGAGATATTATTGTCAAATTAAACAGTTATTGCTTTATAGCTGATGAAGTCCACTGCCCTGACCTGTCACTTTGTGGAGACTGTGCCATGGTGACCGTCATTGTAGTGGTCGTCACACTAGTCACTCTGATGCTGGCACTGGCTGGCTCTGTAAGGTATACAACAAGTGTGTAAATTGAAATGTGAAATAAAATCAGGACCGACAGTTTTGTGACATTTGAAACTTGTTTATTTGATCGGAGAGATAGTAAAAGTGAAAAAATAAGAATTAGTTATTCAATAGGACAAAAAAACTAATTAATTAATAAGACAGCGCTAGTTTCCGCCAGTGTGAAAATTTATCAATTCATTTCACCTTGCTATGCTGAATGCTTGGGTGTCTATGTGTTTATGCATTTTGTTGTAAAATCGCGACGGAATGAATGAATAATCAGAACATTCTGATAAATTGGAGAATTCTGCTCTTTGGACTAAATTCGAACCATTGTTTTCTAATGTCGAGCACGCTACCTATTATTATTCTATCCCCTAATTTAAATAACAACTGAATGACGTCGGTGAATAGCTGATCTGGTCATGCTATGGGCTGTGCCACTCTTTCTAGTCCAGGAGCATTAGACTCATACCCGGATAAAATTCATAACAAGCGGATTTCTTCTGAAGAAAAGTCCCTGAAAATACACCTGGAGCTTTTCGAGAAATTCAAGATGGCGTCCAAGATCGCCGCCGCCATATTGTCATATCTAAGAAATTGTGTAAATCAGTCAATTTTAGCTCAATTATCTTTTATATACCATTTCAACTGGTTTTGTGGTCAGTAAGTCCATCTAGACTATTCACAGGCAATATTGGTGAGTATTTAACGCTTTTTAAATCCAAGATAGTGTCCAAGATGGCCATCTTGAATTATTTCGAAAGACGCCATTTGATTTATCAGGGACTTTTGATATGTAAATCTAGATACCTCTGGGGACGTTGCTAGGTTTCAGCTGTTTTCAGGCTAATGCTCCTGGACTATTCAGTGGTATGGTATAATGGTATAATGACATCAGGGGCCGGTTTCTCAAACTTTACGTGGACTTAATTCAGTAGACTTAAGTCAGTCTTAAGCTTACTGATTGGTAGAGATGTGATCACGTGTTGATAGTTAAGACAAACTTTTGCCGTCAGGCTGGTGAAACCGCGGCCCGCAGGAGAGCGCAGCGCGTGGAACTGGGCGAAATTACCGCTCATACATTGGTTTCAACCTAAACTCGAAGATGCCGCCATTGAGAAAGGGGACACAAACATAATTCTGTGAAAGTGCCACACAGGATCAGCGGAATTCGAACCCGGGACGTATGTATAACTGGCTCAGCTATGTTGTCCTCGACTTAAGTTAATCCTAAGCTCACTGACTGGTTGACGAAATTTAGACTTAAGTCTGTTGGTGAAACACGGGCCTGGCCAGGGCTAATACAGGTGCACAACACCCGAGACGATCTACAACAATTACCATCTCATTTTGTCAACTGCAAAAATAAAAAATCCAAATGTAATTAATCCAAACCAAAACTCCTGATTTTCTCGTATTATCTTCGATGACGGATTTATATACACTACTGACATATCAGGTTTTACATCTTTTAACCCTGGAATATATTTGCATGAACCATGGAGACCAAATGTTGTTTATTTAAAATAATCTAAAATTACTTGGTTAGCCGTGTCCGTTTCATTTGAATACTAATGTTACAGGTCTACGGCCATTATACATATTTTACTCTTGCCGTGAGGGGATCGACTTTAGACGTCAGAATATGATATTTATGCGTCAGACTGACGTTTAAAGTCGCCTGGGCGGGGGCCCTAGGGTAGTGGTTAGCACCGCTGCCTTTCACGCCAGAGTTTGGGGTTCGGTTCCCGGTCTCGGCGGTTTGAAAGAAACGAAAATGTTTCTTCCCCATCCACGTGTGAAAGTCAGTATTGTGGGGAGCCTCGGTGACCGAGAGGTAGCGTGCTCGGCCTCAGACCGCCAGGGCTCGAATTTCGAATCCTGTGTCTGGAGGACAGTGTCATCTCAATCATCTCACCATCCTCAGAAGCCCGATTCATTTCATTTCATTTTTTTAAAGTTGCCCGCACTGAAATGACTAATGATAATAACTGTGCATAATCACCTGTCTGTACATCCGAATAAAATGCAATGATGTACCCTACAATGTAAATCAGCAAGCCCAATCTACTATCAAACATAATTACCGGCATATAAAGAACTAACTATTGTAGGTATGGCTTTAATGATCATAAACTTAACGTTTTAATGTGTGACTTACTTTTTGCCACAGCACAGCTCACCAGCAACAGCTAAAATAAATAGAAGATAACAGTAATAATAATCAGTGAGTATAAAAATGTAGAAGTGGATTCGCATTATATTTTACTTTTATTTATTTAGCTTCGTGTACAGTAAAACATAAATACGTATGCTTATGTAGTTATATTACATTTTTGTTTTGAAAGGATTGGATACTGACTATAAAAATCATAACGACTAAAGTAAGTGATAGTATTAATTATAAACAAAAAATGAGAATACTCAATAAAAAAATTGTGTAATAAAATATATATTTTCGTGTACGGGTGTAGCGGAACGAGTGACCGTTATGTAAATCTAGATGTGTAATGGGTAAATTTTAAAACAGAAGGCAGTTCCAACTGGTTAGAGCTACTATGTCAAATCAAATTGAGAGAATATGGGTAACCTGGGAAGTAATTATTTGCAATATATACAGCTGAATAGATCATATAGATCTTGATTTATTAAACAAATAAATAAATACAGATGTCGTGTTTTCAATTATAACTATTTCATGCTTCAACATGCTAAAATGCTTACAAGCAGAAAGGAGAATCGGGAATTTGTATAGGTCCACATGTATCTGATCATGTTATCTGATCATGACGCCTAAAAAAGTTGGTTTTTTTTTTATTTGTTCGATATAGATAAAAAAAATTCAGACCATGATATATTTCATTTATTATGAAGCCAAGATGTTTGTGAGAAGAAAGCAATTTCATTTGACACAACTTATATCTAAATATAAAAATATGGTTAATAATTACGTCTGTGTCTGTTAGCATGTCCACACATTTTTGTCAAATTGTTTAAGTTTATATTCATTTAGTGTGTGTTGTCATGCAGTTAACATGATGGCACATTGTTGTGAAATATTCGTAATCGTAATCAATTTTAGAATCGCAATTAATTTTAGAAGACCTTCACATGACTTAAGCAGATAACGCAGGTTAATGTAGAGAAGACACAACTTTCAATTATGAGGGTGTCTGAGCGACCGTGTAAACATTATGATCATAGTGATGCTACGGCAAATTAAACGCCCTAATAAAGGTTTTATAGAGCGTTTACATTGATATTTTTATATTATATTTATTTTATATTAATTTCTAATTATTGACAACCATGTCAAAAATAGGAAATGCGGGAATTTCTTCTCTATATCTAGTCTAACTGGTGAATGCGCAGCACAAAAATTATTTAAAAAATTCAGTTCTAGCCTATGGACATGTTTACATCATATGGTCATATTAAGAGCCCGAAATAAAATCATCGATTTTTTATGATTTTAGCCTGGGCCAGTCCCTTTAACCCTCTCAGTGTGGGGACCGACTTTAGACGTCAGAATCTGACGTCTAAAGTCTATCCCCACACTGACAGTGTAAAATATTTCCAATTACCGTGAATGACATAGGTATTCAAATGAAGCGGAAAGAACTAACTAAGACATTCATGATGATCCCAAATTAAAAATAACCCTTTTCACTCCATGGTTTATACAAACATAATTCAGCGTACCCTTAGCGTACTTTAGACGTCAGAATCTGACGTCTAAAGTCTATCCCCACACTGACAGTGTAAAATATTTCCAATTACCGTGAATGACATATAGTCAGAGCCCATTTTTCAAAAAGAGGCATTCTTAAAGTTTGTAAGGCATTTCATAGTAGAATTTGTCATGCAGTTGTTTTCACACAATTCGGATATGCTGATTCCAAATCTGCCCCATGCCAAGCTCTATTTTTAATTTTTCCTTTTCAAAATTGCAAAACAAAATGGCCGCCAAAATAGCAGATAAAATCTCAATTGTCATGATTATACATCATGTCTGGGTGCACAGCGGACACACAAACTTGACTTTCGTGTTCAAAATAACATTTTTGTTTTGAGGAATTTCATGTTCCAAGACCTGGTCAACTATCACGCAGAAAATCCAAGATGGCCGCCAATAATACAGAAAGTACCATAACGTTTTTCTAAAAGTCATAGAAAGTTGTTTTTGGTGGCTAAATATAGGTTTTTAATACCAATAAATCTAGTACAATACAGTAATAACCTCTAACTTTTGAATTACATGTAGTTTCTGGGAAAAATCCAAGATGGCCGCCAATTATACAGCAAGTACTAATAACCATTTATCTAAATGTCGTAGGAAGTTACATGAAGTTACGGGGAATGCAAAAAAAATGATTATTTGTAAAGAACACATTAACTATGAGGAAATTGCACAAAAGTAGCATGTGTTACTTTCATCACTGTAGCTACATAGACTTGCTGTGTATATCTCAGATTTGCATGAATGTCATCATCTTGCATAATGATAATGCTAGAATAGTCACCCTCATCAATATATTAATCATATATTTGTGCAGCTTCGGAATTGATGTAGCGACTCCTTGATAGGACGCCATTGGCTACTTTATCGTGGTCGTAATTCAAACTAAATGTGATAGTTTTTCAGGTTGAGCAGGAAGCTTTTACACGAGAACTAGTTGCAGTTGTCCATCAATGAAGCTACAACCACAATCTCATAGATGTTCATAATATTGTTATCTGGCCAGAGCTGTATTTATTGCCAAAGAGGCTTAAAATACAACGGAAACAATATCCACTTTTTGTGGCAGGGGTTATTGACGAAGAGGATACATTGAAATACTCCAATTGGCTTAAGTTCTAGTTCTGGGTGTTTATGAATTATTTTAAATGACTTTCTTTTAGAATTGATGTGCTGGTGTTGTGGAAGCCATAATGAGACGGTTGAATGGTACGGTAAATATCACCAGTTCTAGGTTTACACAGCTAGGCATTGCTATGATGAAAACGTTTCGATAGCAGAATGAGCAAGTTTACATCAGTTCCTTCGACTACCACATTGTCCGTATCCGACAGTTTGATTGCCATAATAACATTTAACGTCCCATCATGTACCTCAGTATTTTTCACACTTAAATACCAGTGTTCATTGAATAGTTGAATCGCATTGTTCTTTACCAAAAGTGTTGAATATGAACATTGAACTAAAACTGTATTGCCCTCCTCCTGATTCTGTACTTTATCTGTTATATATTCATCTGAGATAACATCGCAGTGTGCATGGAAATGTTTTTGATGTAGGATACATGTGTCTTGTATAGATTATTAGATGATCAATGTTTATTACAAAAGAATATAATAGATAAGTAATAAACACTCTGTATGAATGATAATTAATCTACTATGTCTGGAGGAGACATATAGTTATTAGGTACCTATATATCTTCACGTCCATCATATGATTTTATCACTTTATATATGGTAAGACTTATTGTCTTTAACATTGATACCTCTTCTTGCAAAATGGGGGGGGGGGGGGTCGCTCCCACACCACTTCAAGACACAACTGAACATGTTGGGTTATTGTATATTATGTGAGAGTGAGAGCTTATATCTGATTAGAACCATGCATGACCAGAACCTACTGATTTCACATACATTCTACCTTATCACGACCACATCTAGAAAGTTTCTGTATTTTATGTTAATCTTCATAAAAACATCCTGATCGTGCTACGAACAGTATTATTGCCCCGATCACCACATATTCTGCATCATATCTTGTTACAATAGTGCACCCAATAATCTCTGTTCATGACACTCTATAGCATTTAGTTGCCAAGACTAGGTTAGTTACTAACATTTTCTGAAGATGGTGTATGTTCATACTATATTTATAAAATAAATTTATCGTCAGTATTTTCAACATTACCCTAGCGTGTCCTCAACCATCAATCTTCTATGCCCAAAACCTATAAAAGTCAACTTCTGCACCAAATTACAGATTTCCGATATCGTGAAACTGTATTTTATCATAGTTATTAATGATGATATCATCTCATTCAAGCTAGGGGAGTAGAAATAAGTGTAGCCTACATTACGGTTCTGTGTGGATCTCTGAGCCGATGGTTGGGACTTTATTCGTTCAATTATGTCTGAAAACTGTGTTATCAACGCATTACCAGGCTTTTGTACGGTACCTATTCTGAGCAAAAAAATAAAAATTAAGATGATAGTACTACTATCATGATTATGTAAATTGTCAATCCGATTGAGAAACATAATTTTTAGTTGATCTGCGCGTTTTAACCAGCACAATATACCTAGTTACTAGAATCATAAATTGTTAAATTTAAACGACTTATTGTCTAAATAGGAACGGAACATGTATGTGTGTCATAATTGCCACAGTTATGCAGACCACCTTGATGGATTAACTCCATGTTCTGCTTAAGCCTAGTACAGGGCTTGGGCAGGAAGGTGCCACCCGTGCTCAACGCACATTTAAATTATTGCTTTCTTCCTTACGGTACTGTAAAAACACGATGCAGGTGGATATCACATAGGCCACATACATGTACTAATAGGCCTAGAACGGATATATGGTGAGCGACAGGTTATCTAGTGCCGGACAGTGATCAACAATCATAAAATATTTTTTGTCAATAGTCTAAACATTTTTACAACATGCCGGATAATACGTTTGGCTTCTGAATGTGAAATAATGACTTTATTAAATAAATCATTATTATTACACTGGCCTACGATGTGTCGTTTTCCTGGCGCAACATTTGTTTTTCCCACATAACTTTGTGAAATATTGATAATAGATGTTATCACTGCTCTGAATTGGTTTCTCGGGTGTGAGAAACCTATATGTAGACAAAAAAAACACATCTCTACGTTATTTGGAAGCATAGTTATAGCACATTACCTTGCAGTGGCGGCCATTTTGGATTTTGTCCTCTAGCAGCAAACGCACAAGGTGAAATTCAGGGGACTTCAAGTATGTTGCTCAGGTGGGTTTTAATACACCGAAATGATGTTTTTATGTTCATTGTAAGCCAAGCCGTGATGTAAAGTTGTGACGTTGTCACTAATTTTGGCGGCCATTTTGTTTTTGAATTTTGAGTAGGAAAAACACAAAATATAGCTTGGCATGGGGCAGATTTGGAATCAGCGCTCCCAAATTGTGTAAGAACAACTGCATGCCAAATTCTACTAAAAAATGCCTTACCAAGTCAGAAATTTCGAAAATGGGCCCTGACTAATAGGTATTCAAATGAAGCGGAAAGAACTAACTAAGACATCCATGATGATCCCAAATTAAAAATAACCCTTTTCACTCCATGGTTTATACAAACATAATCCAGCGTTGTAAGGGTTAAGGTGTTAAAATAGTAACCACCCCGAGACGAGACGTGGATCCATGGACTACCAGTTGATCCATCTACTGCCAGGCGGGTCCTAGGGTAGTGGTTAGCACCGCTGCCTTTCACGCCAGAGTTCGGGGTTCGGTTCCCGGACTCGGCGGTTTGAAAGAAACAAAAATGTTTCTTCCCCATCCACGTGTGAAAGTCAGTATTGCGGGGAGCCTCCGTGACCGAGAGGTAGCGTGCTCGGCCTCAGACCGCCAGGGCTCGAATTTCGAATCCTGTGTCTGAAGGACAGTGTCATCTCAATCATCTCACCATCCTCAGGAGGTTATCCTGGCCCAGCTTAGCCTATATGTGCACAAAGGTGGCCTAAAGCCCGATTCATTTCATTTTTTACCAGGCGGGTCCAGCATGAAGCGCCACGGGTTGTGAACAAAGACCGCGCTGGTCTCTAAATAACCCTCTTGGTTAAAAAAATTAAATTTTCAGCCACTTGAAGTTGTGTCTCGCTACCGCGATCCACAGCTTCAAGTGACTGAAAATGTGTGTGATTTGCTCAATTTAAGAATCAACATATCGTCCCCTTGGATATGAAAGGGTGTGTCTGCCATTTTGCAATGTGGCAGATACACCCTTAACGGGACGATATGTCAGTGTTTCAAGATTAAAAGCATGTTTTACTTTTAACAACTGATTATACAGGTGCTTATAAAAACACAGTATGTCTACTGCAGTCGACATCAGTATCCTAAGGGTTAAAACACAGAATGTCTACTGTAGTCAACATCAGTATTCTGAGGGTTAAAACACAGAATGTCTACTGTAGCCAACATCAGTGTCCTAAGGGTTAAAATACAGAATGTCTTCTGTAGTCAACATCAGTGCTCTAAGGGTTAAAACACAGAATGTCTCTACTTTAGTCAACATCAGTGACCTAAGGGTTAAAACACAGAATGTCTACTGTAGTCAACATCAGTGTCCTAAGGGTTAAAATACAGAATGTCTTTTGTAGTTAACATCAGTGCTCCAAGGGTTAAAACACGGAATGTCTACTGTAGTCAACATCAGTGTCCTAAGGGTTAAAACACAGAATTTCTACTGTAGTCAACATCAATGTCCTGAAGGTTAAAACACAGAATGTCTACTGTAGTCAACATCAGTATTCTAAGGGTTAAAACACAGAATGTCTACTGTAGTCGACATCAGTGTCCTAAAGGTTAAAACACAGAATGTCTACTGTAGTCGACATCAGTGTCCTCAGGGTTAAAACACAGAATGTCTACTGTAGTCGACATCAGTGTCCTAAGGGTTAAAACACAGAATGTCTACTGTAGTCGACATCAGTGTTCTGATGGTTAAAACACAGAATGTCTACTGTAGTGGACATCAGTCCTAAGGATTAAAACACAGAATGTCTACTGTAGTCGACATCAGTGGTCTACGGGTTAAAAAACAGAATGTCTACTGTAGTCGACATCAGTGTTCTGATGGTTAAAACACAGAATGTCTACTGTAGTCGACATCAGTGTCCTAAGGGTTAAAAAACAGAATGTCTACTGTAGTCGACATCAGTGGTCTAAGGGTTAAAACACTGAATGTCTACTGTAGTCGACATCAGTGTTCTGATGGTTAAAACACTGAATGTCTACTGTAGTCAACATCAGTGTCCTAAGGGTTAAAAAACAGAATGTCTACTGTAGTCGACATCAGTGGTCTAAGGGTTAAAACACTGAATGTATACTGTAGTCAACATCAGTGTCCTAAGGGTTAGAAAACAGAATTTCTACTGTAGTCAACATCAGTGTTCTGATGGTTAAAACACAGAATGTCTACTGTAGTCGACATCAGTGTCCTAAAGGTTAAAACACAGAATGTCTACTGTAGTCGACATCAGGGTTCTAAGGGTTAAATTACAGTATGTTAACTGTAGTCAACATCAGTGTCCTAGGGGTTAAAACACAGAATGTCTACTGTAGTCGACATCAGGGCTCTAAGGGTTAAATTATAGTATGTTAACTGTAGTCAACATCAGTGTCCTAAGGTTTAAAACACAGAATGTCTACTGTAGTCGACATCAGGGCTCTAAGGGTTAAATTACAGTATGTTAACTGTAGTCAACATCAGTGTCCTAAGGTTAAGATACTGCTCAGATGTTCACGTCTCATCAGCCGAGATTTGACACCTAAGTATGGAGCTGTATTCGGATCAAAACTGTCAGGAAGTCATTCGAGTCAAACTCTCGTTCTGATTTAATGACATAAGTTTTAATTGACGCATTTGTAATGTTGGCATTGTTGCTTATCTCATCTTAACCGACACGATTGTGGTCTTCTTTACAGCTACATAAGTTTTTTGAACAGCAATCTCAGTTTAAATTTGCAACTCTCGTTCTTCTTTAATGACATACGTTTTAATTGACGCATTTGTAATGTTGTGTACCTCATCTTAATCGACACACTTGTGGACTTCTTTAGTTGCATAAGTTAATTGAGCCGTAATCTCATTTTGATTGAGATGCCTGTAGTCTGTTTTACGGATATACAAGTTAATTGAACGCGTCCCGTTCTTCTTGACTGTCTAACGTTCAACTGTGATTGGCATTGCTGTTGACGGGGAATCATGTTAGTTGAGTAATCTGTGTTTTAGCCGAATAAGAACGAACGCGCATCCAATTTAGCGCAGTGTTTACAGCTCTACATAAAACACGTGGAGATAACTTGGCCTTAATGTGATCTGTCCCAAGGTCACGTTCTGGCCAATAATAATTGTGGGGTTCGACACGTGGTTTACACTTGTTCCTCGCCGGCTACAGCGCCATCTGGAGAGTGGAGGAAAATTATGGTCTGTCAACATGGTAAATAATGCTCAACAACAAAATAAGGTATATTAATGTATATTTATTGATGCCATTCTTCAGTTATTACATACATTGATCACTGTTTCTAATATTGTTGTAAAATAGGCAATCTCATGGATTATAACCACCCTCACCGTCATTTCGTCCAATTTTCACTGAATGACGTGCTTTCAATGGACTTTTAACATTTAAAATCCCCCATAATCGACAGTTGGGTATAAACCAGGAGATAATCACTAAATCAGATAGCCGTAAAATATATGTTATGGTTAATATAGCCTAAATGACATAAATAACATTAATGATTATTATTCGTAATATATTAAACGTAGACTAAACAGATATAGTAGTAGTGCATCTCTCAAGCCTAATTATACTAATATCTATTTTCGCCTACCACCACAACCTGCATCACAGTATCTTTTTTTCGTTATTTTATACTATAAAGTTTACCTCCGAAAAATGTCTGCTAGATTATGTGTGTACAATACTCTGGGTGGCTTAAAGCTGAGTACAATAAAAACCATAGGGCCCACCGGTAGATCTACTCAGCTACTGGAACTACATTATTTAGCCTTTTTTGTAGTCCAGCGTTCGTTCTTAGTCGGTTAAAACGCAGATGATTCAACTAAAATGAGTCCCCGTCAACAGCAATGCCAATCACAGTTGAACGTCAGACAGTCAAGAAGAACGGGACGCGTTCAAATAACTTGCATAGCCGTAAATAAGACTGCAGGCATGTCAATTAAAATGAGATTACGGCTTAATTAACTTATGCAACTAAAGAAGACCACAAGTGTGTCGGTTAAGATGAGATAAGCAACAATGCCAACATTACAAATGCGTCGATTAAAACGTATGTCATTAAATCAGAACGAGAGTTTGCGTCGAATGACTTCCTGACAGTTTTGACCCGAATACAGCTCCATACCTAATGCGTTCATGGCTGTTTGAACAAGCTGACTGTCAATTACGTACATGTACTTAATTATGTTAGTTGGACCATCTACCACAAGGCTGGTTCAGTATGATGCGTTACTGGCTGCGAGCTAAGTATTCGCTGGTCTGTGGGCTAAACTGGGCCAGGAACCTCCTGAGATGAATGAGATGACACTGCCCTTCAGACACAGAATTCGAAATTCGAGCCCAGGCAGTCTGAGGCCAAACAGGCTACCTCTCGGTTACCGAGGACCTCCACAATATTGAATCGTTACAAGTGAGCTGGGTAGAAACATTTTTTTTCGTTGAAACTTGAATGCCGTCGCTGGTCTATAGATAAGAGACTATTCGGATGTTTACCTCCCATCAGCCGAGATTTGACACTTGACACTTTCACGGCTACTTGAACAAGCTAACTACCATTTACATACCTGTACATAACTATGTGGCTGTGTCCATCATCTGCAAGGTCTAAACTAAATTTAGCGTGTATATCAACTATGCTTTCATTTTAATTTTGAATTAAACTAGAAATCGACTGAACAAGTAACAGCATACATTTGGTTTAAACCTATTTATTTACCAATGATTTCAACATAGTATTACACCAATGACTATGCTGTCCTCGGAAGAAATACACATTTAGCAGAGCAGTATGACTATTAAGTAGTTGATGTGGTTATAACGTTGGTTCGATGGCAAACAATGTAAAATCAAGAAATAACTGTGACATGCCTTTTGTACTTTGAGTACGTCAATAAACAAATTATTATTATTATTATTAAAGATCCCAGAATATTATATAAATGGTGCCATGGATAATACATGTTTATTCAGCATCGGATTTTGTTTAATTGGTTAAAAAATGAGATGTAAGTGATTTTTATTTAATTAGTTATGTCAAAAAAACATTTTCTGTCCAAGAGGGGCGTTTTAGGAACACTGCTCTTAAAACGCACCCCCTGTTCCCAAAAACGCATCCCCACATCTTCAGTACTTCTTATATACCATAAAACGCACCCCCTACAAAATTAACTACACTGCACTGTACTGCACTGCACTACACTACACCTCACACTACATTACACTACACCTTACACTACACTACACTAAACCGCATTGCACTAGGCCTTACACTACACTGGGCCTTGCACCACTACACTACACTACACTACACTACACTACACTACACTACACTACACTACACTACACTACACTACACTACACTACACTATACTACACAACACTACACTACACTACACTACACTACACTTCACTACACAACACAACACTACACTACACTACACTACACTACACCACACTACACTACACTACACTACACTACACTACACTACACTACACTACACTATACTACACAACACTACACTACACTACACTACACTACACTTCACTACACTACACTACACTACACTACACTACACTACACTACACTACACTACACTACACTACACTACACTACACCACACTACACTACACTACACTACACTACACTACACTACACTACACTACACTACACTACACTACACTACACTACACTACACTACACTACACTACACTACACTACACTACACTACACTACACCACACCACACCACACCACACCACACCACACCACACCACACCACACCACACCACACCACACCACACCACACCACACCACACCACACCACACCACACCACACCACACCACACCACACCACACCACACCACACCACACCACACCACACCACACCACACCACACCACACCACACCACACCACACCACACCACACCACACCACACCACACCACACCACACCACACCACACTACACTACACTACACTACACTACACTACACTACATTACACTACACTACACTACACTACACTACACTACACTACACTACACTACACTACACTACACTACACGAGGCCTTACACTACACTACACTATGCCTTACACTTCACCACACTAGGCCCAACATTACACTACACTAGACCTTACACTATATATATACACTTTACTACACCAGGCCTTACACTACACTACACTAGGCTTTACACTACACCACACGAGGCCTTACACCACACTCCACTACACTAACCATAATTTAATAACATGATATATTAGTACTTTTTTTTCATTTTAATTTTCAAGTTATTTTTTTAAAGTATTGACAGTAAACGTCCGATTTATAAATAATCGCCAAAATGTTACATTTTTGATAGGCTTAATTCTATTAGACAGACATAGCCCAATGTTTAGAGCATGGCGCTCTGCCGATGTCGCTGTGGTTTCGAATCCCGCCTGGTGCAGGATATTCAGAGAAAGATCGTGTTTGTCCCATCTAACTCCTGGGACATTATTTCGATGCTATGTCCTTAAGCAAGGTACTACACCATCAAATGCTTCACTTCACTCAGGTGAAAATGAGTAGACCCCACATGGTAGGACAGAGATGGCAATGTGTGGGATAAGTTCAATGCGCTGAAATGACTGCAGTACTGTATGCTCTCCGTGGAGTTGAAATGGCACACGAATGAACAGGTCCAGGGACCAGGATGGTAAAATGTAAGGTCAGGTGATAAGTCTTCAGACTTGATAACAGACTGCACCTTTGTACATAGGGAGCCTGTGCAGCCTGTTCCAACCAGACACAGACGGCACACAGGAAACACGAGGACTTGACCCAATGTTGTTTCAATATTGGTCCAGCACTATTGGCGGTGGGCCAATATTGAAACAGCATTGGGTCAAATCCTCTGTTTGTTGAGCTCCACACAGATGTCTGTCTACACCCACCCCTCCCCTCCATAATATTTTCGCCAGCCGATCAGGGTACTTTTAGCAAGACAGCCGGCCAATCACAAGCTTACTAAAATACTTGAAATTGAGAGTGACGTCACCCATCTGCAAATTTTAACATGCGAAGTAGCAGTGTCTACGGCGGGCAGTGTAGCACCTTTGTTACCTTTATTACGTTTAGGGCGGGGGCCCTAGGGTAGTGGTTAGCACCGCTGCCTTTCACGCCAGAGTCCGGGGTTCGGTTCCCGGTCTCGGCGGTTTGAAAGAAACAAAATTGTTTCTTCCCCATCCACGTGTGAAAGTTAGTATTGTGGGGAGCCTCCGTGACCGAGAGGTAGCGTGCTCGGCCTCAGACCGCCAGGGCTCGAATTTCGAATCCTGTGTCTGGAGGACAGTGTCATCTCAATCATCTCACCATCCTCAGGAGGTTCTCCTGGCCCAGTTTAGCCTATATGTGCACAAAGGTGGCCTAAAGCCCGATTCATTTCATTTCATTTCATTTTATTACGTTTAACAAACAAACCCAATCCATTGTGTTTGATCTTCAAGCTGAATATTAAAATTAAATAGGCCTATTACTTTAGGTAAAACGCACCCCTCGTGTCCCCTAAACGCGCCCTAGGCGCGTTTTGAGTACTTTTGCAGGGTGCGTTTTGTGCACGAGCAAAAATTCCATTCTAAGTGACTTTGTGAAAAAGATATCATTAAACTGCGATCCATATTAGGTGATTATAATATAATGTGTCCTTTTCTGGTACATATAGGTACATCAATATATGCATCAATATAACCCTTCGCCTGTTATCACAGTTTCAAAAGCCTCTAAAATTACAAGAAAATACATGGTTTTACCCTGGTGTTCTCAGTGCTTCTGCCAGCAGACGCATGTGGCCGTTGCATATTGCTCACATCTAATAACCACGTCATCAGCCTTTCTAGCGAAAATAAAAAATGAAATGAATCGGGCTTTAGGCCACCTTTGTGCCCATATAGGCTAAACTGGGCCAGGAGAACCTCCTGAGGATGGTGAGATGATTGAGATGACACTGTCCTCCAGACACAGGATTCGAAAATCGAGCCCTGGCGGTCTGAGGCCGAGCACGCTACCTCTCGGTCACGGAGGCTCCCCACAATACTGACTTTATAGCGAAAATATATCACATAAGTGTAGGCTACACCAATTCTTCAAAACGTACAGAGGTGCGTTTTAGGAACAGGGTGCGCTATAGGCACTTTCCCCCTACATAATATTGATTTAAAAAGCGTTCATGGGCATGTTGCAGTTTGCTAGCATTGGAAACAACAAACAGCATAAATTTAGACGAAGGACGTTTGTGCCTTTTGTCTCATCATTATGACAAAAAGAGCCGAAATTATACACATCTTAGCATCAGATGCAACGCTCCCTCGATTGGCCAGTTTGAATATGAATATGAATACTCCCTGTTTTCAAATATAAATTTCAATAAGAAGGAGGTCGGTTAATTTTCTAGAAAATAATATGTACATAATAATGATGATGTGTATAATGAATAGTAGAAAGATGCGTAGTAAGAACAATAGTTCGGACGAAAGAACTTTGTCCTAACTCATAAAAAGGCAAATTATAAGAGCAACACTATTTTTTTAAATATTATTTTCTCTTTAAGGGCCATGCGCCATTAGCATCATCTTTAATTCGCTTAATCAGCCAACTAAATCATAATTATTGAAAATACAATTTTTGTTTGCAAAGCAAAACTTGCAAAAGTTTAATCAAAATAATCAAAGCGTGGCCTGCATGTTGTAATTTTTTTGATTCAAAATGTACAATTTTCTACACATATTCGGGCCCAAGTCTTGTATTCTACCTCCCTAATTTAAATAACAACTGAATGATGGTGGTGATTGGCTCTTCCGTCACCGTCATTCATTTGTTATTCAAATTAGGCGGTAGAATACAAGACATATGACGTTTTTTAATCAAATTATTCGAATCAAAAATGGTATAATCGATCCATTTTAGATATTATATTTGTGAATTGCATAAAATCAAGTCATTTTTAATCTACCCTGAGCTGGGAGTTGGGGGGGGGGGCATTCAATTCAATTCAAATTTAAGGTATATGTTAGCGAGGCGTGTATAAACCATCGAAATCGACCATTTTTTATTTTTCATTTTAAAATCATCATAAATATCTTAGTTAGATCTTTCCGCTTCGTTTGAATACCTATGTTATAAGTGTAATTTGAATAATTCTTTCAGTGCTGGGATTGACTGCATCAGGCGACCTTAGATGTCAGATTATGCCATATATAAGGTTTAAGATGTCTCAAACTAAATGAAAATGCCGCTACAATTTTTTTTTTTGTGAACGCTCAGTTCATCAAAATACCAAACTTAATATTTTAAAATCTTTTTAGATTTAAATGAATGAAATAGAAGCTAATTATACTACCGACTACCGACAATGCGTAGCAGGTATACTACATCAACCACATTACTACCCTTAAACGGCAAACATGGGGTAATGCTGTTTCAAGGTTGGCCCACCGTCTTCAACGCTGGACCAACATTGAAACGGCATTGGGTGAATTTCCCCGGTTTGCTGGGATATGCTGTAGATTTGGTAATTTTCAAGTTTTTAAATTTTCGCAAATTTCTGTTTTTTTGAGTTTTCACAAATCTTAGAATTCGCGAATTTTCATTTTTCTTTAGTAGCGCTATTATTATAATAATTTTCGCGAAATTCCTTTATTCGCGAATTTGTTCTCTTCGCGAAAATTAAAACCTCTCGAATATTACCATATCTAAAGTAGTTGAACCACATACCTGTAAAATGCAGATAATCTGAGGATACATGACCTGCAATCACTCGTCTCCCCAGAGTGGCTAGTGCTAGGTTCAACACACCATTATTTGATCACTCTCCTCAACCAAATGAATGCTTTGTCCGTCACTTCTGATCGTTCTCCCCACTTAATGTGACTCAGATTATTTCATTAGAGTAATTATAGCGGGTAGTTTGACTCTTGGCAGAAGCTGTCACAATTATAATTGAACACACTCACGAGAAGTTATGTACAATAATACTGTTTAAATAATTGGTCGACGTCTTCGGGCGGAACTTGAATCCTTCCAGGCTTGAATCCACCACTACAAGCCGCTAATTGTAGTGAATTAGGATCTGTGAATACTGTAGATCTGGTAATATTCGCGAGGTTTTAATTTTCGCGAATTTCGCGAGGAGGACGAAATCGCGAATTCAAGAATCTCGCGAAAATTATTATTATAATAGCGCTACTGAAGAAAAATGAAAATTCGCGAATTCTAAACGTCGTAAAAAGTGTCAAAATCAGAAAGTCGGTAAAATTTGAACACGCGAAAATTTCCAGATCTACAGTACTGCTTTACGTCGCTTTCTGTCATTTTCCTGACAGCAAGGCTCGCTGCTCCCGAGGTCGCAGACTGAGACCTCTGGAGCAACTAGCCTTGTGTGGGAAGATGCTTCCTGCATAATCATGGCAATATCGCGACAGAAGCAAGTCCGAAGCCGAGACTATGTCCTACTCTTATTTCGAATTACTTGAAAGGTTCTTTATAGTGCACAGGCAGCAATAAACACCCCAGGCATTTTAACAGTTTGGAGCACTGTGTATTCACTACCATGCACGATGATAAATATCCGGCCCGACGTTGATTCAAACCCATAGTACCTCCAGGTTACAAGCCCCAGTCGATACGAATGAACCATCGGGGCCGGCCTATTTGATTAGAATTATTTGACATAGATAAATTAGATTTGTCATATATTATTATTCATTAAAGGGCTAAATTAAATAACTTAAAATTCCGACCACTTCCAGCTACCGCGACCGACAACTATGAGTGGGTAAAAAATCATGATATTTTTTAGATTTGAGACGAACTATTTGCAAATATTGTTGTTTAAACCGACTTTCCCTTTCCAATAACTGCTATTTAACTAACCAATGAAAATTTATTAAAACGACCATTGTCGCGCTTAGCTGTGCAAAGGTTAAAACGGATAGTGTTAATTAGTTTTCAGGGATATAAAATAACGTTTTATTGCATCCCATGCGTTGAAAAGGTCAAGTAATGTCTATGTTGAGATATTGTTCGCTCCATAGTGTAGCGGTTGATGCTGTCGCCTGTCACGCACGAGGCCGCGGGTTTGGTATCCGGGCTTCATAGAATAAAACACGTTTACGATCTGTGCAATGTGCAAAATATCGCGTAAAATGATTGGATTTTATAATACACCTTAAGTTATAGTGAGACCTATCATAATGCTGGGAGCTAGATGGATTGTGAAGAACATTAAATTCACAAAGTTTTAAACCTGAAAAATAGATAAACATGAAGAATAATTTGAATATATGATATTCAAAAAATAGTTTTATCTGTATTTTTGATGACTTATTTTACATTTTGTTTTTAATTTCTGTTATTTTTAAAATATAAACACGAATACAGTATCATTCACTCTCAAATTTTAAAAGTATTTTCTTTAGTATTTTAGATCAACACCACTTACAATAAACAAATCTGTCCTGTGGATAGGCCTGTAAATCCATAAGTAAGATTGGTAAAAGGTGGACGATACTATGTCATTTTAACGAAAATCAGCTTTAAATATAACATTAATAAAACGGGTGAAGTTGTTTTATTATGGAAGGTGTTTAACACACCTTTTTGAATCATATTGTATAAATTACAGGTGATGAGAGTGTTTATCTAGCTCCCAATATTATGACAATATATCTTCGGGTGTAATATTAAATCCAAAATTTGTACTCGAATGTATAGGTTTAACATTCAACCCCTCTTGCTGCCACAGAGGGACATATGATATGCCCCTTGTGATATTGCTACACCGGGTAAAACTATAAGTAAATTACCATTTCTGCGATGTAATATTTTCCTTCAAATATAAATTTATTTATTTGTATCAGGATCGGTCACCAGGTCACGTACACTCGCCACATTACAGAATCTTCACAAGCAGACGGAGAGTAATCTACTGGTTTCTTTCATTTGGAGTCTGAATACTGGTGTAGCTGGATATTTCTGTGCAGCCATGGGTGGAGGTGGGGGGGCGACCCAACATTTAACCAACATTGTTTGAATGTGTCATTTTTGCTGGGACCATCTGAGCCCCAGGTTCTGCCCTACTTAACCCTCTACCCTCTGAGCTCCAGCGCAAACACAAGGCGCTGAAAGAATGCTGGTTCAATGTTGGGCAAGCGTTGTAGACGATGGTCCAGCAATAAACCAACATTGTCTTACGTATTGTGTTTGCTGGGAGTTATAGCACCATTTACCACTTACAGCGCTGAGACCGTGTTTAGTCGTCAGAATCTGACGTCTATGGACGTCAGATTCTGACGATCTCAGAAGTGGCTGCATGTGTGCTCGGAAGGTTAATTATTATAAATGCGATTTTATGTGACTAATAACTTTTATTGATCGAAATAAATATAGGTGATGAAATTAAAATTTTCACCCACCTGAAGCTGTGTCTCGCTACAGCGACCCACAACTTCCAGTGGGTGAAATTTACTCCAATGTGTTTAGGTTAAAACAAAAAAATTCTAAATTTGATTTCCAAAAACCTATTTCATTCCAAATATAACTGATTTCATAGAATGCTGATAAAACAAACTAAAAACGGCTACACTCGGGCTTAGTGGGTTAAGGTTTGGCATTCGAAACGGCAATTGTACGGCTTATCAAACATGTTAACCCTTTAACCGCCGGTGCCGCATATATTCGGGTTTTCATTTTTTTATTAGCACATTAAGTACCACCTCTTAAGGGATTTTGTCAAGTAAAAAAAATTAAAAAAATCCAAGAAAAACTCGGAAGTGGGTGGGTGGGTCAAGCCACAACTCGGATTTTTTTTTTTGATTTTTTTTTTTTTGTGTGTGTTGTTTTCATGTTTCCAAATGTTAAAAAAAATGGATAGGGGGTGGGTGGATGGGGTCTGTTAAAGATAAAATGTGACATCAATTAGCAATTTTTGAAAACAGTTGACCTCCATTTTGTCAAATCTGAATAATTTTCACTCACTTGAAGTTGTGGATCGCGTCAGCGAGACACAACTTCAAGTGGATGAAAATTCAGATTGAATAATTTGGCGGTTAAAGGGCTAAACCTCGTTGACGATAATTGCCGGGGTGGTGGTGGAGGGGAGGAGGGTTGGCGAAGAAGACTGTCATGGTGGGGTGGGTGGTGCGTTTATTTGAATTCCCACGCCCCAACACATTGCCTGTGACCTCTCTCCACTTAGACGATATCTACGCGAGATTGAAAGCAAAGTCACGATGCTGTTCTCGCAATTATTATACAAAGACAAGTAACAAGTGGAAAAGACGAGGGGAATGCAAAGAGTATTGAATTAAATTCGAGGTATTTACCAATTTGCGGTTTACGGGTATGATAATTCTAATAGCGACTATTGTCATTTGTTATCCATTCTGTTAGGCCTTTTTAATCGCAGTTATTGGGATTAAAATTTGTGCTTAAACATCAAGATTGGCAAATGTTTGGTCCCAAATTAAGCAAACGGGTAATTTTCGCCCACTTGAAGTTGTAAATCGCGGCATCGAGAGGGAAAATTTAAATTATTTAAATTAGCGCTTTAAGAGTTAACGATTGGCAGATACAAATTATAATATCATTATAAAGTTAGCTAATTTCCCGTACAAACATTAATACAAGAAATGTTTCAATCAATCAATCAATCAATCAATCAATCAATCAATCAATCAATCAATCAATCAATCAATCAATCAATCAATCAATCAATCAATCAATCAATCAATCAATCAATCAATCAATCAATCAATCAATCAATCAATCAATCAATCAATCAATCAATCGATCAATCAATCAATCAATCAATCAATCAATCAATCAATCAGTCAATCAAACAATCGATCGATCAATCAATCAATCAATCAAACAATCAATCAAACAATCAATCAATCAATCAATCAATCAATCAATCAATCAATCAATCAATCAATCAATCAATCAATCAATCAATCAATCAATCAATCAATCAATCAATCGATCGATCGATCGATCGATCGATCGATCGATCGATCGATCGATCGATCGATCGATCGATCAATCAATCAATCAATCAATCAATCAATCAATCAATCAATCAATCAATCGATCGATCGATAGATCGATCAATCAATCAATCAATCAATCAATCAATCAATCAATCAATCAATCAATCAATCAATCAATCAATCAATCAATCAATTTCGAGTCAGTTTATGTTCAGCCAATGGTCTGTGGGATAATCAGTAACACAACATAATCAATAACATATATTTTTATTTTGTTCCTGGATGTAGTGGTTACACATTATATAATAACATGATTAAAATATCATGAAGATCACATTTAAATTATATAAATTAGGCATAATAATGAGCATAATAAAAGTAATATTGTCATAAAATAAACAGAAGACTCTCTTTGCGTTGAGTATAAGTGGCATGTAACATGTAACAATTCCGGCGACATATACGAATGGATTGTCAGACAAAGGCCTGTACTGTCTGTAGACGTCAGATTCTGACGTCTAAAGTCGATTTTCAATAGTAATAATAAAGGCGGTAAACCATTAGGGGTTTTGTCAAGTTAAAAAAATTCCAAAAATCCGAGAAAAACTCGTAAGTAATTGGGTGGGTCAAGCCCCAACTCGGATTTCTTTTTTTTTTTGAAATATTGTGTTTGTTTGTGTTGTTTTTTTTCGTTGTACATGTTTCCAAAAAAAATTGGATAGGCGGCTGGGTGGATGGGCTCTGGACAATCCGAGTTTTTCTCGGATTTTTTGATTTTTTTTAACTTGACAAGATCCCTTACACAGGTATTCAAATCTAGCGAAAAGAGCTAACTAAGACATTTATGATGCTTTGAAATTGACAAAAATACACTTGGTGTCTTGGTTTTTACAAAGATATTTTAGCGCTTTGTGGGTTAATACTGCCATGCGTGTATCAATTAACCCTTTAACCACCGGTGCCGCATATATTCGGGTTTTCATTTTTTATTAGCACATTAAGTACCACCTTTTAAACATGTTAAAGATAAAATGTGACATCAATCAGCAATATTTGAAAACAGTTGACCTCCATTTTGTCAAATCTGAATAATTTTCACTCACTTGATGTTGTGGATCGCGTCAGCGAGACACAACTTCTAGTGGGTGAAAATTCAAATTGAATAATTTGGCGGTTAACCATTTAAACCTTCACGATGCTTTAAAGCATCATTTTGCATATCCAAAAAATGACCTAATTCCCGACATCTAGGGGTTTTACAACGCAAATTTCCATCGAACTGTTTTAATAATAACGACATTTTTTCTTCATTAGCCTCCCAACTTCAAGTCATTTTCATCCGCTACAAGTCGAGAATTACGACAGCAATTCGCGGCTTGTAGTGAATGAGAATGACAATGGTAGATTCAGGCTTAAAAGGGTTACGCACGTGCTCCATCAAACTCAATCACACTCGACATAATAATACATGAATCAGCCCCACGTGGAATAAAGGGTCCACTCAGCACCTCTAACAGACGACCCTTTCACCCCTGTAACCTAATAATGCCATTTTGATTCACCTTGAAATGTGATATACCACCGGAATTACCAAGATGCTATATATGACATGACTTACTAAATACACCATTAGTAAAATAAAATGAATTTTGTCATTATATATGCTGAAATATGTGTTTGTCATTCATTTATAGCGTCTTAAGTAGATTGAAATATTACATAAAAATCAATAGTTTAAACGGAGTATAAATAGCTTCATTCACTTGAAGCAGCATGTTATCAATGTGTATGCGTGTATGTCATGGATGCGTGAGCCATTTGGGAATCGCAGTGGACGGGGGGGGGGGGGGGGGGTAATATATATTTGTTTCAATCGATATAACATGAGTATAATATGCTCCATTTATAAAGAATGACATCCCCTTATCGTTTCTAAAAATCAGTGGTGACACGGGTGGGGTGGGGATTCAAATATTTATATAGTGCGCCATGCTATATGAACACGCTACATTCCAGACCGTTGAACAGTTTGGAGCTCTGCATATGTTACGATGCCCGGATTGGATGCCGGTATCGGCAGGTAACATGCTCACTGGTAATTCGCAGACGTATCGTGTTTGCTGTGGGACGATCATGTCTAAACGTTTAAACATGGTTGATCCCAAATTAATCAGATATGAATAATTTTTAAACACTTTTTTTTATATTATTATCTAGGAGTCATATTGTGACGGTCAAATCACAGCTATTGGGAATGAAATGTGTGTCAAAACATCAAGATTTGAAAATCTATGATTTTGGGAATGAACGGTGTGTCTAAACATCAAAATTTGCAAATATTTGAATATTTGTGCTCAAAATAAAAAATAAAATCTATTCAAATCAAACAAATATGGGTAATTTTCAGCCACTTGAAAAGAACTTAGAACCAATATTTTATGGAGCTGTTTAGTAATAACACATTTTGTTTCCTTTGCCACCCACTTCAAGTCACCTTCGTTCACTACAAGTCAAGCATTGCGACAACAATTTGCGGTGTCCTAGTGGATAAAGATTACAATGGTAAATTCAGGCTTGAAAAGGTAAACGCAGTATTTTGATGATAACTATGCTTAATTTTCTAAATTTTCTACAGTTCATCAATTTATAGGTTTATTTATTAACATACCCTGCTGATTTTAAAATCAATAAAACATTGTGTGCATTTAGTAGGGAAGTATCTTAGATCTTTCTGCTACTGGAATAAATATACAGATATACAGTACGTATCGCAGATAATAACATTAATACATTCATTTACACCGTTTTAAAATAATGGACTTATCGGTGCAAAAATGGTGGCCAAGTTTTGCAAATGTTCAAAAACACACCCACTTTGTCATTTCTCTGGAGATAACGTGCCGAAATGAGTCCCAGTGATTGGTTACTTCGAGTATAATATTTCGGCCAAAATAATGCTTTCACTAGTCTGGACACTAGTAGTACTGTTTATTTTTTTAGGATTGAAAAAATCAAAATAGGAGAGCAATTATTGAGAGGTACAAAACGTTTATATTAGAATATAGTTTTTTTTCCCAGGCTATAATCATAAAAAAATCGGTGATTTTATTCTAGCTTCTCAATATGACCATATGTTGTAGACATGTCGTAGACTAGAACTGCAAAGTTTTTTAATTTGTGTGCTGCGCACTTACCAGTCAGGCTAGATATAGAGACGAAATTCCCGTATTTTTTACATGGTTGTCAATAATTAGAAATTAGGAAATTTCGTCTTTATATCTAGCGTAACTGGTGAATGCGCAGCACAAATTAAAAAAAAAAATGCGGTTCTAGTCTATGGACATGTTTACATCATATGGTCATATTATTAAGCTAAAATAAAATCACCGATTTTTTGTTTATTTTAGACCTGGACATGTCCCTTTAAGCAAAAATATTATTTTGTACATTCAAGAACGTTAGTTCAAAAAACGAACGATTGTATTTTTTTTTAAGAATATAAGCAAATATGTTATATGTGTTTTCAGAAGATTTCATGCAATAGTGTTATATTTATGGTTGTCATTTTAACTCTCTCAGTGCGGGGACGGTCTTCAGAGGTAAGAATCAGACGTCTATAGAGGTCGGATTCTGAAGCCGGAAGTCGATCCCCGCACCAAAAGAGTGGCATATTTTAAAAGACCATAACATAGGTATTCAAATGAAGCAGAACAAACTAGCTAAAACATTTATGATTACACATTTTATATAGCCGTTTTCAACATATTTTAAATGACCTTAAAACAAGAAAATGAAAAATGAGCTTTAATCCTTGAAGCGCTGAATACTTTTTGTGAAATCCATGGAGACCAAAGGGTTTTTTCATTTTGAAATCATCATAAATGTCTTAGTTAGCTTTTTCTGATTCATTTGAATACCTATGTTGTGGGTGTACGGCTATTAGAAATAGTTTACTCTTACAGTGCGGGGAAGGACTTTAGTCGTCAGAATCCCCGCGATGTAAGGGTTTAAATAGTTACACTTGAAAATGTTTTGATTCCAATTGAATAAAAGTAAGAATCTTCACATGTGATTTTTAAATAATATGCAATTGATATATATTGAAACCTGACTATTTAATATCGTAATCCATTAAACCCTTTAGCCGCCGGTGCCGCATATATTCGTGTTTTCATTTTTTATTAGCACATAAGGTACCACCTTTTGAACATGTTAAAGATAAAATGTGACATTATTCAGAAATATTTGAAAACAGTTGACCTCCATTTTTCACTCACTAGAAGTTGTGTATCGCGTCAGCGAGACACAACTTCAAGTGAGGGGGAATTCAGATTGAATAATTTGGCGGTTAAAGGGTTAACTAAAAACGTGGTTCAAGCAAAAAAACATCTGATTGTTATTTCCAATATATAACATGAATGGTATTTGAATAATGTGATCAATTGTATTCAATATGTAATATTAATTCAATATTTTGAATACAATTATATATTATCATTCAGTACAAAACTGGCATGTAAATGCGCGTCATTACGCATGAAGCAATCACATTTTTTCTGTCCTCGCGTTACGGCGTAATCATGACATTGTGAACAAGGGATGTGTGTGAAAAACACAGCACTGCTTGTAGGAGCCTCTAGGCGAACACATTTTTATTTGCACTAGTGTTGTCTCTATATATACCTCACCGAAAATGAACACAGTTTGTACATACGATATCCTCAAACAATCAACTGATACGTTACGTTTAATACCGCCAATCTTAAAAGTAAGATTATCTTAACTTTTCTAATGAAAATAACAGAGAATTAAGATAATTCTAATATTAGGATTGTTAGTTGAACCAACCGACTTAAGTAAATAAATTGTCTTAAATATTAGCATTTAGCTGAATTAGTTGGTCAAATCGGACCCTGTTGTTATATAGGCCTGGGTGATACCGTTATAATCTGGTAGTTTAGGCTGATCAGGGTGATTATTCTAACAATATATAATCATGATAATCACTGATAATGTAGCTCTATATATGAACGTACCAGCAATAGGACACAGCGAATTAAGGCTACTATTTTTTTCTCTGTTTGTCAACTCTCCCCAAAAAACACGTCAATTTCATGAGATAAAAACATTGATTTAACTATGTTGTTTTGTCATCGCCCTCATTAGCTTTTTCCAAAATAGGTCCAATTTGTTTTTTTATTTCGTCACGCTCATTATTTTTTCTAGAAAGAGGTGCACAGCTCTTCTCCTTTAATGCGTTAGATTTAGTAGTTTTCCCATCTAAACACAGACAAATATAGTGGCCTAAATTATTATTCAAAGTCTGAGTAGCTGCTTCGGGTGTCTATATTTGTTTTCCAGGCCTCTGATAATAGAGAACGCTGGGACTGCAGGGTTTGATTTGTAATCATCACTGGTTTATCACATGACTCTTAAAGCTCCATTTCTTCTGTTGAGTATTCCCAGGTTGGCTACCCCAGTACTTAAATCGTCCATGAGGATGTAGTCCAGCCAACACTAGATCCTGAGCCGGTGCTGGCTTACATTATTGTAGATCTCGTAATTTTCGAGTGTTTAAATTTTCGCAAATTTTAGAACTTTTCACGAAGTTTAGAACTCGCAATTTTTCCTTTTTCTTTAGCAGCGCTCTTATAATAATAATTGTCGCAATATTCTTGAATTCGCGAATTTTGTCTACCTCGCGAAATTCTAGAAAATTAAAACCTAGAGACTATTACCAGATTTACAGTAATTAATCCAGCTTTCCGCGATGCTGGCTCAATATTAGTCAAATTTAACCCTTTAACCGCCAAATTATTCAATTGGAATTTTCACCCACTTGAAGTTGTGTCTCGCTGACGCGATTCACAACTTCAAGTGAGTGAAAATTATTCAGATTTGACAAAATGGATGTAAAAAAAATTCAAATCATGCTGATTATTGTCACTTTTGATCTTTAACAGGTTTAAAAACTGATATGTAATGTGCTAATATAAAATGTAAAAAACGAATATGGACGGCACCGGCGGTTGAAGGGTTAAAGCAAATGGCAGTCCAGCAAACACGACACTTTGAATCAATGCTGGTTTAATGTTGGCGATGTTGGCCCAACATTGAACCAGCATTGGGCCAGCATTTTCGGCTAGTGTGCTGCTCATATGTTTCTTGATATCCTCTTATTATTGTCTACCTGACCTTCTGATCCCGGAGGGCTCCGTGAATTACGTGAGTTACTTTTGTCGTCTTTCTGGCTGTCTGACAGAGAACTGTTTCTGGAGACACGTTTGTCTTCTGCCTGTATTACAGACACAGGTCCATTCCTAATGTCTCGTCTCTCTCTTGTCGCTCTGTCAGACACAGGGCCATTCCAGGTGTCTCGTCTCTTTCCTGTCGCCCTGTCAGACGCTTTCCTGATGATGCTGCGTCTCTCGTCTACTGGTTTGTCAAACACCGGACCATTTCTAGTGCTTCGTATTTCTTCCAGTGGCTTTTCAGCCACTGCTGAGCCATTTCTGGAAAGTGTTCTCTGTTCCTTGTTACTTTCACAAGTTTGTGGACTTAATTCATTATTTTCGTCCTCTTGTATTGTATTATTATTTCTTCCTAGATGTAATCCCTCCTTGAGGCTTTCATTGATTGAGTCATGAATGAGTATATACTGCTCCTATAACAGAAAAGGGAGGAACGTATGTGAGAGTATACTACATTATATAATTTATATGGTCAAATTGAAGTGAAAATATCTTCAAATGTTTCAATGCGTAAAAGAACGAACAATAAGTATCCACGTAGGTTAATGAGATCATTGTCGAACAAACCAGATGGGGAATACGAAAACAGTTAAGTTTTAAATTTCTCACCTCTGATTGGACCATGCGGGCACGATTATGTCTCATATTAAGTACTGTTGTAAACACATCTAGCTTACTGTGATCACGGATTTGCTGCAGCAGGATATCTATGGCAATATAGGATCCCGATCTACCCACACCGGCACTGGAAAGCAAACAGAGGAGGTGTAAATCGTCGCCTCGGTGCTAAAGGATCTGACATTCGTTAGAGTGGCAGATAAGATCCTTTAGCTCCGAGGCGACGAAATGCAAAGAAGCAATCATAGTTTATTAACTTATTAAATTATGTTTCATATATCGATGTCTTCATTCCTTTCATATTGGCATTACTGGTTCAATTTCCAACCTGTAAAGAATGAAACGGCTTACATCTGGCTAAACTTGTTTCAACATAAAATGTGTCATTTATATGAGCCTTGCACCTATAGCTTAGAAAACAACATCTTTTTATTTATTTATATTTATTAAAAAAATGAAATAGTTAATTTCAATTCGTCCATGGTATAATACACAAATATGCAATGCACATGCCGTACATTAACAAATATTATTGTATGGCATAACATATAATTATATAACATGTTCCACAATGTATTTTACCATATTTTTGCTGGCAAAAATAGACGGGTATGGGCAATTATAGGATTGTTAAACAGGTAAAGCTTCTGGATGAGACGTTAACGCGACAAAAATAGTCAGTAGCCATTACTACATGTAGTAGGACTAGTCACAACAAAATAATTTAATGCAACCCGTGCCTGTAAATAAACTATGATTCAATCTAAACAGTCACAACTAATGATATATCATAAAAACTTAAAGTGTCTGGATATGCATACAACATATATGTTGCATACAACATACATACCTACAGTGAACTAAAATTGGACCTATAAATATAGGTAGAATGTGTTGCCTGACATTGAGTATGAACTTCACCAGGCCATTCACGTCCTCTGGACAACCAAAGTCAGGCCACGCTGTGAAGTGATAATGTGGGACCACCCGCACTGTGTTCCCCTGAAAAGAAATAGAGTGAATAGTACTGGCACACTATATATCATATCAATACAACAAAGACAATTTGACAATTAAGGAATCTCACTAAATTATTATTATAATAGCGTTACCTAACATCGAAATTGATAATTCGGGAGTTCTAGACTTCGTCCCAAAATCAATAATTTGCAAAAGTGTTTGTCAGAATAGGGGTTGCTCAGATTAGGTACTAATTCATATACAATGGTATACATGATACACATGATATAAAATTATTGGCCATTGCATTTATTTTGGTCACACAGTATATTCTGTGTTTTTTGTCATATCAAGCATATTATTTCTTCGTTGCGCAGCAGCACATGTATCAAGTAATACGTTTGGTCTGAGATTTCTAATTGTGTGCTCTACTATAATATGTATAAGCTATCCACTAACCATAGAGACCTGTAGAATACGTGTTGTGTACGTGGGGTTGGTATGCTCTACTATAATATGTATAAGCTATCCACTAACCATAGAGACTTGTAGAATACGTGTTGTGTACGTGGGGTTGGTGTGCTCTGTACTATAATATGTATAAGCTATCCACTAACCATAGAGACTTGTAGAATACGTGTTGTGTACGTGGGGTTGGTGTGTTAGGTGCTATAATATGTATAAGCTATCCACTAACCATAGAGACTTGTAGAATACGTGTTGTGTACGTGGGGTTGGTGTGTTAGGTGCTATAATATGTATAAGCTATCCACTAACCATAGAGACTTGTAGAATACGTGTTGTGTACGTGGGGTTGGTGTGTTAGGTGCTATAATATGTATAAGCTATCCACTAGCCATAGAGACCTGTAGAATATGTGTTGTGTACGTGGGGTTGGTGTGTTAGGTGCTATAATATGTATAAGCTATCCCCTAACCATGGAGACTTGTAGAATACGTGTTGTGTACGTGGGGTTGGTATGCTCTACTATAATATGTCTAAGCTATCCCCTAACCATAGAGACCTGTAGAATACGTGTTGTGCACGTGGGGTTGGTGTGCTCTGTACTATAATATGTATAAGCTATCCACTAACCATAGAGACTTGTAGATTACCTGTTGTGTACGTGGGGTTGGTGTGTTAGGTGCTATAATATGTATAAGCTATCCCCTAACCATGGAGACTTGTAGAATACTTGTTGTGTACGTGGGGTTGGTGTGTTAGGTGCTATTATATGTATAAGCTATCCACTAACCATAGAGACTTGTAGAATACGTGTTGTGTCGTGGGGTTGGTGTGTTAGGTGCTATAATATGTATAAGCTATCCACTAACCATAGAGACCTGTAGAATACGTGTTGTGTACGTGGGGTTGGTATGCTCTACTATAATATGTATACGCTATCCACTAACCATAGAGACTTGTAGAATACGTGTTGTGTACGTGGGGTTGGTGTGCTAGCTATCCACTAACCATAGAGACCTGTAGAATACGTGTTGTGTACGTGGGGTTGGTGTGTTAGGTGCTATTATATGTATAAGCTATCCACTAACCATGGAGACTTGTAGAATACGTGTTGTGTACGTGGGGTTGATGTGCTCTGTACTATAATATGTATAAGCTATCCACTAACCATAGAGACCTGTAGAATACGTGTTGTGTACGTGGGGTTGGTGTGTTAGGTGCTATAATATGTATAAGCTATCCACTAGCCATAGAGACCTGTAGAATACGTGTTGTGTACGTGGGGTTGGTGTGTTAGGTGCTATAATATGTATAAGCTATCCACTAACCATAGAGACCTGTAGAATATGTGCTGTGTACGTGGGGTTGGTGTGTTAGGTGCTATAATATGTATAAGCTATCCACTAACCATAGAGACCTGTAGAATACGTGTTGTGTACGTGGGGTTGGTGTGCTCTGTACTATAATATGTATAAGCTATCCACTAACCATAGAGACTTGTAGAATACGTGTTGTGTACGTGGGGTTGATGTGCTCTGTACTATAATATGTATAAGCTATCCACTAACCATAGAGACTTGTAGAATACGTGTTGTGTACGTGGGGTTGGTGTGTTAGGTGCTATAATATGTATAAGCTATCCACTAACCATAGAGACCTGTAGAATACGTGTTGTGTACGTGGGGTTGGTGTGTTAGGTGCTATAATATGTATAAGCTATCCACTAACCATAGAGACCTGTAGAATACGTGCTGTGTACGTGGGGTTGGTGTGTTAGGTGCTATAATATGTATAAGCTATCCACTAACCATAGAGACCTGTAGAATACGTGTTGTGTACGTGGGGTTGGTGTGCTCTGTACTATAATATGTATAAGCTATCCACTAACCATAGAGACCTGTAGAATACGTGTTGTGTACGTGGGGTTGGTGTGTTAGGTGCTATAATATGTATAAGCTATCCACTAACCATAGAGACTTGTAGAATACGTGTTGTGTACGTGGGGTTGGTGTGTTAGGTGCTATAATATGTATAAGCTATCCACTAACCATAGAGACCTGTAGAATACGTGTTGTGTACGTGGGGTTGGTGTGTTAGGTGCTATAATATGTATAAGCTATCCACTAACCATGGAGACTTGTAGAATACGTGTTGTGTACATGGGGTTGGTGTGCTCTGTACTATAATATGTATAAGCTATCGACTAACCATAGAGACCTGTAGAATACGTGTTGTGTACGTGGGGTTGGTGTGTTAGGTGCTATAATATGTATAAGCTATCCACTAACCATAGAGACCTGTAGAATACGTGTTGTGTACGTGGGGTTGGTGTGTTAGGTGCTATAATATGTATAAGCTATCCACTAACCATAGAGACTTGTAGAATACGTGTTGTGTATGTGGGGTTGGTGTGCACTGTACTATTATATGTATAAACTATTCACTAACCATAGAGACCTGTAGAATACGTGTTGTGTACGTGGGGTTGGTATGCTCTACTATAATATGTATAAGCTATCCACTAACCATAGAGACCTGTAGAATACGTGTTGTGTACGTGGGGTTAGTGTGCTCTGTACTATAATATGTATAAGCTATCCACTAACCATAGAGACCTGTAGAATACGTGTTGTGTACGTGGGGTTGGTGTGTTAGGTGCTATTATATGTATAAGCTATCCACTAACCATAGAGACTTGGAGAATACGTGTTGTGTACGTGGGGTTGGTGTGCTCTGTACTATAATATGTATAAGCTATCCACTAACCATAGAGACCTGTAGAATACGTGTTGTGTACGTGGGGCTGATGTGCTCTGACCTCAGTTTGATCACCACATCTCCGCTGTAGATATGAGATCCTTTATGTGGCCAGTACGACGAACACTTCTCCTGCAAGAAAAAACAGTATCAGTGAAGTCAAATAGGATAACCACTATAGTCTGTCCAACCTAGGAAAAAAGATCTGATTCTATTTTTCTTGGTCCAACGATGAGAAGTTCAAATGAGCTTTCAGTTGATTACTCAGTCAATTTTCTAGCAATTTCGATTTTCATTTAGTAAGCACTATTTTCTAGCATTTCGCATCTATCCTTTAAATTTCGTGAAAACATATTTTACAGCTCAAAAGTTACATTATTTGACATGTAGTAAATGTCCAATTATGACGCCCTAACCCATTAACACAGAAAACATGATGCGCTGATCACATTTTCGACCACCATTAATACGACAGCAACATTCAATATAATAAATAAAATAACAACCCTTTTTGGGAAAAATTAAAGCTATACCATTGTCACAGTCATTGGTCATAATTGCAGTGCAACTAGCTGAGATTGTAAAGGTTGATGATTTAGTTGCATCAGCGATTTAGGCCATTGAATCATTTAAAATGGGTAATACATAACATACACATTCTACATTTAACCGTCATTCTACATTGATAGATACAGTGGTTCAATTTCTTTACATGTGGGTGTCACTATCGCCGATATCATAATAATATAAATATGTCGTTGAGTGCATATGTAACCATGTCATTGATGACATAAATTCCCGCGTCCCTGACTTCATAAGTATATGATACTAAATGTCACACATATCTGAATCATTATGACTTACCCTATTTTTCTCCACCAGATTGGTCAGCATGACAATAAGAGGCACTCTCTGCTCCCAGATCATCTGCCAGAAATCATCAACTGTGTTTTTCAGGGGACCTTGTGCTGCTATGTACTCTCTCTTGGAGTTGTATCCCTACAACAGTAAGTATTGATAATTCAATGTTACTTGTGAGTTATGTGAAATATGAACAACGTTTGTATTTTCTCACACGATCAAGTCTCATATGACATAACTGACATAGATTGCAGTTCAATTAAGTTATGGTGTGATGCTGATATACGTCTAATAGTAAAAACAGCTGTACGGAATGTGAGAGTTACAGCTACATAATTAGCAACGAGGAAATAGATGGATATTTATACTTACAGCTACATAATTAGCATTGAGGAAATAGATAGATATTTATACTTACAGCTACATAATTAGCATTGAGGAAATAGATGCATATTTATACTTACAGCTACATAATTAGCATTGAGGAAATAGATGGATATTTATACTTACAGCTACATAATTAGCAACGCGGAAATAGATGGATATTTATACTTACAGCTACATAATTAGCATCGAGGAAATAGATGGATATTTATACTTACAGCTACATAATTAGCAACGAGGAAATAGATGGATATTTATACTTACAGCTACATAATTAGCATTGAGGAAATAGATGGGTATTTATACTTACAGCTACATAATTAGCAACGAGGAAATAGATGGATGTTTATACTTACAGCTACATAATTAGCAACGAGAAAATAGATAGATATTTATACTTACAGCTACATAATTAGCATTAAGGAAATAGGTGGATATTTATACTTACAGCTACATAATTAGCAACGAGGAAATGGATGGATATTTATACTTACAGCTACATAATTAGCAACGAGGAAATAGATGAATTCTTCTACTTACATCTACATAATTAGCATTGAGGAAATAGATGAATACTTATACTCACAGCCACATAATTAGCATTAATGTAGTTAGCGGCAGCTTTGTCTCCATTCCCTGGACTGCTCAGCAGAACCACTCTGGTGTGATCAACTGAAAAACATCTATATCAGTCAAGGAAAAAGGACAAAATTCGATAGATTCTTAGATCTGAATGTACGAGGCGCGGAGCGCCGAGTATATTCGGATCTACGAATCTATCGTAATTGAGTTCTTTCTTCGACTTAAAATACAAAAAATAGACACATATGTTACAAGATTTTAAATAGAAAACCCATTTCTATACTCAGCATGGTCAAACCATGCAACATGAGCAATGCAGTTTCATGATTAAATCCGTATATTTTGCCCGACCTGGCCACTATTAAAAATAACAGTAGATTCGTAGATCCGAATCTACTGCTTTAACAACAGACTGACGTCACTGGTGTATTTTAATCACAGTTATATCATAGTATTGTGTGTATTTTTGCAAAGGTGTACACACCTTTTATGCGCTGGGATGTGCTAAATGTTTAAATATATATTACCCATATTGTTTGAGGAACACTAAGAGGATTAATATTTTTAATACAAATGCTATGCAATTTCCAGCTTTAAAATATAATCAAAATTTACATTCACTGAAAAATTGATATCTGCCAAATTCAATTATTTATTGAAACCAGAAACTACCACATAATTTTGTATCCATTTCAGTTGTATTTGTCTCGAGACTTGATTGAGAACGTACATTCCCTACATGAGTCTATCAGAACAACAAATTTATCAGATCACATCAAATCAAAGATTTGATTTGCTTTTGATTTGATTTTGTTATTACCTGATTACTTCAGCTCAAACATTGATTGATAGTGATCAGCTAATGTTAAATTGTTGATGTAATAACTAGTAGTGGAGATGTACTCACATGGCATGATATTTGCGAACCTATTCTTGTCCTTGTTGCAATCATAATCAGCGACCTCTGCCGAGTGTTTAGGACTGGCATCTGCCAACTCCTGGAAACAAATCAATAAGAAACACAGATGAAAATAAAGGCCTCACATATAATCTGTCCAACGGTGGAGAATTGTTCAAAATGAAAGGTAACTTTTCATTGATTACTCAGTCACTTCTCAAGCGATTTTCCTGACAATATTTGAGCTCTAAGGATCTACTATCCTTAATAGTAGGGCGGATTAAGGGTCGAAACGTGACCGGCTGGATAAAAGAATGAAATTTGACACAGTTACTCCTGCGATATTACTGATCAATTTCAGAAGGGTAGCCCAAAAATCGGAGTGAATATTCTTCGTAAAAATTGCATTTTACGTAACCATGGCAACACAAAAAACTTGAACAATTAAAATCGGTGATTCAATGCATAATAAATAAATAAACCCTTTTGAAAACTGATATACACGGAAAATACATCATCCTCTTAAATAGAGTGGCAGTAAAACCTTGGTTTTGTTCGAAAATTCCGGTTACCATAGCAACCAGTTATGCATTATTACAGAAAATTAATTGTACTTGTCATTATTCTTTAAATAAACGGATTATAGCGTTACAGAAAGTTATATTAACACTAACAGCGCTTCTGTAAAACATTATCGACGATCTCAGATAACAGTGATAACATAAACAAGTGATGATATTGAAATTATCATGTTGCCATGGATACCGACGAGATATCCTATGACACATTTCTTCACAAAATATATACATATACATTACATAAATGCTTTAAATGAACCACCAGCTCATTATTTGGATAAAAAACTTAATTCCCCCGTGTTTGCCTGATACTCGACATCGAAAATTTTATGACGTCATCATTTTATGACGTCACACCTTGCTTATTATCGCTGATTACCCAGATCGGACAAACTTTTGACTATCACTCAATAATTAATAATATGTTTCATTGTAAACGACTGAAGATCATGCATGGTCTGTTAGATCATGGTCTTATTTGACCCATTTGACCGTTTTTTCTGGCAAATAGACACGCCTGGTTTTAAAAAGGTCAGCAAATGATATTTGTATCTAAGGGGGACAACCTCGTGAATAAGCTGCTAAAAATGTGTAAGAAGTTAAAATGCAAGATGATCGCCGGTGGCCAATTTTGGATCTGATTAATTTCTTTTGGAATACAAATCCAATCGAAAATGGATTTGTCAAGATTATCTTGACAAATTCATGAAAATGTTTATTGAAGGTCAGCTGATGATGAAATCCAAGATGGCGGTCATTTAGGATCCATGTTGTTCTCAACATTAAAAAAAAGCTTCCATCTTCCATGTAACACACCTTTTCGACAAAATCAATGAGGACAAACTCAATAACAATATGTTTGATGTTTCAAGATCCTCTACGGATTATCAAATCCAAGATAGCGGCCATTTTCAATCCAGTTTATTCATTGCATTTCAAACACAAATTTCATCGTAAACAAGCTGCTTAAGTTTTTTGGGAGCCTTGGAAAATAAATCATTATTGTGACGAAATTTTCCTTCTTACTACTTCACCCATTTTTTTTTGTTTCTCACTCATTTTCAGTTGCTTGTTGACGCGTGAGTCCCTCTAGGTTGTGATCCTGGGCACATATAGATATGATTTTCAGAATCAAACCTTTTACGACAGATCGTGTCTGTTAAACCAGCCTGGCCCCTGGGTGAAGGGTAGCCCAACAATTCGAGTAATTGTACTTGTTTTATTAGTGATTCCGTAACCATAGCAACAACGGTGAACAATTAATACGTATTACATATCATAAATATTAGATTCAGTTATTGTATGTATATATATATATATATATATATATATATATATATATATATATATATATATATATATATATATATATATATATATTTACATCAATTGCATAAACAGAAATACATTTCATTTCTAATATACATGTATTTATACCGTGACAACCCATCATCAGCTCATTGTGTTTGAATGTTCCTTGAGCCATACAATTTTACAAATAAAACTGTAATAATCTGTTTTGGGCTCGTGCTCGTGTGATATTTTCACATACCATACTTAAATGTTATTTATATCATGATACTGATGTATGTAAGCAAGGCAACGAAGTATTTCTGATATTCATTGTGGCCAGGGAATATTTTTGTGAGAGAAAAATCATCTATGTCTTCACCACGACATTGACTTGCTATGTAAAGTCGTCCAAAGAGATTGCAGTCGTTTTGGGGCCCACAATTACATTCTGTTCGTATATTTTGCATTGGATTTGCTTGTTTTGAACAGACAAAAAATATTTGTTTTATTTTATATTTTAATGGGAGACTTTTGTTCAGTAGTGACGTTTGTTACATGTTTCTGGTATTTATAACTGCTAAACAGCTAGTTCAATACTCTCACTTGTTCACTCGCGCCTACTAACCACCTCACGAATACAAAATTGTCAGTGAGGGCCACAGCGTCACAATAGGTTTTGATGGAATCGTTGTTTTTGGTCCTGTCGCATATAATACATATAATACATACAAATGTATTGTGCGACTTAGGCAGCGCCCAGCAGTGTTGAAAGTATTTTCTGAATTACAGTAAGAGTGTATTCATGTCTATTATGTATCGGAAACCAGCGTGCATAGTCCACATGGTCCAGTGCACAAAAACATAATACAAAAGCCTCTAGTGATGCCATAAGTACGAGAGTGTATTTAGAACATAACAATGTTTTTTGTAATCCGTCATAACGCTCTCATAATCCGTTATTACGGTCTCATAATCCTTTATAACGGTCTATTATTTCGTTATAGCGGATAGTATTCTTTTAACGGCCTAGTATTTCGTTATAACGGTCTAGTATTTTTATTACGGTCAACTATTCCGTTATAGCGGTGTAGTATTTCGTTATAACGATCTACTATCCCGTTATAGTGGTGTAGTATAACGGTCTACTAATTGATTGTAACGGTCCTCCACCAGACTACTAACTCGCTATAACGGTATACTAATCCGTTATAACGGAATAGTAGACCGTTATAGCGAAATACTAGACCGTTATAACGGATTAGTGGACCGTTATAACGGAACACTAGACCGCTATGGCAGAAAAGTAGGCCGTTATAGCGGAATAATAGACCTCCATAACAAAATACTAGAACGTTAAAACGTATCAGTAGACGTTTTAACGGGTTAGTAGACTGATATAAAAAAAATAGAGGGCCGTTATAATTAATTAGTAGACCGTTATAGCGAGTTAGTAGACCATTATAGCGGATTAGTAGACCGTCTTAACGAAACAACATGCCGTTATAACGCAATAGTAGACCGTTATAAGGAAATATACGATCGTTATAACGGAATAGTAGACCGCTCTAACGGATTAGTATACCGCTATAGCGATATACTAGACCGTTGTTACGGATTAGTAGACCGTTATAAAGAAATAGTAGACCGTTATACTGATATAATAAACTCTCATAATGGAATAGTAGACCTTTATAACGGATGAGTAAACCGTTATAACGACATAGTATACTGTCACAACGAAATAATACATCGTTATAACGGAAAAGTAGAGCGTTATAACAAAATACTAGACTGTTATAGCAAAATACTAGACCGTTATAGGGGAACAGTAAACCGTTATAACACATCTTCATGTCGTAAATGCACTTTCCAAAAATAAGATGGCGAATTTACTTTAAGCAACACGGGGCCACTGCCCAAGCAGACTGATCAAGAAAATCGACTTTTGGTTTTCATCGTAGCTTTCCAGCCACTGCCATTGGAGGATTTAACAACAGCAAAAAATGGTTGATCAACAGCAACGACAGCCAGTTACCCAGGATTAAGATATTCTGTTATGTTATGCTGTATGACCATGCATGCCATGTCTAATCATAGCCACAGCTGCAGCATTTTCATTAAAGAAAGGGACACATGGGTCAATAGGTTGTTGTTCAAATGCATGAAAAAGACCCATTCTGTATAGTGTTTCTAAATCCGTGTCTCTCTTTATATAGAACAGAAGCGGTTTGTTTTCGCCCCGCAGTTTCTTTTGCGATGGCATTTTCAAAACCTGTATTGATACTATGTCTTCTGTGCGTGATACATGAACGTAGCGCTCTGGGAGACAAAGTCGGCATATGTAGTACTACACTCACGACTTATTGGCTCGTGGAATAATACCAAACAGCAACCACCCTACGGTAATGGAAACTGAAAAATACTCATTCCAGTGCCAAGAGGGACGTGGCACAATGGTACAATGGATAAAGCCGTGAGAGTCCGATACCCGCTTGATGTAGGATTTGCAGAGAAATATTATGTTTCTCTCAATGCTGGGACATCATTGTTTCGATGTTGTGCCCTTGGGCAATGCACTTCGCCCTCACGGGCTTCACTTCACTCAGGTGTAAATGAATACATGTTCTAATTATCTGGTAGGACATAGATGGCAATACGAGAAGTACCCAGCGCCGAAATGGTTGTAGTGCTGTATGCTCCAAAGAGGAGTTGAAATGGTACATGAATGAACAGGTCCAGTGACCAGGGGTAATGCTAATTATTGTGATTGTCAATTATTTTCCAAGTTCTCGTAAGTATGTGGATATTTATTTAAGTCGGGATAATTAGGCAATGGAGGCTCCTTATAGTTGGTATGGCGTGATATTGCGATTGCTTTATTATTGTAAATCAATAACATAATTATGATATTATATTGTTGAGCAGGTTTAAGATGTTTGTGCATCCTGGTGCTGTACATTTAAGAAAAATTCAGACAATTTGAAGGAATGAAGACGAATAAGCATACAGTGGGCTATTCATGCCATCAAACTGTGAAAATCTCAATTTTAATCGTGATGTAATAATCTTTCTACCAGCCCCGGATCTAGCAGTGGGCGATCGTGTATACCATGAAAAGTAGATTAAAAAAAATCAGCAAAAACTCAAGCTTCAATAATTATTATTTGTTTGAATTCGTTGTCATCGTCTCTACAGTCTGCTCAATATAAACCTTTGTAGTGGTTTCTGAATGCTGCCAAACTTAATTGATACTCAGATTCGTTTGAAATCACGGCAATAATGATGTGTCTTAGAAGTTGGTGTGCGTGTAACCGTTACATGGATTCCATCGGCCGCCTTGCTGTCACCTCCTCCACTTGGGATACAATAATTTCAATTCATGTTGTACGGAATACATGTACACATATTCTAGGTGGGGGGGGGGATTGCGTTATTATATAAAACGTTAATATATAAAACTGGCAGACTGATTGCCCAAACCCTTGTCCGTGCATGTAATGTATTGACCAAAAACACGCTTTTGAACATAGTTTTCACTGAAATGACATCCTTTAATATACAATTTGGGGTAAAAAGGCCCTTGACCATACAAAGAATATATGGACAAAAGCATACTTTGGAATATACATTTTTAACAAAACTCTTTTAATTATGTATAAGCGATGACAAAGTAAATGTTCAGTGCTTGTGGGCTTCTTGTTAGAAAATAACCCACGCAAATTTTCAGAAAAAAACGGCTGAAAAATAAAAAAAAACATGCGCTACTGGCATTGAAAAAAAGTACGCAGCGGTAATAAGCACGGTGTGACGTCATAAAATCATGACGTCATAAAATTCTAAAAGTCGAGACAATCACGAGGGTAATTTTTTTTTTCACAAATAATATTTATAACATCTATATATATTTATATGATAAAAAAATATTTTGTAAAAAATATACAAATAGGCCTATCTGTCAGAGGATATATCCTAGGTATCCATGGGAACATGATCATTACTGTATATCCTCACTTGCTTATGTTATTTTATCTGAGATTGTCTATTACGTTCTAAAGAAGGGCCGGGGGTGGTAATATAAAGTTGGGTGACGATATAACCCGTTAATTTGGAGAATAAAAACAGGTATAATTAAATTTCTGTATTTATGTATGCCTGGTTGCTATGGTAACCGGGAATTTTGCGGTAACCATGTGTTTTACTGCCGTTATTTTCTAAGTGGTATTGTATATCGTCGAGATATCAGTTTTATAGGAGATTTATTTATTCAGCTCACTTGTAATCACAGATAGTATAGATATTACTGATTTAGGCTTTTAGTGTTGCCATGGTTACGTAAAACATGATTTTCACTAAGAGAATTGACTACGATTTTTGGGCTACCCCTCTAAAATTGTTCAGTAGTGTCTAAGGAGTAAATGTGCCAAGTTTCATACTTTTGTCCAGCCGGTCACGCTTTCACCTATTTTGGGCCATAATCCGCCCTACTATAAAATGTCGTAACAAAAGATCATATAGTTCAAGAATTTGGACCATTTGACATTTAGTATTTTTTTTAATTATAACGACCCTCTTAACTTATGAACTTAATAACGGTTTATTCTCGGAATTGTATTACATAAAAAATAGCCTAACTTTTGAAATCCTCACTGGAATTTGAGGGCTGCTGCCCAATGACTGGATACAAATGGTTGAGAATTTTTGTTAAAATTGCTTGAGAATTGACTGAGCAATACCTGAAAAATTTTCAATTTGGAGCAGACTCCATCGTCGGACAGACGTTAATCACGTTACTGACATGACTATTGTATTTTATTGTAACCAATCATGGGGTGTCAGTGTAAGTGTATTTACTATATATACACTTCTGTATGTCTTACGAATATGGGGATTTCTCTGGGATCTTTGTACCTATATTATTTCATAGGTTTAGTAAATGATTTTCCAAGTAAGAGTTTCTTAATCAATTCGATTTTTTATTGTCCTCTATGTCGAATACATATATTAGCACATAGTTCACAATTTTATTGATACACAATTCCATTACAATTTCAGGTTATCTTTACGTCTTCCAATATTATAACATAGTTCGCCCTGGGTGAGGCACAAGCCTTACCCAGGCTAGAATACAAACAAAGAGACTACTCTCAGCTGACTGAGTGAGCAACTAATCACCAACTGCAGCAAGACTGCCCCCGTAACACAGACACGTACTCTAAAAAAACCAAGGGACGCCAACAGCAATCAAGCTGCTGTTGCCTGAGGTGTACCCCATTGCCCGTTCAGGGTTGGTCCACCATCTAGACTTATGGAACAGCATCACTCCAACACTGCATAGCATCATGCGCCCACTGATAAGAGAACTAATACCTGAATACTGCCCGACCAAACACGTGTACACACGTGTACTTTTCCACAAAGGAACCTCCATCATCAGATCATTGAAAATACATTGGCACAATATTTTGATCTCTAACATCAGCGTGAAGCACTATTTCATAAACCAAGAGCCCAAAGGGTGTTTTTCTATTTGAAATCGTCATAAATGTTTTAGTTGGCTCCTTCTGCAACCTGAATACCTATGTTATGTGTCTACGGGCCTCGGAGCTAAAGGATCCTATCTGCCACTCTGACGAGTGTCAGATAGGATCCTTTAGCTCCGAGCAAATTATTTCCGTTATTTCAGTGCGGAGATCGACTTTAGACGTCAGAATCTGACGTCAATCTGATGTCTGAAGTCGATCCAGGAGCTATAAGGTTTAAGGCAAGAAGCATGGCATTCTGGCCTAAACTAAGGTTATACTTGTGCTGTATAGACCCTTTTGCGCTGTGACATATCACGTTATTCGTTTTGATTTCGATACTTGTATTTCAGCATGCACATATATACCATAGTTTTTCAAATCACGAGTCAAGCTTTTAAAACATTGTTTATACTGTTTAGGTACTTTAAATATTTCATATATATAAACATGGGTACCGGCGATCTCATCTTTTCTAATAAATAGTGAAATATCACCTGGAATTCGTCACAGTACGCAAAGTTGGAGTCTTTGTGCATTACGGCAACCCGCTCTGGAAACTGTTGCACTGTGTAGAGATAGCTGGAAAAACATGAAATATAAGCCGATCAGATATGAATACTGTAGATCTGGTAATATTCGCGAGGTTTTAATTTTCGCGAATTTCGCAAAAATGACAAATTCGCGAATTCAAGAATCGCACGGAAAGTATTATTATTTAGCGCCACTAACGAGAAATTTAAATTCGCGAATTCTAAACTTCGTGAAAAGTCCCAAAATCAGACAATCACGAAAATTTACACACGCAAAAACTACCAGATTTACAGTATTTGGTACTGTTTTTTGAGCGATGCAGACTGATCAAAGCAAACACAATACGTTGACCCAATATTGGTTTAATGTTGGTCCACCGTCTCCGTTGCTGGGCCAACATTAAACCAACATTAGGTGAACGCATTGTGTTTCTGGGAAGTACGCGTCGCCGAATCAAAGGGTGAGACGTTAGCCATGTTAGACAGGACTGTCATCATGGACAAGAAGCGATCCCAGACATTTGTATTTCATCGTACGACCACCTACATGATTCACATATAATTAAAATATTTAGGCCTTAAAAGTAATCTGAGATGGCTAGCAGTATCAAATCACATATCAACCTTTTTGAAATTTTTTTTATGTATATATGTTATGTGAACTCTAAGCAGTCAGGTATGTATTTTCACTTTATTCACATTGCATGTATCTGAATCGTAAGATTCTCACATTATAACAAATCATTCGAATAGCCGAAATATTTTTAGGAGGTGTTTTATAAGTGGGTTTATAAATGGTCATTAAGTTAGGCAAGCTCAATTAAAATGTATTTCGAGGGCGGTTTGAGAGGATAAACCAGATATCGTCGCCTCGGAGCTAAAGGATCCTATCTGACACTCGTTAGAGTGGCAGATAGGATCCTTTAGCTCCGAGGCGACGATATGGTGTGCTTGCTAACCATAACACGTTGTGGAGGGTGGCTTTGGCTAAAAATGACTGAAATACACGTTAACCACCTTTACATATCTAATATTGATAAAACCTGAGAGCAGATTTGCTGGACTATGATATTTACCTTTTCTTCAGTGACGTCATCTCAGTCGGCGCCTCGTGGTGATCAAATACACTATGCGAAAAAGGTGAGAAAATGTGATGTAAAAAATGTTTCAAAACTTGACAAAAAATATTAATTCAAAAATCGACTTTCCTCACATGTCATTGGACATCAGAATAATTGAAGCGGATCTATTCGCTGGAATTCGAGCTCATTCAATGTATTATGGCATACTTTTTTTATAATTTTATTTCAAAGCATTCACTGATCAGTTAATATGCTTATTTTGGAAAACGTAAATAAATTAGATTAAAAAAAAACGCATTGCAAAACTTTGTAACACTCATATACGGACATATCGATTTTTTTAAGTGTCAATTGTCATGGAGCTTTAATATAAAATAAATTTGTTGTAATTCAATTTGGACAGACATCCTTCATTTTATTATATTTCAAAGGATGTAATCCTAAATTGAAAAGCATAACGACTGTATTACACATGTATTAGTTTTTTCATTATATTACATTTTTCAGACTGTTCTCACCAGCTGTGGTTCTTGTACATAAGGAACACGCCTGCTGCGACCAGAACGACGAGGAGTGTCAGACTCATGGCGAGGCCGACTGTAAGACCAATAGATGACGGAGCTGTCAATAAATAAACATGGAATGATATAATAGACCATGAGACCAATACATGACGGAGCTGTCAATAAATAAACATGGAATGATATAATAGACCATGAGACCAATACATGACGGAGCTGTCAATAAATAAACATGGAATGATATAATAGACCGTGAGACCAATAGATGAGGAACTATCAATAAATAAACATGGAATGATATAATAGACTGTGAGACCAATACATGACGAGCTGTCAATAAATAAACATGGAATGATATAATAGACCATGAGACCAATACATGACGGAGCTGTCAATAAATAAACATGGAATGATATAATAGACTGTGAGACCAATACATGACGAGCTGTCAATAAATAAACATGGAATGATATAGTAGACCGTGAGACCAATACATGACGGAGCTATCAATAAATAAACAGGGAATGATATAATAGACCGCGAGACCAATACATGACGGAGCTGTCAATAAATAAACATGGAATGATATAATAGACCATGAGACCAATACATGACGGAGCTATCAATAAATAAACATGGAATGATATAATAGACCGTGAGACCAATACATGACGGAGCTGTCAATAAATAAACATGGAATCATATAACAGACCATGAGACCAATACATGACGCAGCTGTCAATAAATAAACATGGAATGATATAACAGACCATGAGACCAATACATGACGGAGCTGTCAATAAATAAACATGGAATGATATAACATACCATGAGAGCAATACATGACGCAGCTGTCAATAAATAAACATGGAATAATATAATAGACCATGAGACCAATACATGACGGAGCTGTCAATAAATAAACATGGAATGATATAATAGACCGTGAGACCAATACATGACGGAGCTGTCAATAAATAAACATGGAATGATATAATAGACCATGAGACCAATACATGACGAGCTGTCAATAAATAAACATGGAATGATATAATAGACTGTGAGACCAATACATGACGGAGCTGTCAATAAATAAATATGGAATCATATAACAGACCATGAGACCAATACATGACGAGCTTTCAATAAATAAACATGGGATGATATAATAGACCGCGAGACTATTAGATGACAGAGCTGTCAATAAATAATTCAGGCTTTTAACCCTTCAGTCAATATATGTGTGGAGCTGCACAGTTTAACACTTAAAAGGATATAGACGTTTTGGGCCTTCATGGCTGTGTTTTAAATTGGATAGATTGACATATTTTTTGATCAAATTATGTACATATAAAGTTGTGAGTGACGATAGCGAGAAACAACTTCAAGTGTGTACACATTTCAATTTTATGATCTGGTGATTTAATGATTAACCTTTTCAGTGCGGGGACCGTCTTTAGACGTCAGAATCTGACGTCTATGGTCGTCAGATTCTGACGTCTAAAGACGATGCCCGCACGGAAAGAATAAAAATATATACAATCGGCGTAGACCCATGCCATAGGTATTCAAATGAATCAGTAACAGCTAACTAAGATATTTATAATGATTTCAAATTAAAAAAACACACTTTGTTCCCCATGGTTTATACAAATATATAACAGCGTTTTAATGACGTACGGTTCGGGTAAGTTGTATCTATCAGACCTCCGGTGACGGCACAGTCCACAGCCAAACAGGCAAAAGCTCGTAACCTAAAACAAAAACAGATAAAAAAAATACAATTACATTGATCATTTTATTAATAGTATATTTAGCAGTTTATTACACTTCGTAATCATTGCACATCAGGCAGTCAGATAGGGTACGAATTCAGATATGTTACAAGTTTGTGAGGAATGTGTGCTCACTATCAATACATAATGATGTGCTCACGCTCCAAGAAGTGGTGTTCACTATAAACATATAATGATGCAGCACGCCGTACACCCGCGGTTAATTTAAAAATACAGTCACATGAGGGAGGGGGACGAGCCCACGATCTCCGACTTTCCAGGCAACCAGCTTTAACCACTGCACCATGTCCCCTGCCTATACTCTGCTACTAGGTTACGTACGAGACGTTATACCCAGTAAACACAAAATATTTGTATAACATTTGTACAATGTTGAACCAACATTGTACAAATGTTATACAAATGTTTTGTGTTTACTGGGTAGTCTGACACCGCCTTAAACGACACAATATAATAATGACATCTGAGAATATTAGATTACCTGTATGATGTGTCGGGCTGAAGAAACCCATTACAATACTCATTATCATTGTCCTCACAGTCTTCATCCGCTCCTATCACCTGTGTTATGCTCTGTAGCGTTGATCCACAGTTTAGCTTACCTGACAAAAATACAAAAGGTTTATGACAGATGTTTTATTCACGTTTTGAATAATCATATTTCCGGTTTCCATCCTGATTATGTAAATTAAATTTTACACGCGTATTAAAGTCAATAAAAGTAAACAAAATGGTTACTAACAGACACGAAAAGAAGAAATGTTCGATAAAACCACAAACACTATTGCGTTATTTCCACTGATGTGACAGAATGTGAGATTCTTCAAAAAAATTAGCAAACGTTTTCCAAACTAGTTTCCAATCAAAAACTTACCCTGAAAATTGAATTTGTCAAGGTGTCCGTGCTATCGGAAAAATTGTTCTCGATCGAGAATATTTTTCAGAATATACCCAATGGGCACATGACGTTGTTGCAACGATAAATCAACGTCAATATTCAACGTTACAACATCGTGGTGTGCCCAGTGGGTACATGAACGTTGTGGTTATGGTGTTTTTACGCATCCATTATTTTACCCACCTGGCCACCCATCGGGTATGATCACATACTCTGATTCCTGAACACCCTCCTTCTGCCATCTGCCCATCTTCAGTATATCAACTCTACTGTGCCGAGTCAATACATTATCTGCGTCATCCACTTCTAAAAAAGATTAGAAAAATAGATATGATAAGATTGATCAACTAAATACGGTTTACAAATACGTAATGGGATTTTGACAATGGCGGATCCAGGATCTGACGAATTGGGGCGCCTGAGGCCCAATATTATTTTAAAAGTATTTGGCTGCAACAAACGACTCCCACCTCCACCCTCATGTTTCTATAATCACGGAGGCTATACTAACCTTCATCCTTCTCTTTGCTGACTATAATTCCCATCCAGGTGATGGGCCCGTTAGTGTCGTTACAGTAGAAGGATTTTATCACTGTATCTAATGTATGTGTGTGTGACAGAGATGAGGGTGTGTGTGTGTGGGGGGGGGGAGGGGGCTATACTAACCTTCATCCTTCTCTTTGCTGACTATAATTCCCCTCCAGGTGATCGGTCTGTTAGTGTTGTTACAGTATAAGGATTTCATCACAGTCTCTATGTTTGTGTGGCGGGGGTGGCGGTGAGGGTGGGAGGGGTATGGGCAGGGGGCTATGCTAACCTTCATTCTCCTCTTGGCTGACTATAATTCCCATCCAGGTGATGGGCCCGTTAGTGTCGTTACAGTAAAAGGATTTCATCACAGTCACCAGAAGTTGTTTTTTGTTTTGACAATTAGTGAATTCTTCACAGACCACCGTACTGGTTATGATATCACGACCCTCGTTACGAGGCAATGGTGGAACTGAAAAAATGCAAAATAGAAAAAAAATTAGAAATGTATCAGAATCCATACTAGCAAACACGATACATGGGAACAATGATGGTTTAATAGTGGATTCGTTGACGTTGGGCCAACATTAAAGCACCATTGATTTAATATATTATTTATCGAGAAGAAAAATATTATGAAAAAAAATTACGGTATTTATTGTTATATTTAATGAACATTTAAATTTTCACCAACTTGTAGTCTCGCTGCAGCGAACCACAACTTAAAGTGGATGAAAATAGCACATATGTGTTAAACCTGAGACCAAACAGTTGCAAATATTGATTGTCAAAGACCCAATTCATCCCAAGTATCAGTGATTTTCTCGACCTATACAAAAAAAGATCAAAACAGGCTATTGGCACACTTAGCAGTGAAAGGGTTAAGACGGTTTTATGACAATGTTCGTTTCCTTAGGCCACTTTGTTTAATTTTTCTTTTTCAGATCAGAAAAAATCCAAAATTTAATGAGGGAGGGTGGAAAAAAAGCATTTAAGGAAAGAAAAAACATTAAACATATTTTTGGAAAAGTTAATGAGGGCGACCAAATAAAAAAAAACATTGGACATATTTTTGGTAAAGTTAATGAGGGCGACAAAATAAAAAAACTTTTGACCTATTTAACAAAAAGTTGATCAGGGCGACAAAAAAACAAGCAAAAAAAAACATAGCCAGAAAAATATTTTTTATCTCTCGAAATAAACTTGTTTTTTTTCGAAATGTTTTTTTTATCTCTCGAAATTGACTGTTTTTTCCGGAAATCGGCAACAATCTAAAGCGCGCGCTGGGCAGAAAAAAAACACATGTTTTTTTTGGTAATGGGCGGCCTAAATCTAATGCGCGCGCTCATCTAAAACAGAGAAAAAACATAGTGGACATTATGTGTAAGGAATTATGTCAGTGCTGCAAAATGACGCTTGGATGCAACATCAGTGTTTAACCCTTTAAGCCCTGACGATGCATTAAAGCATCAGTTTACATGTCTGAAAACAGACTTGATTGCCCTACGACTAGTGGTTTTAGAATGAAAATTTCCATGAAACTGGCTTACAAATATATGATATTTTTCTTTACTTTTTCACCCACATCAAATCATCTTCATCCACTACAAGTCGAGAATTGCGACAGCAATTCGCGACTTGTAGTGGATGAAGATGACCGTGGTAAATTCAGGCTTCAACGGTTAAAGATGTAATCTCAGCACACTTCCCTCGCAGATATTGGCGACAAAATGTGTGTTTAAACACCAAGATGCAGGGGCAGACCGAGGGGGGGGGAGGGGTTACCAGGGCCACGTGACCCCCCCCCCCACCCTATATTATAAGTGCCCTTTCCAAATCTAGAAAATATAACTTTATGTATATAATACTAATTAGATTAGATGATAATGCGAGTAATTTTCCCATTTGTTCCTCATCAGATACCTAGAAATTGTGTACTTGTTTTTTTATTAGCAAAGAAATCCTGATGCTTATGGGGCTCACCCATACTTTTATACGTATGTCCCCCTTTTATCTTTTTGAGACCGTGCCATTTTTCTACTGTGGATCCGTCCTTGAGATTTGCAAATGTTTGGTCACAAATTAAACAAATATGAGTAATTTTCACCCATTTCAAGTTGTGGATCGCGGTAGCGAGACACAACTTGAAATGGGTGAAAATTAAAATTATTTATTTTATCGCCTAAATGGTTAACCATTACAGTGCGGGGATCGACTTTATACGTCAGAATCTGACGTTCAAAGTCGATCCCCGCTCTGTAAGTATAAAAATAGTCATAATGGCCGCAGACCCATAACATAGGTATTCAAACGAATCGGAAGGAGCTGAATAGGGCATTCATGATGATATCAAATTGAAAAAACCCTTTGGTCTCCATGATTTGTACAAAATATTTCAGCGCTTAAAGGGTTAATTATATAGCCTCACCACAATCCCCTGAAGCCGCTGTGTTCCCGGTCGTCGTGGGGCCTATAAGGTCAGCACCGTTTACAGCGTAAATCTGAAAAAAAAATATAGCCAGATGAGATTGCTTGTATTTTATTTAAAAACTACACATCCCGTTCAAAATACTTTAATATTCCTAGGCTCGACACCAGTGACACGTCAAACTTATTCACCTCCATATTGAAGTATATGCTTTATATAATAACACACAGTGCAGGCAATATAAATACGATTCTACATAAGATTATAACTCATGAATAAATAAGTAGTTGGATAGTTAATATTAATTTAAAAAATAGTAATACAAATTAATTTAACCATTGTGGTGCGGATTTTTTTTGCGTTTTTTCATTCATTTTAAGCTGGAATTGTTAAGGCAATTTCCAGTTTCAAATGATGAAAAGTATATGATTCACTGAACATTTAACACTGTTGAAACTGTGACGTATATGTAAATAATAAGCAGTTTGGAGGTTACAACGATGTAATACATAAACTAAATATGTAATGCAATAATCCATTCATTAAACAATTATATTGGAATGTACTCCTCAAGGCAATATACACTCATATTTAGAGAGCATTTACTCCAATTCATGTATGTAGACAAATGAAACTAGATTTTTTTGAAGTCAGTCTGATTATTGTCTTTTTAGGGCTATGTACCCTTATATAGGAATATACACACTTACTGATACATTATACACTCTGTTTTTCGTCCCCACTTCGATAAATATGCTGTCGTCTTCAGAATATGCCTGACGCTCAATTTTATCAGCACCAGCAGTCTGAAAAATGAATATACTATATAACAGAAACGATTATTTATGAATGGCTTTACTTTGTTAGTATATGGTACCTGTCCTAAGCGATACGTTTGTATCGATAAGTACTAAATATTTTATATTTAAAGCTTTAAAATATAAATTGGGAACAGTAACTATAGACGATATAATTACATATCTGACTTTAATATCACAATCGCAAATGTCTTTATCATCTGGGATAAATTACAATTTTACATTAAAAAAATTAAACATGATCACTAGAAATATACGTTACTAGTCTGTCGATACAATAAGGTGACGCACAGATTACAATACTTGGCATGCTGAATTTACATACACTACCAGGTGAGAATTGCTGTAGTAATTCCAGATTTGTAATGGATGGAGATGTCTTGAAGTGGGTGGCAATTGAAAAAAAATATTGTTGTTATTATCACCTCCGAAAAGAAGGTTATGTTTTTCATATCAATCTCTGTTAAAGCGCCACAATCAGGCTAAAATCATCAAAATATATGTTCTTTTAGTTTTGATTCTTAATATGGCCATAAGATGTAAACATGTCCATATATTTTTGTGTTGCGCATTTTCCAGTGAAGCGAGAAATAAGGACGAAATTTAATTTATTTAAAAGACTTTCGCAATTATAGTCTATAAACTAAAAAATTGTCTGAAAATTCTGGCTCAAAATATTGATTTGAAAAAAATACTGCAGCCTCCCCTCCCCCCCTGGGGATTGATAGGTGGCCCTCTTACCTCCAGCACGATTACATAATATCCCACAGGTCCGTTCCACTCATTCACATCTAGCTTGGTCCAAGTCACCCTCATGTGATAACACTCGTTGAGTTTCTGAAGACTTTCCAGCTCTAGGCCTACGCGACTGACAGCTTCAGGCGCTAAGGGGAAACATATAATACATTATGCAATCAGATGTTGTCAATGTTTTCTCAATGTTTTCTAATGATCTATAGAGAGATAGATATTTATTGACAACGAGAAATCCATGCATACCTATGCGTCATTAAAATGAACAATATAAAATATTATGTCATGTATATTCTGTAAAATCACATGAAAATCAATATATGCATGATATGTAAACTTAAAATCAAACTAGCTAGTTCTATACTAAAACAAGCACACAGTTAAAAATCTACATCATAACTACTTAAAATACAGATAAACAGCATTGTTGTGTTTATATTTCCTGCACCAAACCCAGAGATAAAATGACTATCGCATATAGCAAGAAAACCATCTGGAAAGCGTAGAAACTTAAGAATTATCTAGTGTATGAGAGTATGTAATTTTTTTAGAAAAGCTAATATTATATGTAACATGTTTAAAAAATCTTAAAAATGTATTGGCTGTCGTCAGCTCATGAGGCTGTCGCACTGCAGAAAAACGTACTCTAACTAGACTCAGTTTTCTAATGTAAATTTAAGTTAAAGTTGCGTTTTTTGACATATTGACCTATTTAACATTAATAATGTAGATATCCTGATTCAGTTATCCATGATCAGGTTGCATACATCCTGAATCAGCTACACATGATCAGGTAAATCTAATATGAATATTGTAGTTATCCTGATTCAGTTATCCATGATCAGGTTGCATTCATCCTGACTCAGCTATACATGATCAGGTTAATCTAATATTAATAATGTAGATATCTTGATAAGGATATGATCAGGTAAATCTAGTGGAATCAGTTCAGTTGAGTGACTCACCACCGGGTGGTAGTTGTACCTGGACCACCTCACTTTGTACAAATTGATTCTGGTTGAGTATTGTTAGCACATAGACACTGTATTTCATATGTGGCTTTAACTTCATCACTCTGCAGCTTTTTCTGCAATCTGGAACAGCAGTTGAATAAATCGAAGCACATATGTAATGGTAAGTTATAATATAATGGCCTATACAGTAAATAAATACAAATAAAAAAAAACGATGGAACAAAAAAAAAGAACAAACAAACAAACAAACAAACAAACAAACAAACAAACAAACAAACAAACAAACAAACAAACAAACAAACAAACAAACAAACAAACAAACAAACAAACAAACAAACAAACAAACAAACAAACAAACAAACAAACAAACAAACAAACAAACAAAAAGCACATAAAAAAAATCAAACAAGCACACATTTAGTCATCATTTAGTGACTAGAGGCGAAAAGTTAAAATGACATTGCCATACCGTATGTATTTCCTGGGATATAAAATTAATTTTATTCAAATTTTATTGATATATTGAAAAGTCAAAATAGTATACATGGTATTGTTATTATTATAGAGCTTCATTATTAGGTGAAATATGTTTACGAGTGGTATGTACAATTAAAAATATATCCATAGGCTACCCATTTTCACACCCACCTACACTCTACTACACTTACTGGTAGGTTTACAAAAGTGGCTTTTCCGGGGGGTTTGCTGCACGGCGTAAGCCTGGAACTTATTGTGTCCGTCATTCAGTGATGACCAGGCTATAGTAAGGCTGGTCGACGTCATGTTGAAGTCAGCATCAAGAACAGGCGATCCGGGTCCTAGACGGAACAAAATCATTATTGAAATGAAATGAATCGGGCTTTAGGCCACCTTTGTGCACATATAGGCTAAACTGGGCCAGGAGAACCTCCTGAGGATGGTGAGATGATTGAGTTGACACTGCCCTCCAGACACAGGATTCGAAATTCTTAAGCCTGATTAAAAAAAACCATGAGCTTACACATAGCGGCTAATTCTAGAAAGCTTCAGGCATAATCAGGCAGGCATAAACAGACCGTCGCTGACACACATTTATGCAATTCCACACATAATGGTAATTAACCAGCATTTGTCTAGATTACTTGAATCCGTCACAAACCGATCACTGAACCTCGCGCCGCGACAAGCGTCAAGCAGAATACTCCGAGAGTGTAATTAAATTGAGCGCACTCTCCGCACTCTAGCAGGCTTAGCTGAGGCTGCACCTAGGCTTTCTCCTCCACCCTCCGGCTCAAGCTGAGAAGCCAGGCTAAGCTAACATCACTATCTCACTGAACATCCAATGAAATGTACAGTACTGCCAGTCCAAAGTTGAACACCTCAGGGCACTTGCCGTGGTAAGCAGGGTGTGGCAACTAACCAATCGCGAGCACGACCCGGGACACTGCTAAAAGTGCCACTGTATAAACACTCCAGTTGTGGTTTAACCAGCTCGCGGGGTAAGGCTCTAAAGCTCGGGTCTTGACCCACATGTTAACCCGGGGCAATTAAATGAATGAATGAATGAATAAATGGATGAATAAATGAATTAATTAATTAATAAATAATTGCATGAAAGAATGAATGAATGAATGAATAAATGATTGAATGAATAAATGAATGAATGAATTAATGAATGAATGAATGAATGAATGAATGAATGAATGAATGAATGAATGAATGAATGAATGAATGAATGAATGAAATGAAAAATTTGACTGAATGATAAAGTATGACTAAAAAACAAATAAAATTGTGCTGTTTTTTTAGGTTGGTTCTAGATTGAATGGACTATAATAATAACATTATAAAATATATACAGATCACACTGGCATGGCACGACAGAAGCACAACAAATTACGGCTCCGATCATGGACAAGTATATTTGTTAATCAGAGGCTTCAAAAATGTCATGGTACCAATCAATACATAATAATCATTCTCTATTAATTAATATTTGAATAAAATAAGCAAAACAGTTATGCAGTCTTAACCCGGGGTGATGATCTCGAGTCAAATCCGTCACTGAAAAGTATCCCTTTGCATTGCCCCACAGCTTTCCCCTGGTTGAGCAATTCGGGGTCATCATTTTGTCGGTTTGTTTAACCCAGATAAAATGCCATGGGTGAGAGTTATTTTTAACCCGGCCTTAGCCCAGGTTGTAACAGGTGGTAACCCGGTGGAGTCTGCAAGGTACACTCCGGGTCGATGGGGTGTTCAACTTTGGAATAGCAGTACTGTACTTGTAGTTGATATGTGAGACTAATAAAAAGAAAGGAGATATAACTGGAAAGAAGGCAGAATTAAGCAGAGTACGAGCTATCAGGTACTGCTAGCTGTGAACAGAGGAATTAGCCTGCCATGCTGCCAACCAATCATGTCTGATTATAATACATAAAATGTGTTGAGGTTGATTACAGCGCTACGGCACTAGGAACCTGTATAGAAAAGAACAATCAGGTGTGTGACTCCAGGATAATCCCCAGCCTCTGGATGCTGTTGACTATGGCGGGCTGTTATAGATATTGATGCGGCTGCTAATGCAGCTCAATTCCCTGTTATATTATAACAACATACTGTACAAATATTGTTATTACCATATCACTCGTCCAATTTCAGACCATAGGTATAGACGGTATAAGTTAAATTATTTTAATAATATAGCAATAACATGATTTTACTGGGCATTGGGGTGCTAGAGCAGCCCCTATCGATATCTAACAGCATGCTTTAGTCAAATACAGCCTGAGGCGTAAGCCGAGAGCTGATGTTGACTATAGCAGGCTGGTAAACAAACCCTATGCAAAAAAATGATATGACTTTGGCTTCATAATTTTTCCCTGACTATTAGAGGTTTTTTTTTACAGAAATAACTATCAGTTATTTAATCTAATGTTATATGCTGCCACAACAAACAACTTTAAGTGGAAAAAACTGTGCCACATATATATACAATCTGAATAGTAACGTAGTATGCCAATTTGGGGATTTATTGTCATTTTTTAATACAATGTTTCTTGTTAGATGAATAAATACAAAATCTGCAAACGATTATAGACGTCGTGATAAGCACTTTAAACAAGTGATATTTTTAAAAAAATATTGGGTTAATGTTTGGGCAGCGTGTAAGACGGTGGCCCAACCTTAACCCAACATTGGACCAATGGCTCGTATTTGCTTATATGTATCCAACTACTTCCCCTCCATCGTTGGAACACGCCTGTAGCATGCTATATCATTCCTTGATCATTCGCTCGGAGGCAGGACGTACAAAACAGGGCGGAACATGCGTGTGATATGCATAACTTTTTTTAATTTCTATTGTTCCTACTCCCCGTGGGGACACCACCAAGACACCTACTCCAGAAAAAAAAGTGTTGCTTTATTTCTTCAAGATCAACTAAATTAACTAAGTAACAGAAACTCACTTACACTGATATTTTATCGTAAATATTTGTATGTTTGCTTGCCCCCATTTTATAGGTGTCAAACTAGTACTTACCTTTCATTTGAACAGTAGTATGAGACAGGTTTCCACATAGGTCGCCATTACAGGCTTCTGCCGACACGTTATACATCTGATCAGGGTAGAAATCATAACCAGTCCATTCTGTCAAATCTGTGCTGTCTAGTATTTCAAATCCATTTGTAGTTTTAGTATCGTCCACACATGTTGGTTGTTTCAGTATATCCCACTTGATGATAATGTCTATATTTGGCTCTGCGGGCGTCTGCCATTCTATCACCAATCTTGATGGAAACTTTGAGCTTGTGTAGGTATCCAAATCTCCAAGTGAATTAGATACTGGAAGAATATATTATACAAATTGTTATTAGTATTTCCATCCATTTAAAAAAATAGCAGTAAATGATAATGTCTTTCTGGCCATGGCAACTATCAGTCACATACTCAAACGAATGAGCAGAGTAGAGTCAAAAATATCTCATTTGAATAAAACACAATTTTATTATTCAGATTTTGCTAAAATTGTCCGAATTTCGAATATGTTACCGGAAACCTTTCATATTTCTAAAAATAATTTATATCTTTTTTTATTTATGACTAATTATTGTTCATGGAGTGCAGCTTATTGGTGTGACATATATCATTAGTTTTTATTAATGATTTGTATTATTGCTTGTATTTATTGTTTTTCTAAAGGTGTGTTTTTTACGTTGTATATGCTTACTATATTTGTTTTTTATGCTGTGCAACACAATGTCATGACAAATCGAACAAATTATAAATATTAGTAGTTATACTCACATGTGCGATAAGTTACTGTTAATGGCTGACTCGATCCCTCCATACGCGGGGTGATACTGACCACAGTGATGGTGAATGTATAAGCCGTGTCCAGGGCCAGTCCAGTGTAATCTATGGTACCCTCACTACAGCTGATATCCTCCTCAGTCTGCCCATCTCTAGTGATTCTATAATGACTACATTGGGATTCTGACGGTGAGTAGCCGTAGGTGAGAGTCAGGTGTAGTGAGTGGTGCTCACTGACGACTTGTATGTCTGAATCTCTCAATGGCAGAGGACCTGAAACATAAGTATTTTTTCTAACTTTATTACCATTCCATATATTGTTCATGTATTATTTACAAAGACATGTAAATACATTTTTGTGTTTGCACATTTACGGAGATAATTTTATTTAGTTAAGACTGTGAATAAACGATATTTACACATTCATGTAAATAAATAATTATTTGATTTACCTAAACATGTCAAGGAAACACCCAATGTTCATGAATTGTTTAGAATAAAAGAGACGAACAAATGTAGCATTAGTAGTTTTGACCATTGAAAAACAGTTATAATTTTTGTCTAATTTGGCAGTTTTACCGATTTCTTGCATTGCCAATGGCATGACTTTATGTAGATTTTAGTTTTTAAAATAAATTAAACACAGATATACTAATCTACGCCTATTAAAACAATCAAACTCCTATTGCATCCAAACTCCTTTCTATAAATAAACTATACACATACAACTAAAATGTGTTTACACATGTTAGTAAATTAAATGTTTACACTGTATGTACAACTTTTCATTTATTCAAGATTGCAAAAAGCTATATGGCCACTAGCTGCTATCCTTACATATACATTAGTCACGTGTATATTCGTCACAAAGGAACACTTGAGCATCACTGCATATCAAATTCGACATTTGGAAGGTAAATTTTACTGTCTGCTGCCACCTGTTTGAGCAGTAGATGGGACACTTTCGCTCCGAGGAGCTTTGACACATATTTTGCGGGAGTATACTTATTTGGGACACTTTTCCTCTTTGGAAATTCGACACATCTTTAGAGAGGGAGTATTTTTATTTGGGACATTTTCTCTTGTGGAGATTCAACATATCTTTTGCGGGAGTATACTTATTTGGGACACTTTCTCTCCGTGGAGATTGGACACATATTTAGCGGAAGTATATTTATTTGGGACACTTTCTCTTCGGGGAGATTCGATACATCTTTAGCGGGAGTATATTTATTTGGGACACTTTGTCTTCGGGGAGATTCGATACATCTTTAGCGGGAGTATACTTATTTGGGACACTTTCGATCCATGGTGATCATTAGCAGACGTATACTTACTTGTGATCATGACATTGGTGGATTCCTTGGATTCTGAGTATAGATCGTCCCTGACAGTGGAGACGTTAGCTTTGTAGCTAACTCCAGAAGTCAGGCCTGTACAGTTAGCTGTACACATGCGATCTTCTGTACAGGAGTCATTGGAGACAAGCTGGTGTACAATGTTGGCGTCAGTAGCCTTTGGTGGAATACATGTCAGTTTGAACTTTTCATAAGGTGTTTCTGGGGACTTCCATTCAACCTGTGCTCTGTCTGTCCACGTGGCCACCATCTTTACCTTGGTTGGATGATCTGGAGCTGCAGCAGAATAACCACAATAAACAGGTAAATATTGAGTTAATTTGGTATTAATACCTGAGTTCTGAGCTATTCAATTTAAATTGTCAGTAACTTCAAGTTGTGCGATTCACAACTTCAAGTTATTGAAAATTACGTGGATTTGTGAAATTACAGACTCAACGAATATTAGTGTTTCAAGATTTATCTACAATGCTGAAATATTTGTGTATAAACCATGGAGACAATTTTTTTTTTAATTTCAGGTCATCATAAATGTTTTAGTTAGCTCTTTCTGTTTCATTTAAATACCGATGTTATGGGTTAAGACGTATTTTACTTTCAGCAACTGGTTATACAGGTGCTAATCACGCAAAGGATACTGTAGTAGACATCAGTGTTAGATTACATTCGATGTATTCAGTAACTCTTTGACAAATAGCAAAACACATGATCAATAGTGACATACATCAGGAATTATGGGCCGTCAAATCACGGCCGCCAGGGAATAAAACTCTGAAAAGTTTCTCTGGTAGGATACTTATTTCCACAGGCGAACCTTATCGATTAAACATCACTAACATTAATTCATAGGGTCAAGATATTTTCTAGAACCTACAAAATAATGGGGCGTAGACGATGAACCAACAATGATCCAACGTTGTTTGAATGTATTGTATTTGCTACAGTATTGCACATTATAACATATGTTTGTTACCTTTTCACAAAGTTAGACAAAGGTTTATGTTTTCTAAGAAAGAATGTGTACACTAGTGGAACAAAATAGTATATAATACTATAACAATACAGTATAACAATTCTATTTGCAATCACTATGAGTTGTGGGTTGTCACTGCAATTCTCAACTGACATATGTTGACCTTTGTTCTTGTAAATCAAGAGTCCAAGGGATTATCTTCAACTTGGAATCATCATAAATATCTTAGTTAGCTCTTTAAGCTTCATTTGAATACTTATGTTATGGGTCTACCACAATTATAAAAAAATACTGTTTCAGTGTGGGGATCGACTTTAGACGTCAGATTCTGACGTCCATCTGACATCTAAAATTCGCGCACTGAAAAGGTTATTGACTAGATGGGTAGATAAATCGTAAATGAACCCATAATCTATAAAGCGCCTGATAATAACATTAATTTTAACCACTTGCGATTGTGTTTCGTTTTTACGACCCACATCATAAAGTGTGTGAACTTTACTGACATGTTCCATTTCAATTGAAACATATTTAAATCTGGCTAATTTTAGGTTTTTTTATGTTTCATGCTTTCTTGTTAGAAGGACAAATACAAATAGTAGTTGTCCACTGTGAAAAATTACTGGGATAAAGGAATACCCAGGAAGCATAACACTTGTTAGAGAAATAATAAGGATGAGCGCCATCTGGTTAATATATATATATATATATATATACAGGTATTTAACAAAATAGCATCAAAGACCATGTACAATAAGATGTCACTTGCGGATGTCACCATACAAATTTGTGTAATGCAGTGGTGTCATCTTTTAACCTAAGTTCGAACAACGCTTTGGCAAGCGTATCATCATATAAACCAAGTGAAAATTTCACCACTCTATCTCCCAAATATGTTTTTGTTTCTAGGTGTGACAGATATGACAATACCTTTGCAATATCTACTTTTGTAACGATAATAACTGCTAATTTAGCAGACAAGTCATCTTATGTTAAAATGAAATTTTAGTGTTTAAAATGTCTTCATTTAAATAACAAAAAAGCTGTGTACAGAAAGTACACAAATATGTGGGTACAGAATGGGAGAGTGGGTGGTGGTATGTCGTCAAGCATAGCGACGACAAGGGAGATCAAGGCAAAACATAGGTAACAACCATAACTTGGCAGAGGTGTATTTTGATTCAAACTTTTATTGTTTTTAAAATATATTTAAAACACATGAGTAATATTTTAAAATTATAATATGTAAGCCTTCTCTCTCGGACCACTGCCATCAATGTCACTGAGGGCTAGAGCGTTAACAGTATATTGATATCTTGAAAACAAGACAAGTTCATTTTTTAATTACACAATTTTATTCAAGGCTGAATGTTAATAATTTTCTATTTCTCTTCCCATTACTGTTAATAAGGTGTTGATTGTTTTCCCGCAGTAGGCCTACATGGTGTAGCCGAATGGTGACATAAATATGGAATATTAACGTGGAATATTCACAACTTGCATGTGATCTAGTATGTTTGTTTTTGATGAGAGTAATATTTTGATCTCGTTTATGACTTCTTTGTAAAATCTGTTCAGGTATATTTCCGAAAATTCTTTGAATTGAACCAATAATTGTATTGAGTTTTGTCGTTGAGGGGAAATGTATGCAATTTATTATTGGCTACAAAATTGTTTTACAGTCTTCGCATAAAGATTGTGACACTTTGCGACAAATATATCCACTGATTATACAAGAATATTCTCCTTCTCTATTCTATAATAGAAATATTATGTTTCCTTTGCTTTATCTTGGTTTTCTTTGCCCGTATCTACTCTTGCACACATCTGACCTGCCAGCAAATACAAGGCGATGAACCAATGCTGGTGTAATATTGGACCAGCATTATAATCGTTAGACCAGCATTATTACATAATTGGGTCTACATCTCGTGTAAGCTGGGGACACCTGTTGTTTATGAACAATGAATATGTACTTATACGGGCACATCAACCCCTGAAGTACCAAAGGGTAGACGACAATTAAAAATTATTGATAACTAACCACCTAATTATTGGATAAAAAATGCAAGTAAATTCCCGTCAATACTATTTTTTCAGATTTTTATGATTTAAAATATGCATTGTTTTCAATAGAATCAATGTCATAATTACTCATCGTAATATGGTAAAATCATACTTAATGGAGTAGAAAAACATTAGTTCTAGCCCCCAACACCAGGGGGACAGCACCACTGAAAGCGATTTCACGTTTTCGTCGGGGGCGGGTGGGGTGTAGACCATCTTATCATCTTATTATACATGGTCTTTGATAGCATCCCCTCGTGATCATATCTGATTGACTTACGTTTGATCGTGGTTGTGAATGGTGGGTCAGCTAGCGTGGTCCCTGCTGTTGTAATTTGGGTGCTGGCAGGAAAAGTCGTCTGTAAAATCAAAATCATATTTTACTAGCATACCCTGCCCTGTCATGCCTGTAAAGCCAAACAAGAGCAACCAAGAAGCCTACTCAGTAAACACGAAACATTGAACAAATGTTGAGCTAATGTTGGGCCAGCGTCGCAGATGGTGGGCCAACGTTAGCCCAACATTTGATCAATGTATGGTATTTGATGTGTACTCAACCTACTACAGTTACTCGTGTTTTATTATTTACAATAGCAATTTACATTACAGTGTCTTTGTGATATGTTTTTCTGAATTTATGATATGCCTTTTGTACTTCGAGTACGTCAATAAACATATTATTATTTGTATTATTATTACAATAAATACACTGTCAGCTTTAATTTTATAGATCACAATACTCCTAAGCTATTTTAGTTAGCTCATTTGAAAAAAAATATTTTATATATCAAGTACACTGTAAGCTTCAACTTAATAGATCATACTATTTTAGGTAGCCCACTCAACCTACTACAGTTAATGATGTTTGGACGACACCAAGACTGCACTACACGAAGAAGATTGTATGCTTCTTTAGTTTCAAAGATCATACTAGTAGACTATTTAATAAAATCCATTCATTTTAATTCACAATGAGTTTATGATATTGGCAATAGTGTGTAATACATGAGATTACGAGCTTTGCAAGGGTGGGTGCCCTGCTGCAGTGGTTTAAGCTGCCTGCTTGGGGATCGCGGGCTCGAACCCTACTCTGGCCTTCAAGTTTCAAAGAAACAAAATGTCCCCGCTCACTCGGCTTCAGATCGCCAGGGCTCGAACGTCGAATCCCGTGTGTGAAGGGCATATCATCTCATTCATCTCACCATCCTCAGAAAGTTCTCCTGACCCAGTTTAGCCTATATGTGCACAAATGTGGCCTAAAACCCCATTTATTTCATTTACTAGCTTGACAATGTACGTCATGGACATAGTTATCTTCATGAGTATATAATACACGAGAGTACGAACATTGGTACTATTTTTACATGTGTAGGCCTACTTGGGTCACCATTTATTTGCTGGTTTAGGCCACACCATGTTAAATATGTGGTTCGTGGTGTGATAAACTGCATCGTAATTACCATTACGTGACCTCCACAAAAGCGACCTATAGTTTTAGTGGAGGTTTCCTGATCATTGCTATAATGTTAATCAAAATATGTAATTGTTATTCTTGATCAAATAAACGAATCTGAATCTGCGTCTGGGACGATAACCTTGTCATTTAACTCTCCTTTTGCAGAATTTGGAAATTTCAAAATACGTATGCCTTCTAAAAAATGTGTGAAACTGTAATGTTCCTGTTAGAAGACGAATACGCAGAAGAGTTGAAGAACCGACATATAATTATTACTTGTTTTTTATTCTGTCAATAGCAGTAACTGTTCACGCTTTATGGAAGCATTTACTGTACTTTTCAATTAAGCAGTTACTACATTTTAGCATCATGTTGACCCCCCTCCCCCATACGAACTATGTTATTATTAATTTATTTTTGCCCTTTTAAATAGCATGGACATTATAAAGCGCTATACCATGATTCACATTCATCGTGGTGGATGAATTTCGCCGATTACTCCGTCAATTCTCAATCAAATTTCATAAAATTTCACACACACTATTTTCCATTCATGTCGTGACTACCCTGAAGTTTCGCGGAGTTTTTTAAAGTATTTTAAAAGTTAGACCATTTGACATGTAGTCAATAAATAAAAATGTTGCCCTCTATAAAGCCATTAGCTTCGTCTCAGAATTTTATTACATGTCAAATGGTCTAACTTCTACAATGCTCATCAAAACTTCGCGAAATTTTCAGGGTAGTTACGACATGAATGCAAAATATTGTGTGTGAAATTTCATGAAAATTGGTTGAGAATTGACTGAGAAATCCGCGAAATTAAATAATCCTGGTTGATGAATTTAATGTGAATCTGACTATAGTTATGGTATTTAATGGTGTGTCCAGTCCACCTTCAAGTAGGCAAAAAGTGCTTACATAAATGCAATTTAAAGCAAAAATGTTTTTTTCTTCTTTAAGTTTTATAGCTTGAAGGACAAATAAATAGGCTGGAAACGGATATAAACATTATTATTACTTTGAGAGTTAACAATACCGAGAGAAAATAACACGACGTCAAAACAGCCTGGAAGATTCCATAAATTCAATTGTGTTGGTCTAACTCCACTCGCAAATATAAATGTCGGGTCTCAAATTATACATTCGTAAAGATATAAGCTTATGTTAAGCCCCTATGACCAGGAGGTAGCGTGTTCAACCTGAGACCACAGCCTCAACACAAATGGGAGAGTCCACCTTTTAACCCTTGAATCAGTTAACTTAAGTTTCACCCACTTGAAGTTGTGTCTCGCTACCGCGACCCACAACTTCAAGTGGGTGAAAATTACAGACATTTATTTAACTTGAGACCAAGCATGTGCACATTTTGATATTTAAACACTATGGCTATATAAACCCCCGGCTATAAACTCACCTTCAAAAAGAGCATGAATGTCAACACACGTAGTAAATGAGCCGCCATTGTTATTTCAAGATAAAAATCGTCACAATCACAGAATCTAAATTATCCGAGAACACGGGATGCTGGTGTTTTAGATGGATGACAGTCCTGCCATCACTGCCGAGAACGTCTGTGAGGTGAATGAGGAGCCGGTTGTTGATTCCACGATATCCTAAGCTGATGAAAAGGAAGCGATATCATAAATGTGGTAAACATCCGTGGCAGTTAATAATGAGAAGTTATCCTGTTGAATACTGGTGCATTCCGTGCTTGAATAATACAAAAGATGACTGTAGTTTCAATAACTAAGACTCGTAAATGCCGAGCCGTGAGATAATTCAGAAATATGCCATGCAGGAAACCATATCAAATCCGTGGAAGTTGATTTAATAAAGTAATCCTGTGAAATAGGCCCGCATTCTGTGCCAGAATAAAGACAAAGCATGCACGACTATTACAGCATTATTCCGTTTCATCAACACGTGTCAAATATGGAGCCTTATCTTCGATCAGTCAATTTTTAAGATGTTGTTTTCTGTTTAACAAATTAAAATAATATTATTGTCGCTCTCTCTTAAGTTAAGTCACATCTTCAATTGGATAAGTATTCCATTTGATAATTTGACGCTTACTTGGCTAGCAAGTAGGATGTGCTATATAAATATCCAGGTTGCTCACTGCACCGTTATCATATGGGATGGAGGAGTCTCACACCGGATATACATCTTATAAATCAATACGTGTCTTTATTTTATTCCATTTGCACATTGAATCAAAGCTTTCTCTGATGAATATATCCAGTATTTCAGATGAAGGCAGACATAATGCGGTCGTGTTATTCCGTGTGGTATAACCTGTCACCACATACACAGTGGATGTTGCCCAGTTATCACTCTATAATGTGAAGGACTCATATTTCCATCCTGGTTCATTGTTTACTTGATGTTCTACTGACTCATTCCCCTCACTCTTGCATATTTACACCCTCTACACCCTGTAAACACACACAAATATATAATTATATAACATATTAAACATTACGCGCAATTTACAGCTTCAAATGAATAAAAATATTTATATTTAAGGAGAAATAGACATCTCCCAAATTATTTTCCAAATTTAGTGATATTTCTAGTGATCTAAAACACGCTTGACACCGTATATATCTATACGGTTTCAGACGTACACAGCTTAATACCCTTTCCACTTTGCAAATATAAATAAATATATGATTATATTACACATTAGCATTAAAGTGAAAAACAAAGTTTGAAAAACAATATGTGAATTTGAACCATATCAAAGGCATTTAACCCTTAGAGATCTGCATTAAGAAAATAATTTTCACCCACTTTAAATGGGTGAAAATTGTGTTTAATGTGTTTAATTGGGAACCAAACATGTTTAAGCACACATTTCATTTCGTTTCCTGTAACACATCCTATTACTATTTACGCAAAAATAGCCATCTCCAATATTGAATTATTGAATTGATTATGCATTTATTATGGAGGATTTGAGTATAAGGGCTCATAAAGCTGCCAAAAGCTGACATTTTGAAAGATGAATAAGGAATGGCTGAATGCTGATGGCAAACTAAAGATAGTGACTTTAACTAAGTGCAGCTCTCTCAATTAACCCTTTCAGGCCTGAATTTACTATAGTCATCTTCATCAACTACAAGCCGCGAATTGCTGTCGCAATTCTCGACTTGTAGTGAATGAAGACGATTTGATGTGGTTTAAAAAAAGAAATTACCACGTATTGGTAAACCAGTTTCATGGGAATTTTCTTTTTAACACCCTTGGTTGTAGGAAAATTAAGTCTGTTTTCAGGGATGTAAAATGATGCTTTAATGCATCGTGAGGGCTGAAAGGGTTAACCCTTACAGCGCGAGGATCGACTTAGGACGTCTGTAGACGTCAGATTGTGAAATCTAAAGTCGATCCGCGCACTGTAATCATAAATATTTGTAATGGTCGTAGATACATAACATATGTATTCAAATGATGCAAAAAAAACTACGACATTTATGATGATTACAAATTAAAATAACCTTTTAGTCCCTGTGGTTTATACAAAAATATTTCATGAATACGAGTCCCATTCAGAGGATCGGAAGCGGTTTGTGGTTCACATGGCCGCTGGGGATACATAGGCATAAACAACATTAGCACAGCGAGCAGAAACACATTAGACACAAGACGTTGAATCAATGTTGATTTAACATTGGTCCAGCGTCGTAGACAGTGGACCAACGTTAAACTAACATTGATACAACGTTTTGTGTCTGCTGGGAAGTTCAGTTATCCGAAATCCGGTTAACAAGATGCGTCAAACAAAACACAGCAATGCGAGCGCAAACGCATAAATTATCTAATACGCTTTTTCATCGTTTCCAAAATTAACACAAACACGAACGAGAGCGCAAACGTAAAAATAATAAAATACACACATATATCATATCGGTTTTGCATCGGATATCAAAGAATTTCGCGTCGAATTGCCTTTGAATTTCGCGTTTGTTCTCGTCTGTTCTGGGTCATCCCTCCTGTGCTATAGTTCGCGTTGAGCTGTAAAATAGCTCACAAATGGAGGACTTGATTATAGGGGTAATCAATAGTCCCTATTATTTTGCATGTCTGTTTGCTTTCGCGTCCAATCATATGCAAGAAAGCCATCGTCGTAGTAGGTGTAGATCTAACTTTTTTAGCAAGTATTCATTGGCTACATTATGAGTGTGGGTGTTCTATACATTCCTAGCAAACACGAGGCATTGCTTTAATGGGCCAATGCATCGTGTTAGCAGCACCATGAATCAATGAATAAATGGATGAAATCTTATATAGCGCATATATCCAGAGCGATGAACATCGAGAGTAATATAGCAAGGCCTGTTATCATTCAAATTCCAACTCAGTCTCCTGGGAGATATACAGCTGAGCTGCCATTGAGGCGCGTCAAGCTTTTTTTCATTCCAAGCAAATTCGCCTTATGTGCCAAGTACTCACACATCGTGGATTTTCTGCGGTTTCGCCGAATGGAAACTGCACCTACGTCCATTACGGTTATTTACGACAAGCTCTAGGTCAGTCAGACGAGCCATTTGATTTACGTGGTTCTCTGAGCCCCACGACACAACATCGCCACACGCATGTCCTAGTCAAAGTGTATAAGCCCGAAGCCGGGAATATTTCCCGAGTGCACAGTACCTTAGGCAGCACTGTACACCCCATACCTCTGAACAATTTGGATCACTGTATATGCACAACCACGGTGACAAATATCCGGCGCGACCGGGATTCGCGCCTGGTACCTACAGGTTACAAGCACCAGTTGATACGAATGAGCTATCGGGGCCTGCCACATCCTGACGTCTATAAATAGACGATCCCCGCGCTAAAAGAGGTGATAACAAAACGATATATACATTAATTCTGACGAGTTTATTTGAATTTACACTCTAAACAACATAGGTTCTTTAAAAAGAACCCTTCAGTACTATCACCATGCAACCCCTGGAGAACCCTGCAAGGGTTCTAGTGGGTTGGCATGGTGATTGTACTGAAGGGTTCCTTCTGAAAAACCTATGTTGTTTAGGGTGTAGAACGTATACGTAAGCAGACTGGATACACAATAATTCGAAATAAACACAAAGTATGTAATAAAGTATGACTGCAACAATTCAAAAAATTCTATTATATTACACACATGTTTAAAGAACATATACTACCACGTGTGGCAATAAATTCGTAGGAATGGCAAAGGTCACTATTAAGGAAAGAATGAACGAGTTGACGGAGAAAAACGTTTCTTTGAAATCTGAACACAGAGCTCACTTGCCCGGGTCGCCTCCTCTGGGGGGCTAATATGTTGCGTCGTCGTGCATCTAATTCAAGTCACCATTGCGAGAATCATAAGTGTATAATTAAACACAGCACGGGTCTAATGAGGGATGTGAATGATGAAACACGCTGATAGAAATTTATTATTAATTCTAAATTGGAAATTAATATTGCTGAATGAATTATTTGGAAATGTCATGAAAATGTCAGCACATTCTCGTTATTGATATTGCTAATTGACATTTGAATCACAACACTAATTATAGAGCAAATTCATAGAAAACCAATGTATTAGTATACACTCGGCAGTATCTAGAAACAACGCACGAATGAGCAAAATCGAATAAACGTCTTAAGCTGTCATTGAAATGTTCTGTATATTTTTCTTTTTGTCATTTATATTTTTTTTAATACGATACAGGAGCAAGTCACAACAATTTTCATAGATATTAACCATGGTAAACTGAATGTGCACATCAATTAGTATTTGAATATATATACATCATTTATCTGAAAACTCCTAAATAACAGCAGTGCGTTATTAGTTATACTAAATTGTTTTTTCTCGTCACAATATTTAACTGCATCAAATTATTATATTTATATCCACTGTTTCCAAATCAACTATAGTTATATTTACATTACGTTTTACAATAATTGTTACTGTAATATACTTTAATTTCGCAAATATTTATTTTTGCGTGAACCCGATTTTTGACCATTTCGCGTTATTTTATTTATTTTTTGCGTGAAAATAATTTTTAAAGTTGATTTTTTTGGTCTGGAGACATGCAATTGTTATCGCGCCGTAACGACAGTCACCACCCTTCCTGACCAGTAATCACTATGACGCAACGTCGTCTGTATAAACATAATCATCTCTGGCTAATGATGTGTTTTCTTATTGTACAAAACGTGGATCACCTGTCTATACATGTTCATTGGACGCTGAGGGGGCTTTTGACGCAGTTCCGCACTCTGTTCTTTTTAAAAAAGCTTTAAATGTAATACCTGATCACTGCTGGTGAGTAATTGTTAACTGGTACAGATCTATAACTGTGTGTATTCAATAGAATGGTAAGCTGAGTGACTCCATAAAGGTGTGCAAGGGCACCCGCCCGGGTGGATTGTCCACCCCTTTCCTCTTCAACTTATTTTATCAATATTTGATAAATGAATTGTCAAATAGTGCGGATGGCATAAAAATAAAGAAATGTATCATATAATGTATTCTGCTACGCTGATGATATACTGCTTGCCAGTCTCACAGTCACTGGTTTGCAGAGTATGATTAATCTGACTGTTAAATACATATCAGACCACGGTCTGAGATTTAACCCTTTAAAGACAGAATGTGTCTCTTTTGGTCGAAATTATTTTGTCTCAAGCCCTGCGTGGTCTTTGAATCGTGTGGAATTAGTTATTAGTGACAGCATTATATACCTTGGTGTCACTCAGTGTACATGTAGATGATAGAATTGCCGCCTGTAGGAGAGCTTACTACGCCATGCAAGGCGCTGGATTTTGTAATGTGACAACGAGCGCAAACATGCTAGCTTACCTATGGGAGTCAGCTAGTCGTCCAGTTTTGCTGCATGGTTCTAGTTCTGTTCACATAAACAACGAGTCAATGTTGAAAATGAAAAATTACAAGCTAAATTGCTAAAAACAAGCATAGGTGTCTATAAGTTCTGTAAAAGTTCTCCTATATTACAAACTCTTAACATTTGCAAACTAGAGTCTATTATAGATCGAAATTCTCTAGAGTTGACCCGATCGATGCTCTCTAGCTGCCACTTTATATTAATCTAATAAAACAACATGCTTCAGGTGAAATGTTCGGTCACAAAGACCTGATTTCTAGGGTCAAGCTGACATGTAAAAAGTACGACATATTCCTCTTGAAATATATTTTTGATGACTCCTATTCGCGAGTCGTCAGGAATAATTTTACGAAGGGATGTGCCGTACAAGATGGCTTGACTGACAGTGTACGTCTACTTTTAGGAAATAACAATCCACAAAACAGAATACTTTTAAACTTAATGCTACGTGCCTTTTAATATTTACAAATATTATGTTCTATTCACTGTACTTTTGTATGTTTTCTTCTTTTGAAGACTAATAAAATAAAATGAAATAATGTATGGTCACCAATTAACTGGAGGGGGGGGGGGGGTAACTGACCATTGGGGCTAATGCACTTGACACGCGCTGCTTCTTAACCCTATCAATCCAACAGGTTATCATTTAATTATTATTCTGCTGCTGATTTACTACATGTGTCGTTTCAGTGAAATATGTCTATATATTTGACTTCAATTTGTTTCTTAAAAAGCTCATCGTATCTGTTTGATTGTTGGAATTTAAAATAGCTATATCTGTGCACATATTTGTGTAATATTTGCATAAATTTGGGAGTAACTACTGTCACTTAACTCGGAAACTTGGAAAAACATATGCCAAGAAACGCGTCCACAGCTCCCTAACAACATTGAGTCTGTCCCTGGTGAACACAACGCGTTGATTCAGTGTTGGGGAAATGCTGGCCCACTGTCTTTGCCGCTGGCCCAGTATCACGCCAGCACTGGATCAACGCCTCGGGTTTGCTGGGTCACCGTCCCCTCAACTTGACATATAAAAGATCAACGTTGACATCATTAAACCCCTTCATGCCCGCTGGTTAATAGCAGTCATCGAATAAATCAAACAGAAAACATGCGTGTTATCAAAGCCTTTGTACAAGCAGGTTCAGAATAAAATGGGAATAACATAAAAAATATTGGTATCAAATTATGTTTTTTGTCATGATAAAAATATAATTATTTCATATATTGTCATTCAGCCGTTACCATTCAGTCATTTAGATATAAGTCCTAGGACTTGAACTTTCACAAGTTAGCGTGACCATCGCACGAATAGATTAGCCTACATAACCACGGTCACCTGCACAGCGTTAGTCACACCCTTTAAAACCCACTCCCAAAGTTCACGAAACACTAATGTGGTGAACAATATTTCGCTTGGAATATAATTTCGCGCTCACGGTCCTTGCGTGAAATGCGCGAAAATTAATTCCACGCGAAATAATAGTATAATACAGTACTTTATTCCTGCTCGTGATCCTTTTTCTCGGTCGTCGAATCATTTTTAGTTAATACGACTTCGCGTACAATATATAATTCTACTTTCTCATCATTTAACCTATCATTTCCATTTACTTTGAAATGTGCATTAATATTATAACATCGTTTTTGTCGCGAGAACACTTGAAACTTTCAACGCAAAAGGCATCGCGACTATAATGTGGTAGTTTTTAATATGTTTATCAGACGATCAAATCACTGTTATTAATAATGAAACGAGTGCCAAAACTTCAAGATTTTCAAATATTTGGTCTCAAATTAAACAAATATTGGTAATTTTACCTACTTGAAGTTGTGGGTCGCGGTAGCGAGACACAACTTTAAGTGGGTGAAAATTAAATTATTTAATTTGGTTAAAGGGTTAAATCTTGTACTCTTTCTCATTCATTTGAAGCTTGAATTACAAACGCAATAAATAACGCAGACTATAATAGCGAAGACTATTTAGATCAACAAAAGAAAATCATAATAAAAAAAATACCAAATGAACTGTTTTAAAAAGTTAGCGTTTTGTGCAAAATTTTACGTCAATTTCAAGCCTTTTTTGGTGTGAAATTTGAAATCGTATACTTTGCCCTTATTTTTTAAAGAAGAAATAAACGGTAAATTAGCGATACTGCATCTGTTTTGATTCATTGTGTAGGCTGTATACGTAATTATATACGTAAGTGTAAACGAACCACTAAATTTAAGTTTTAAACGTGTATTTAGTGTTTTACTGGTTAATAGTGGAATGAAATGATATCAACATCAACATTTGGTCTCTAATTTAACAAATATAAGTAACTTCAATATATTCAAAGTTGTTGATCGCACTAGCGAAACACAACTTCAAATGTGTGAAAATTTAAATATGAAACTTGGTGGGCAACGTTTATCATATGCCACACATTACAGCTCATGATATGCCAGTGTAGCCATGGTTTATGGGATTCTGCATGTTTCAAACATTACGTGGTACACTATCTGGTGTACTTGAAATGAACAAGGATATACAAATGGAAACCACAAATAATCATCACACCCACGTGATTAAATTGAAAAAATGAACCATTTGAATTATATTAACGAATAATTCAACCCAGACTGATTAGCATATAAATAAATATATGTCAGACATATAAATAACGTGGTTGCTTTGAATGCTTGTAAGATAATAACTACATGTAGTAAGGTGTTAAGTAAATATATAATACATACACGTAATATCATTTTCAGATATAGAACATGTAAGCTAGAACAACGTCTCGTGTTTGCTCGGTCGTCATAAGTATAACGTTACATAAGTTTAGAATTGCATGTCACCCGAGAGTGACAAATCTAACGTGTGTAATATCAGAGCTCAGCCATGGAGTTCCACGAAATCTGACATGAATCGTGATTTACCTTTCCCCTAAAGTAAATAATATACTTTACTCTGAAACCAAATAAATCCAGCAAACACGAAGTGTTCACTCAATGTTGTTTGAATGTTGGCCCACCGTCTTCGACGTCGATCCAACATTGAAACAACCCAGTGTCAACGCCTCGTGTTTGCTGGGTTAAGGCGGGCGGGGACCCTAGGGTAGTGGTTAGCACCGCTGCCTTTCACGCCAGAGTTCGGGGTTCAGTTCCCGGTCTCGGCGGTTTAAAAGAAACAAAAAATGTTTCTTCCCCATCCACGTGTGAAAGTCAGTATCGTGGGGAGCCTCCGTGACCGAGAGGTAGCGTGCTCGGCCTCAGACCGCCTGTGTCTGGAGGACAGTATCATCTCAATCATCTCACCATCTTCAGGAGGTTCTCCTGGCCCAGATTAGCCTATATGTGCACAAAGGTGGCCTAAAGCCCGATTCATTTCATTTTGTTGGGAAGGCGATATAATATATAATAGTTTTTGATATTCACCGACCGTAGCCCAACATAGAGCTACGAGCTGCTTGTAAGCAAGGAAATGAAATGAATCGGGCTTTAGGCCACCTTTGTGCACATATAGGCTAAACTGGGCCAGGAGAACCTCCTGAGGATGGTGAGATGATTGAGATGACACTGTCCTCCAGACACAGGATTCGAAATTCGAGCCCTGGCGGTCTGAGGCCGAGCACGCTACCTCTCGGTCACGGAGGCTCCCCACAATACTAACTTTCACACGTGGATGGGGAAGAAACAATTTTGTTTCTTTCAAACCGCCGAGACCGGGAACCGAACCCCGGACTTTGGCGTAAAAGGCAGCGGTGCTAACCACTACCCTAGGGCCCCCGCCCTTGTAAGCAAGGGATGGGGTAGTATCCATTAAATACGATACATCGACCCAATGTTGCACCAATGTTGGTCCACCGTCTTCGACGCTGGCCCAACATTTGTCCATCATTGGGTCGATGTCTTGTGTTTGCTGGGTATAATACTAAGTGCTAACCGTATAAGCGCTAAGCACACGTATACTCGTTTTTAATTTGTTTTATTAGCCGAGTAAATCACTTTTATTGGAAATTAAAAAAGTGTTTAAACATAAATATTGACTTTTTGATATCAAAGTGAACAAAATATGAAGAAATTTCAGTCACTTGAAATGCATTTTTTAATGTAGCTCTTTAAATGGTAAAATATATGATGATCGTAACATAGGATTATTTATTTATCAAGTCACTGGGCAGGTTCCGTTCGACATGTCACTATAGTGTGTAATTTGAGTTGAAGAAAGATAGATTTTCGTTCTTTCTCCATGACATAAAATCTGTAGATGTCATATAGCCTATTGCTTACTTATAGCACATCACACCGCGACACACAGCGTCAAGTGGGTGAAAACTACTCGTATTTTTTAAATTTCAGACCAAACATAATAAGCAAATCTTGATGTTGAAACGCCCACTTCGCTCCCAATAACTCTAATTTAATCGGCTTATAAAGCGGTGAGAAACGACTATAGACGCATTAGCCCTAATCAAATCAAATCAAATCAAATTTATTTTTGCACAACAATTAACATTGTATCGGCAAAATCACAAACATTTACATGTACTAAAAGCATATTATATAATCATATTACAAATACATGGTTATATAAAATAAAATAAAGTATCCTTTAAAAAAGTCTGTATAAATTTAGATGTACTAAAAACATATTATATAGACATATTACAAATACATGGTTATATAAAATAAAATATTATTCAAAGAAGTCTGTCCCACGATATGGATCACATCACTTTTGTCAATGAATCTTTCCTATATTGGAGGGCGCGCGAAATGTAGAGTCCTAAATTGTACAATAATGTTTTATTTTCTGAATTAAATAGGGCTATAAATTTGTCACTAGGGGGTATATTCGGGTTTGAAAAAATTAATTCGTTCCGTATGTAAGAGGGTTCAACAATATAGCCGCGCCATCTCAGTAAACACAAAACATTTGCATATCACTTGTACAACGTCGGCCCAACGTCTTCGACGTTGGTTCAACATTCTACAAATGTGATACAATTGTTTTGTGTTTTCTGGGATAGTCATGATAGTGTATGATACAGATTACTTATATCATATCAGACATGTTCAGTGGGGTATTTTGCCATTTTGGTATAGTGTACATTGCGTTTATACAATCAAAAATCGTCTAAGCGCGAAATTGTCAGTATGATTTAAAGATAAAGTTTTTTCGTCGTTCGCTTTGAATGATGTGAATGTCTACGGTCTGTTTCACCAGATCCTGGGAGTAGACTTTTTTCAATATGCTCGGTCGGTGTTCGACATTTTTGTGCAAATTTGTTATGGGATCATTTTTCCATCTTCCACCAAATTCCCTGAAAATTTGGTGGAATTTTGTCGTGTATTATGGAAGTTAGACCATGTAATAGGCATGTAATAAATTTTCGAAATGACAGCTCTTATTTCACCATTACCGTGAAATAATAATTTTATTACATGCCAAATGGTCTAAACTTACAAAATACACAACGAAATTCTACAAAATTGTCAGCGATGTTAAGGGAATGTGAAAAAAATTGAAAATTGAAAAAAGTCAATTCCCAGGAGCTAGTGAAACAGACGGTAGTGATCAGGCGATACATCGTTTAATTAAATAACTACCCAGCAATCACGAAACGCTGACCCAATGTTGGGTTAATGATGGTCCGACGTCTGCGACGTCTGCCCAACATTGCCTCAACATTGTGTCAACGTCTCGTGTTTTCTGGGTATTTGCTGAAATAAAAATATTTAATTTTCACCCACTTGAAGTTGTGTCCCGCTAGCGCGCCCCACAACTTCAAATGGGTGAAAATTCATCCTATTTCTCACAGCACATCTTGATTTTCAAACGCACATTTCATTCCAGATAATTGGGATTTAAACGGCTAATAAAACGGACTAAAAACAAATCTAACAACGTTTGGCGATTTAACCCTTTAGCCGCCAAATTATTCAATTGCAATTTTCACCCGCTTGAAGTTGTGTCTCGCTGACGCTGGCCACAACTTCAAGTGGGTGAAAATTATTCATATTTGACAAAATGGAGGTCAACAAATTTCTAATTTTGCTGATTAATGTATTTTTATCTTTTACATGTTTAAAAGCTGAAATGGGATGTGCTAATAAAAAATATAAAAAACGAATATGGACGGCACCGGCGGCTAAAGAGTTAAGGGTTAATAATATATTCTCAACATAACAAGTGTAACGTTTGTAAAATTGTACCTTCATATCGAGTCTTTAACCCTTACAGCTATTTTTGTGAAAACCATGGATACCAAAGGTGTTTTTTCAATTCTAAATCATCATATGAATGAAATTAAATGAATGATGAAATGAAATGAAAACGTCGATAAAAATCATCATATATGTCTCAGTTAGCTCTTTCCGCTACATTTGAATACCTAAGTTATGGATCTACGGCTATTATAAATATTGTAATTCTTTCAGAGCGGGGACCGTCTTTAGACGTCAAAATATGACGTCTAAAGACGGTCCCGCACTGCAAGGGCTAAACTGGTTAGAGCATGAATGCTTCGAAATGTCTTTTTATGATAAATGCTAATTTTGCGGGTTATTTTTAGATTAATCTAGATGTTTTATCTTTGGCATCCAGAATAAATACCTCCTAGTAATCAGCTATAAAGTTACAAAGTATAACTACAATTTATCCACACGCTTGTGTAAATTAAAAAACTGTCCAGATTCACATTCAGATACCGCGTTTTCGTTTTATCTGCCAGCATTACATACAAAAGTTACACGTAAGCAGATACTGTCTTTTGACTTTGCATATAACATCAAGACAAAAGCCGGTATGTGCTTATTTCGCCAATATCTAAATGTCTAATTTTGAAAGTTGAATGTTTCGAATATCCAATAAGTAACCAACTTCACGTTGAATGTTAAATAGCGAATGTTCAATATAAAAAAACAGTCCAGATTCACATTCAGATACTGCGTTTTGGTTTTGACTCTGCATGACATAAATGCAAAAGGCAGTCTTTTTTTTCTGTCTATTTCGCCAATATCTGAATATCAAATTTCGAATGTCCAATGTTTCGAATATCCAATAAGTAACCAACTTTACGTTTTGAATGTCCAATGTTTTGAATGTCCAATAAGAAACCAACTTTATGGAGCTAAAATAAATATTCTCTGTATATCATGCAAAAAGCCTATCCAGCAAACTCGACACATCGATCAAATGTTGGGCCAATGTTGGTCTACCCTCTACGACGTCGGCTCAAAATTAGTCCAGCGTGTTTGCTGGGTAGAGTTCTTACAGTGTATACGTTTAATGGAGAGCTGCACGCAATTGTAAGCCCCAATAATTGATCAGTATTCGTTACATTTCACGTCAGTGACTTCACCCAGACCATATGTCCTCTCGTTCACTTACTGTTCCTCTTTAACTCTTACAGCGCGGGGATCGACTTTAGTCGTCAGATTCTGACGACTAAAGTCGATCCTCTGACGACTAAAGTCGATCCTCTCACTGTAAAGGTAAAAATATCTCGAATTGCCGTAGACCCATAACATAGGTATACAAATGAATCAGAAAGAGCTAACGAAGACATTTATGATGATTTCAACTTGAAAAAAATCCTTTGGTTGCGAAGTTTTTTTCACAAATTAATTCAGTATTTTAAGGGGTAATCGTTACTATCCGGGTCATGATTGACAGAATGATGGATGTATCGTACATCGTGAATTGATAACCCCTGAGGCGGATAATTGAACCACGCATTTATAAGTCATTTAACCCTTTCAATGCGGGGACCGACTTTTTACGTCAGAATCTGACGTCTGTAGACGTCAGATTCTTACGTATAAAGACAATCCCCGCATTGAAAGAAGTACAACATTTATAATTGCCGTAGACCCATAACATAGCTATTCAAATGAAGCGAAAAGAGCTAACTAAGACATTTAAGATGATTATAAATAGAAAAAAACGTTGGTTTCCAAATATTTCAGCGCTGTGAGGGTTAAAGTAGGTTTACAAGTAATTAAATGCCGATCAATTTCAGGACTCCAAGATACAAAGTGTTTCTTCTCCGTCTACTTGCAAATATTCAATTTGTTAGCTAGCCCTCGTTATCAAAAGGTAACATTCCACGCCTCACACAAGCATGTCGCACTTATAATTAGGTTTCTGGCGTATGATTCTCATTTAAACTAACTCATTCGTTCTTTCGTTCAGCCATTAATTGATTAATTAATTAATTAATTCACTTATCCGTTCGATTATTCGTTTGAGTGAGTAATACATGATAAAGCATTTCTAAGGTTGAGGAGAAATGAGGCGGATAATTAAACCACGGTTTTCAAGCTCCATTAACCCTTTTTTGTCCAAGTTCGCAATGATGCGAATCGTTGGTAGCCGCACAAGTTCGCAAAAATGCGATATTCATACATTAAAAATCAGTTTATTTGACTTTGAATGACCGAGACATGATCTTGGTGCCATCTTCCAGCAATGCCACATTAACATTATGTAGCTGTGTGCCAAGTTTTCTTTTGCTGCATCTAATGTATTCTCATAAGTGTCTAATTGAAATATTACATTTTTTTAATTACCTGGGAAATTATGTGATGAAATAGGATTAAATATGTGAGCGAGCTTCCATTATCAAGACGTCACGGGCTTAGCCTCGGACCGCTATGTGTCCCACATACAATTTAGTTTTTGGAGGCCAGAGTAAGCTAGCCCCAGTGGTTGAAAAAGGTTTCAGCCACAGATTGACCGCGTACAAAATCGTGGGACATTTCTTTGGACTGTCATATCGGAAAATATCGAGGAGTTATCAGGTTAAAAATAGTTTTTTTGGAATGAGTAATATTTCTGTTCCATGCCCGCATGCTCAGATCAGAGATCGCACAGTCAGTGAAAAGTTATGGACATTTTTCGGACCTTGGGGTCGGGATCGCTCTCAGTTACCGCCATGTTGGATTTTTCGGGTAAAGCAAATACATTCATCCACGGCCTCGGAGAGGAAGACACGGCAAAGCCTAGCATGACTATCATCTAAACTCATGTATAGATATTAAACTACATGGTACCAAATAGTTACATAAGGGGTGAGCCCCTTTCAACTCCTTTCTATCTTTATTATTGCCTGATCCAACGTGAAAAGTGTCCCAGTCTTCCCCTGTACCTGATGTGTTAAGAAACATAAGATATAGTCAATTGTGTTCATCAACAATCAATAAATATATAGTAGAACGCCCCCCCCTTATATACGTAACAAATACTTATTATTTGGGCACGTTTATTTTTTTTTCTGATCACATGGCAGTACCCACATGGTCTTAGTTGGACACAATGTTGTTTTTACAACAGGGGTTAACAGGGACAGTCCAAGTTCACCCCGCACAATTTGTCCCAGTTAGTCCCGGGTTGACCTTCCATAAAAATATGATCAGTCATGGTCGTACTGCACAGGACAGAAAATCTAATAATTGTAAATTGTGCTGTATTGAAAGGTGTTGTGTTCTGCGTATTATCTCATAATATATATAATACAACAATGATATATTAGGTTTTACATAAATCGAAGTGGAAAGTGAACAAATACTGGGGAGGTAGAAAATACATTTATATTAAGCTGCTTCCTCAGATCTTGTATTTCCACTAATAGTGTTATGTTGATCAAGTGAAAGCAAAGGATCCGGAGTAGTTGTAATTCCATGCGTTATATTCACCAGTCAAATATGATGCTAATTTAATGATGGTATATATTAAATTTAATGTGCTTCCATTTATTCTGTTTAATACTGCATTTATGTATTTATATTATATTTGTGTGTCTGTATACGTAAGTATATAAATCTTCGTGATATTTGCTATCTATTTATGTTTTAGCATACAGCAAGCACTATTTCAGGCCGATATGTTCTGGCACGAGTGCATTTTACATTCAGACTCCACCCTACACATACTATGATATATTAAGTGGTCGTTTGCTCTTTAAAATCTGACGAGCTCACGGCTCTGGCTAACGTCATAATCAGAGCTGGGCAGAGTTGGTTTAAAAAAATATATAGATGTTATCATTTTTTACAATGGATGTTATTTTGTAATCAATGGATTTTGAATTTCAAAGATAATGTATTTGTGTGATACGGAAACAATTGCTGTGAGCACTGATGCGTGAGCACGTTTACTTACAACCCTTACAGCGCGGGGCTCGACTTTAGTCGCCAGAATCTGACGTCTGTAGACGTCAGATTATGACGTCTAAAGTCGATCGCCGCACTGAAAGAGTAAAACTATTTATATATAATGGCCATAGACCCATAACAAAGGTATTCAAATGAGGCAGCAGGAGCTAACTAAGATATTTATGATAATTTCAAATCCATGGCTTATGCGAAAGTATTTCAGCGCTTTAATATAGTACATTAGCCCAGCGTCGTCGTCGTCGCCGTAGATGATGGGCCAACATTAAACCAGCATTGGTTCAATGCATTGTGTTAACCCCCACCACACTGAATTATTTTTGTATAAACCATGAAAAATAAAAGTTTTTTTTTAATTTGAAATCACCATAAATGTCTTAGTCAGCTCTTTCCGCTGCATTTGAATATTTATGTTATGGGTCTACGACTATTATAAATATTTTTACTCTTATAGTGTGGGGATCGTCTTTAGCCGTCAGAATCTGACGTATAAAGACGTTCCCCGCGCTCAAAGGGGTTTAACGAGCTGTATCATGATGAGTTCACTTTTCTATGAGTATACGATTCACTTCTCGTGACGCTATCTACACATGTGTTCTATAACCCAGTTATCAACGGGGGAAATGCATTTATGTAATGTTGGTATCAACGTATCTATTTTACGAGGATTGTAGAATAGCAGAAACTAATACAACATACGCTACTCATAAGCGTCGCTCAAATATTATATATGTACCACAATAAAAGGGTACAATAATAGGTATATGTGCAAGTTATAGCAGTGAAATTATATATCGGCACGCAATTTAAATGATCCTGTAAAATAGGTCAAATTAGAAGTCTGCTTGAAGATGTCAAAGCTGAAAAGGTAATTAGTTATATGGATATCATGAAATAGTTATTAAAATTTACATTTCAATCTTCCACTTCATAATTGTATATTTACATACATATACAAATATTGATATTTACTTCAACTTATATTTACATATATGCGCATATAACAGAAATGAACGAATAAATGCATAAATAAAGAAATGAATGAATGAAGGAATAATGAATAAATAAATGAATGAACGAATGGGGCTTTAATTCACATTTGTACACATATAGGCTAAACTGTGCTAAAAACCTATGTCAGCGCTTTGAAGGTTACAACAAGGCGTTTGTGATCACATCAGCCTACAATTGGCGCTCTCAGTGTGATTTTTTTTAAAAATTTAAAAATGAAATATAACACATAAAGACAAAAAATTAAGAGACAATAAAAATAAAAAAATATATTTTTTTATTTTTATTGTCTCTTAATTTTTTTTTTTTAGGCTAAACATATAGGCTAAACTGTGCCAGGAGAACCTCCTGAGATGAATGACACAAAATTCGACCGCGACCCACAACTTCAAGTGTGTGAAAATTACTCATATTAAATTTTGTTTAATTAGAGACAGAACATTTGCAAATCTTGGTGTCTAAACACACATTTCATTCGCAATATTATTGAATTACAGTGCTTTGATCACGCTAATAAAAAATATTGAGTACGACTCTAGCGTGTTCAGGGTTAATGGTATGTAACTGTATACCGTGGTATGTGAGATGGCGATTCAGTACCTTGGTCTCACATGTGTTAGGTTATGACCAGAAGTGTACTATAAATACTCTTTCACACCAAGGAAGTTAACTTTGTCAGCACGGGGATCGACTTTAGACGTCAGAATCTGACGTCTCTAGACGTCAGTTTTTAACGTCTAACGTCGATCCCCGCATTGTGAAAGTAAAAATATTTATACTCACCGTAGAACCATAACATAATTAGTATTCAAATGAAGCAGATAAAGGTATTTCAGACATTTATGATGATTTTAAATTGAAGAAAAACCTTTGGTCTGCATCATGCAGACCAAAGGTTTTTCTTCAATTTAAAATTTAAAATATTTCCCGATTTCAATGTTTTTAAAGCAATAAATGGTTACCAAATCTAGATGAATTGGTATCAAAATGATATGAATGTAATATTAAACTCAAGCTTGCTATAAATCGCCATATTTTTTTTTAACTCACTTTTTAATGATATACGCGTATGAATTTGTGTGCCGAGACTTTATTCTCAGGACCACCAGAAAAATTGTAGGACCACCAGATTCTCTGAGCTGGTGGTCCTGTGGACTACTGCTCAAAAAAGTTTGTGTCAAACCCTGGCATGGTTTATAAAAACCAATGTTAGCGCTTTGATGGTTACACCAAGGCGTTTGTGATCACATCAGCCTACAATTGGCGCTCTCAGTGGGATTTTATTTAATAATTCAAAAATGAAATATAACACATAAAGACAAAATATGAAATTATAAATCAAAAATTATATATTTTTATTTTTAATGTCTTTTAATTTTTTTTTTTTTTGTATTTTCAAATCATATTTTTAGGTGGCATTTTCCTGAAGGGACTGGCGTCCTGGTTCATTGGTTAAAGCCGCCTGCTTGGAAAGTCGGCAATCGCGGATTCGAACCCCACTCCGCCTTTCAAGTTTCAAATAACAAAATGTTTCTTCCCCACTCACTCGTATATTCAATATTGCGGGAAACCTCCTTGACCGAGCTCGTCCTCAGACCGTCAGGGCGCGAATTTCGAATTTTCACACCAAGTCTGGAGGGCAGTATTGTTATTTATTTATTTTTATATTTATTGAGACATATTTATACAGGGTGGACATTGTTAGCAGTCAGTCTATTTTTCATATGTGCCCTGTAGAGATTTAGTTATATGAAAACAAACCAGAGATAAAAAACCACATATATATTATATATTAATATTATTATGAATAGTAGGTAAAATACACTCTGGAAAGCGTAGCAACGTACAAAATAACTTTTTAAAACATGATTTTTTTCCTTTAAAGAATGTGTTTACAATGAGAGCAAGTAAAATATAAATAAATATTTACATACATACACATATACATATACATGTATAACATAACGTATTTGTTAATTTTTTTAAAATATACAAACATTGTTTTACATACATCGCTATAATACAATTAACTCCCTTAGTTTAAACTGTTCCACACATTTTAAACAGGTGGTTTTGATTTTTGTAATTTATTCAGCCGAGATTTAAATGTATTGTATGTTGGCGAATCTCTGATGTGCATAGGCAGTATCATCTCACTCATCTCACCATCCTCTGAAGGTTCTCCTGGCCCAGTTTAGCCTACATGTGCACAAAGGTGGCCTAAAACCCCATTCGTTATATTTTATTTTCCTCAAATTTTGAATACGACGATTACAAAAAGGCATAGGTCCTGTGTGCCGCCAGTATTTATTTTATTATCCACTCAGCTCAGTGCTTACATAGTATGTGATCTCATTGATATCTGATCAGTTGGTCAGCTAGCCAGATAGTCGCTGGGCAGGGGTCCTAGGGTAGTGGTTAGCACCGCTGCCTTTCACGCTGGAGTTTGGGGTTCGGTTCCCGGTCTCGGCGGTTTGAAAAAAACAAAAAATGTTTCTTCCCCATCCACGTGTGAAAGTCAGTATTGTGGGGAGCCTCCGTGACCGTGCTCGCCCTCAGACCGCCAGGGCTCGAATTTCGAATCCTGTGTCAGGAGGACAGTGTCATCTCAATCATCTCACCATCCTCAGGTTCTCTTGGCCCAGTTTAGCGTATATGTGCACAAAGGTGGCCTAAAGCCCGATTCATTTCATTTCAGATACTCGCTGAGGAGAAATATTCTAAAAAAATCACAACTGCTGTATGGGTAGTTATATTCATTTAATAATGCACTTCGAAACGTGAAATACAATATTTCCTTTTCATCTACAAGTAAATGAGTGATAGCGATGGGCCATTCACTCGTCTGGACTGTGGGTTCGAGTCCCGGGCAGGCTAGATGTTTGTCATATTGGTTATGTATGTGAAGCGTGACAAACAGCTAAGCGTTTATGGTGAGCAGTAATGGCTGTGGGAACATGTACTCTTAATAAATGTTAAGTTATTTGAGATAAGTAGGGCACACTGCCCGGGCTTCCGTCTGTAGTTATATTGTCACACTCTGCTGAAATAGATGCACTCGCTTACCTCAGTGAATAAAACTGATCTGACGTTATAAATATCGAAATCTAGTATATCAAACGAAATTATTTTAAATTATGTAGATAGATATAGATAGATATTTTTTGACGACGGTAAGTCTAAGCAGATTTATGCGTCATTAAAATGAACATATGGACAAGACTATATACAACAGGATTAGTTCGGTAAAATATGCATGCTAAGTTAACTTGAACATGTTAAAATCAAACGACATTATATACTAAAACAAGCACAGGTTAAATAAAATATGCATGAGAACTATTTAAAATAACCTACAGTTGAACAGCATTGGCATGATATTTTTAAGCTTCCCGCACCAAAACCAGAGATAAAATAGCTACTGCGCATATTTATTCAAAATGCATTCTAATGGATGCATATAATGACCCTTCCTACTCCGAATTATATTCGTGAGAAGCCACAGGAAGTTGTGTCTCGCTGACGCATCCATAACTTCAAGTGAGTGAAAATTATTCAGATTTGACAAAGTGGAGGTCAAACAATTTCAAATGTTGCTGATTATTGTCACTTTTTATCTTTACCAGGTTTAAAAGCTGATATGTAATGTGCTTATATAAATTGTAAAAAACGAATATGGACGGCACCGGCGGTTAAAAGGTTAAATGATCACCATCGACAGAAAACTAGCATCTTTTCAGGATGACCACTTTTTCATGAATATGTAATTCCCTGACGGGTAGAACAATTTCCTGACCAAAAAAGGCAACAAGATGTCACAAAATAATTGTTTCAATTACCGAGTATTCAACGAGATGTTCATGTTAATAATGGTGATACATGATGTATATGGAAAAATTATATTTCCGTTTATTTTTATTCTTTAACCCTTTAACCGCCAAATTATTCAATCTGAATTTTCACCCACTTGAAGTTGTGTCTCGCTGACGCGATCCACAACTTCAAGTGAGTGAAAATTATTCAGATTAAAAGGTGGTACCTTATGTGTTAATACAAAATTAAAACCCGGATATATGCGGCACCGGCGGTTAAAGGGTTAAAGATTTTGTTCAAAGTAAATGGAAATGAACTGATTTCATAAAATCAACAATTATTATGAAAAATGTGATATGTGGTTTATAAATATGATAAATGCAACGCTTGACATCTAATATATTTAAAGGGACTTGCTCAGGTCTAAAATCATGAAAATATAGGTGATTTTATTTTAGCTTAATAATATGACCATATGATGTAAACATGTTCATAGACTAGAACTGCAAAAGTTTTTCAATTTTTGTGCTGCGCACTTACCAGTTAGGCTAGATATAGAGACGAAATTCCCGTATTTTTTGTTTTTGACATGGTTGTCAATAATTAGAAATCAGGAATTTCGTCTCTATATCTCGCCTCACTGGTGAATGCGCAGCACAACAAATTTAAACCTGGGCATGTCCCTTTAAAGACCGTCATTTAACAGTCTGTGTTTAGCATATTTGCGGCTCACATATGTATATTGAACCATCTGCTCACTGCGACCTTACATTATATGTCCTTTAACCCTTTGCTTGCTAATCACGACAACAGTCATTTTATTCCATTTTATTTGCCGATTAATTCACTGTTATCGGGAATGAAATGACTGTTTAAAAATCAAAATTTGAAAATGATTGGTCTGAAATTAGACAAATATGAGTAATTTTCAACCACTTCAAGTTGTGGATCGCTGTAGCGAGATACAATCTCAAGTGGTTAAAAATGTAAAAATATACACTTAGCTGATCAAGGGTTAGCTGTGATTTGTGAATTGCTACTCAAACTGAATAATAACTACTCAATTTTACAAAAAAAATATTTGAACCAATTATGTTATCACATTCCCCAATTTAAATAACAACTGAACGACTGTGGTGATTGGCTGATCTACTCATGTGACAGGTCGATCCACGCTTTCATTGGTCGGGGTAGAATACCATACTTGGTTTAAGTATCTAAGTGTAATGCAGCAAAACGAAGGCTAAAAGATCATTATTTCGGAGGTTAAAAAAACGAGTTTTTTCGACGAGTAGAAAATATTTATCAAATAATCAACTATAAAAACGAAACCATCCTTATTTCAATGCATTTTCATATGCGTTGTAATATATTACTTTCAGCTCTAAACACGACACTAGCCGTTTATCGTCTGCTTTATCAGCCGCTTAAATCACTGTTATTGGTATTAAATGTGTGTATCAACATCAGCTTAGCAGGTAAAGGGTTAATTGTATTTATGTCCTGTCGCCAGGTGAGGGTTAATAGAGGTTAATATATGGACCAAAGCTTGTTCTCGTCTATCGCCCCCAGATGTAGGGCTGTAGATGAACGCCTTACACGACACTCACCCAATGCTCAGCTAATGCTGGCCCAACGTCTACGACGCTGGACCAACATTAGCTAAACATTGGAATAAAGAAGCTCATAAAACCTACTCTTACTATGTTGAGATTTGTTTAATTAATAAACTAATTTATTTATTGAGATATATTTATACAGGGTGGACATTATTAGCAGCCAGGCTATTTCTTATATGTGCCCTGTAGTGATTTTGTTTTATGAAAACAAACAGTCAATTATATACCATATAATACAGATGAAATATATAATGCAGATGAGTTATATTATTATGAAGAGTGGACACAATACACTCTGGAAAGCGTAGCAACGTACAGAATAACTTTTAAAACATTATTTTACCTAGTTTTAAATTTAATTGTAATTTGTTTGAGTATTTTATTTTAGGCTTATAATTCCATGCTTTCACCTTGGTCACATGTATTGTATGATACCTGTGCCCATTGCACCATTGAGGCCAGGGTTCAATAAAAAAATTGACTTGACTTTGACTTCATAAACATGATATATTGAAATAATGTTGAAGTAATGCTGAGCCATGGTCTACAATAAAAAATCCGTCATTGAAACAGCATTGGTGAAATGTTCCGTGTTTTCTGGGCAGCTGACACGTCCAAATACCCACCGAACATGAGACGTTGGCCCAATGTTGGTTTAACCTTTAAAGCGCTGAATTAATTTGTAAGAAACATCGCAACCAAATGTTTTTTTTTTTTCAATTTGAAATCATCATAAATATCTTAGTTAGCTCTTTCCGGCTCATTTGAATACCTATATTATGGGTCTACGACCATTAGAAATATTTGTACTCTTACAGTGCGGAGATAGACTTTAGTCGTCAGAATCTGACGTCTACGGACGTCAGATTAATGTCGGGACCGCGTCGTAGCATTAAGCCTTAACCAGCTGAAATATGTTTGTATAAACTATGGAGATCAAAGGTTTTTTTCCAATTTAAAATCATCATAAATGTCTTAGTCAGCTCTTTCCGCTTCACTTGAATACCTATGGTATGGGTCTATTTTAACTCTTTCATCGCGGGAATCGTTTTTATACGTCAGAATAGACGTCAGATTCTGACGTATAAGGACGAGACATTAACCCAATGTTTAACTAATGCTGGACCCCCGTCTATGATTTTGTATCTCTGAAGAATGCCTTAATTTCCTAAAAACCTAGTGGTTTCAGAACAAAAAAATTGTGGAACTTTTTTAATAAAAACGATATATTTTTTAAAATTTCATTTTTATCCAAATACAAGTCGAGAATTGCTATCACAATTCGCGGCTTGTACTGGATGAAAATGACAAAATGAAAATGAACATGTCAAGTCAGGCTTGAAAGGGTTAATGTGTCGTGTTTGCCGGGTCAACAGCAATCCCAGTAATATTGGATTAATATTGAGCCATCGCCGGAGACGCTGGGCCAACATTAATTAAACATTCGGTTGATGAATCGTGTTTATTAGATTAGCAGCTACCCAGCAAACGCTAGACGTTGATTCAGTGTTGTCTCAACGTTGGGTCATCGCTTGCGACGCTGGCTAAACATTAATCCAGCATTGGGCCTAAATCTGATGTTTGCTGGGTTGGCCCAATGTCGGCTCAATGTCTGCGCCACTGCGCCAGCATTTACCCGGCATTATGTACACATCTCCTGTTTGATGAACAACAGTTAGGCCAAAAAATATATGCTTGTTTCCGATTTGCTGTCATTTTAACCAGTGGGTAAGTAGGATTTCTATTTTATTTTATTTGGCGCAAAGTTTATTTCCAAGAATGTCTGCACATTACGAAACGATTTTTTTGTTTTCTCGAACAATTTTTGACTCCCCTCTCCTTTTAATAACATTTTCTCAGAGTTACTTTAACTACAGTCGGTAACTCATACCTTAACTTATGGATTTCCTAAAAAAAAAAAATTGGTGGGGGGGAATCTTTAAAATAAATTTGGGTCGCACATGTTTTGATAGGGTCGGTCGGTAATCGGAAACAAACAATATTTTTTTGTACATTTATACTTACATCCACCACCAGGAAGTTGACGTAGTTAAAATCTGTCAGTATTCCCATGTGTTGAGACTCTTAGCTGGTTATCAGGTTGTTATATCACTGACAGGTTATTATCGTCTGATACACTTCCATATACATATGACATCAATATAAAGTTAATGATATGACTATCAGATGAGTAAATTAGTATCCTGTATAGAACACGGTAGCTTTCACAATAGTTATATCAATATTATTCCTGTCAGTAAACGGCAAATCCACATGTGATGCTCAACTTATGTTATTTGAAGGGAGTGGATCAGCCGGTGGCTCAATAGTAAACAACATTCAATCAAATATCGTTTTTGCAATTAATTTACTGATGAAATCCATGACTGTTGTGGTAATTTCACGCTCAAACTGAGGTCTTCTGATTCTGAAACTTCTCTAAGAATAACAGAGCTGATAAATATTCCCCACAAACATTTTCCTCAGATTGACATCTACATAGCCTAGCGATCCCAACAGCCGTATAATGTGCTGTCGTCTAGTGCTCCTCTGTTGTTGCCGGCCTGTGCACTGTTGTGCCTCAGTGCTCTACAGACCATACTATATGCTCTGTGGCACCGCGTGACTTCTCTATCTATATATTTCTGCCACAGTTGGCTGCGCTATATAAGCTTTTACACACAGTACAACGTGCATCGTCATCCATCCAAATCACTCACTCACAATATAACGACTCTGATAATACAGTAAAGCGAAACAATTCCCGATACATCATTTTTACGATATGAATACTCTCTGACATTACAGTAAATGAAAACAAGTTTCCAGTAATTTTAATGAGCGTGATTTTCCACAACAATTCAGATTTAAGAAGAAAATGCCTACGATAAGACACACAATGGGAATAATATAAACATAAGTATGTTCATTCTCTGTGATACGTAAATTGCTACCACACTTACCAACTTGCATTGAATAAAAATTTAAGTTTTAGTTAGCTCTTTGAAAGAGCTAACTAAAACTTAAGTTTTCATTCAATGCAAGTTGGAAACCTAGCTATTCAGATCTATCAGAATGAGGCTCTTTCTGATTGATCTGAATAGCTAGGTTATGGGTCAACGGTAATTATACGTCGACATTAGACGTCTATTGAAGTCAGATTTTGACGTCTTAAGTCGATCCCCGGGCTGAAAGGGTCAAATAGAAGTTTTGGAGGCTCCTTCGCTCCAATGGGCTGTACTATTTTCTAAGAAATTACTCATTGCAATCTGCTCCCCCCTCCCCCTCATGCCGCGCATAAGCGTCACTGACAACTAAAGGGGTGACTCTTAACCCTTTAAACCCTCACAATGCATCAAATCATTATTCTGCATCTCTGAAGAATGATTTAATTTATTACACCTAGGGCTTTTGAAACGAAAATTATCATGGGACTGTATTAATAATAATAATATTTTTTTTCATTGTCCACCCACTTTGTGTCATTTTCATTCCCAACCAATCGAGAATTGCAGTTAGCGGCTTGTAGTCGATACAATGACAATGGTAAATTCAGGCTTGAAAGGGTTAGACCGCTAAATTATACAATCACAATTTTAACTCACTTAAAGTTACATGTTTATATAGAACAGTTCTTGACGTAATTATTTATTTCACTTCAGCCCTCCCCCTGTAGATTGAATGGCGCCCCCCTTAAAGGACAAACAGGACGTTAATAAAAACGGCAAAAAACATGGCTATACACCATATAACCCTTTCAGCGCGGAGACCGTCTTTACACGTCTGAATCTGACGTCAGTAGACGTCAGATTCTGACGTATAAAGACGGTCCCCGCACTGAAAAAAAATATAACGGCCATAGATATGACATAGATATTCAAATAAGCCCGAAAGATTTAACTATGACATTTATGATGATTTCAAATTTAAAACCCCCAACGCTTTAAGGGTTAGCAGATGAAACTTATTATAAGTTATTCATACACACTGTATGGCAGTCTCACGCTAGTGAGTCATTATCAACACTTTACGCCCCGTGGTCGTGATCATAAAACATATGGCGTGCATTTATAGAAAAAACAACGAAAAAAAAGAAAATATGTCATCACAATAAGGGGCCACCATTCAATTTCCTGGGGGGGGGGGGGGTACTGTTTTTTTTTATTAATAATTTTGGGCGGCCTCAGCGTGAAATAAATAATTTAGTAAATTATAGAACAGTTCTTAAAGTAAATTATTTACTACAAGAACTGTTGTATTTAAACATGTAATACAATTTGTAATTTTTGGCGCTTACGCGCCGCCGAGCCGGGTTGAAATAAATAATTTGCCCGCGACAAAACTCCAGCCCCTCCCCCCTTCTGGATATTGAATGGTGGCTTCCTAAGGGTTTTCTGAGTTTTAAAGCTGTATATTATGATCGAAAAATGTGTATGGATTTCTCAAGTATTTTATTTATCTCATTACGAAATACAACTCATAGCGAATGGAAATGAACCGAAAAGGGTGTATCTGCCACTGTAAAGAGGCAGATACACCCTTTCATAGCCAAGGGGACGACATTGCGGGGATATCTTTGCGTCCAGTGCACGGAATAGCGTTATTTATTTCTCAGTGGTGTAAACTACGCTCTTTACATTCCCTGGGCTTGTGTGTACGAGGGGGGGGGGGGCATGGCCAGTGAACCGGAGCTACATCCTTTATCTCTATTGGCAAACACACATGATGCCTGCAGGGTGGCGGTATCGGCAAGTGATCACACATCACCCCCCCCCCCCCTACACATCAGACACATAGGCCTACATAGCTGTGACACAGCAGACACGTTGAGCAAAAGTTGGTGTAATGTTGGGCAAACGTCGGCGACTTTAAAGTGAGTGATATGTGATGAGATATGATGATTATTACTGAAATGACACATTGAACTAATACCGTTCCAATGCTGGGACAGCGTCGCAGACGCTGCCCCAGCATTAAAACAACGTTGGTTTAATGTGTCGTGTTTGCTGGTTGTTATATTATTATTATGATTGATATTGTATACTTGTACTTGCTGTATCTGTCACTATAATAAAATGAACATATATTATATTGTGATGTGTTATGAAGACCCACTAAAATGAGTCAATGAACTAATGCTGAGCCAGTGTCGTAGACGGTGGCCCAACGTTTAAACTACATTGGTTTAATGCTCCATGCTTGCTCATGAGGGATACAGGGGGATCCATACAGTTGTGGAGGTCCGGATACATCCCCCCTCCTCCGCCCGCGGTGTTGGCGCTCCTAATTTTGCTCACACAATTCGAAATTTTTCCCTGGTGGTCTAAGTTCGTCACGGAGGCTCCTCACAATATTGGCTCGCGTTCGAGTTGGTGTGTTTTATTCCTCAGCTCAGTGTCATTGAATGTTGTGTCGTGTGTTTGCCCAGAATTGAGGCAGCACTGGGCCAGTGCATCCGACAAGCACGGGACGCTGGCCCTAGGTTGGTCGAACGCAGGGCCACCGCTGGTGACGCTGGCCCATGATTACCACACCATTGGGTCAATGTCTCATGCTTATTGGGAACTCGTGCAAGCACTAGACACTAAACCAATGTTGGTTTGATGTTGGACCACTGTCTGCGACGCTGTGCCAACATTCAGTGCCTCGTATTACGTTGAGCCCCGTAAAGCCTATGTCGCACCGGACTAAAATCTAATTACGATCCCTTGCGATCCCACATCGCGGAGATTTGTGGAATGGTGGTGGGTGATCGGAAATTATCTTAGCAGATCTTAACAGATATTAGCAGATTTAAGCAGATCCCAGGTTAATCGCAGAGGGCGAAGAAAATTTTGAAATGTTCAAAACTTATTTTTAAATCGTACGACAAAGGTCTATCGAAAGTCAATGCCATCTCAATCCCAAATCAATTTTAATGAATCGTAAGGCATCGTAAGGCAGCACAAAGATTTGTATACGATTATGGTAAAAACAAATGTCAATATCTTATTACGATGGTCCACGATAGTCTACGATTTCTTAAGGTATCTAATTCTATAACTCGTGAAGGGGCTGCAATTTATTGCGATGCACTACGATCTATTACGATCTCTTACAATAACATTGCAATCTACTTACGATGTTATCAAATAATTGCAATTTAATATAAAATGAAAGCAGGCATCTGTTCATTTTCAATGTGTTTCAAGAGATTTAAAATTAGTTGAGGATTTAATGATCATTCAGGTCAAGCAGTATTAGTTGTTCAGAGTAGAACTTTTATTTCACCACAAAGACAGATGCTTGTCAATGTTAATATAGTTCTTGTCAAAATTATTGGTGTACATGTATATGCGTTTTCATAACTATAAAATTAAAATAAAACCCCGCAAAAAATGTTTTATGAGTTTGGGAGGTAGGAATATCAGCTAGTATAATAATATTTAAAAGTGTATTCTATTTACACATATGCATACAGGTATATTTAAAAAGTAGCACAAATCACGTAATACTGCAAGTGGGTGTATCTTGGTTAAATATGTGTTGTTCTTCCTTCCTTCCTTCCTTACTTCCTTCCTTCCTTCCTTCCTTCCTTCCTTCCTTCCTTCCTTCCTTCCTTCCTTCCTTCCTTCCTTCCTTCCTTCCTTCCTTCCTTCCTTCCTTCCTTCCTTCCTTCCTTCCTTCCTTCCTTCCTTCCTTCCTTCCTTCCTTCCTTCCTTCCTTCCTTCCTTCCTTCCTTCCTTCCTTCCTTCCTTCCTTCCTTCCTTCCTTCCTTCCTTCCTTCCTTCCTTCCTTCCTTCCTTCCTTCCTTCCTTCCTTCCTTCCTTCCTTCCTTCCTTCCTTCCTTCCTTCCTTCCTTCCTTCCTTCCTTCCTTCCTTCCTTCCTTCCTTCCTTCCTTCCTTCCTTCCTTCCTTCCTTCCTTCCTTCCTTCCTTCCTTCCTTCCTTCCTTCCTTCCTTCCTTCCTTCCTTCCTTCCTTCCTTCCTTCCTTCCTTCCTTCCTTCCTTCCTTCCTTCCTTCCTTCCTTCCTTCCTTCCTTCCTTCCTTCCTTCCTTCCTTCCTTCCTTCCTTCCTTCCTTCCTTCCTTCCTTCCTTCCTTCCTTCCTTCCTTCCTTCCTTCCTTCCTTCCTTCCTTCCTTCCTTCCTTCCTTCCTTCCTTCCTTCCTTCCTTCCTTCCTTCCTTCCTTCCTTCCTTCCTTCCTTCCTTCCTTCCTTCCTTCCTTCCTTCCTTCCTTCCTTCCTTCCTTCCTTCCTTCCTTCCTTCCTTCCTTCCTTCCTTCCTTCCTTCCTTCCTTCCTTCCTTCCTTCCTTCCTTCCTTCCTTCCTTCCTTCCTTCCTTCCTTCCTTCCTTCCTTCCTTCCTTCCTTCCTTCCTTCCTTCCTTCCTTCCTTCCTTCCTTCCTTCCTTCCTTCCTTCCTTCCTTCCTTCCTTCCTTCCTTCCTTCCTTCCTTCCTTCCTTCCTTATAATGATGATATTTTGTATGATATGATGATATTTTGTATATAATATATTATAATAACATTTTTTATTGTAATGTGGCTGAAGACCGAACTTTGTTATTGAATAAATCAAATATATTTAACTAAAAACATATAGTAAAACATGTCCTTACACCTATATCGCTGATAATCTTAACGAATTGAACAGTAATCGTAACACTTTTTACTCTGATCCTAAACAAGCGCGTCTATCGAGATTAATCCTAATACGATATTAATCACTCGTAATATAATGTTATTTAATCGTGCACATTTGTATGAAAATCGGAAGTGATTGGTGAGTGATCGTGTCCATTACCAGAACCATTGTAAATTATCGTAACAGGTCTCAGCATATCGTAGGCGATCGTCGAAATTCTTGATATTTTTCCTCAAATTAGACGGGCGGGGGCCCTAGGGTAGTGGTTAGCACCGCTGCCTTTCACGCTCGAGTTCTAAGTTCGGTTCCCGGTCTCGGCGGTTTGAAAGAAACAAAAATGTTTCTTCCCCATCCACGTGTGAAACTCAGTATTGTGGGGAGCCTCCGTGACCGAGAGGTAGCGTTCTCGGCCTCAGACCACCAGGTCTCGAATTTCGAATCCTGTGTCTTGAGGACAGTGTTATCTCATTCATCTCACCATCCTCAGGAGGTTCTCCTGGCCCAGTTTAGCCTATATGTGCACAAAGGTGGCCTAAAGCCCGATTCATTTCATTTCTCAAATTAGACCTGAAATTGTGCGATCATCGCTAGAAGAATCGCAGCCATCATTTGGTAGCAAATTTTACACGATCATTTTACAACCAAATCGGTATATTAATCGCTAGATATTGTAACTTGATTTTAGTCTGGTGGGACCTAGGCTTTAGCTGACAAAACTCAGAGACTGAAGCAGGGAGTAGAATGCAGTTTCTATAATGCAGATTGGTGTGTCATCATAGCAAACACTCATCATTTACAGATTTACATATATATTCCAGCCCAGCATATCCGGTGTGTGTGTTGTGTGCGTGTTTGTGTGTGCGTGGACCTATGTGTGTGTGTTTATGGGAGGGGGGGGGGGGGGGTGTTCATCACACATCTACATGTCTCAGTCTGTATGTTTCATTTTCTTTCAAACTGTCGAGTTTTTTCCAGAATTCGGTAGGGTTGTATTCTGCCATGTGGACTAAATGTCTATTATTTCTTCTTTATATTTTCGTCTTTTTTGTTTAATAAACCTCTCATACGTCCTACACTTTTGTATGCAACTACTTTGTAGCTGTGAATTGTATGGGTCTTTAACCCTTGTCCTGCTATGCCCGGATATATACGGGGTTAAGGATGTTCTAGATCAATACAAATATCACTTAATTTTGATAAAATAGTTTTTAGTAGATGCTTAGTTTATCCAATAATTTAATTTTAGACATTTCTTTTTTTCACAAATAGTAATACAATTGAAGCAATTCAGCAGGACAAGGGGTAATCACTGTTCGTAATTCCTTTTTCATGGGCGAGTGGTTGTGTTGGCTTATTTTTCTTAATGTATGTGAGGCATGGCGGACGGAGGCTCTTTCGTTGTAAATACTTTTTGTACCGCAACCACTAGAAATGAGTTAGTTCTGTTATGGCGCATCCTTTTCCTCGTGTATCTGTTTATCGTGCTTATAATCTTGAGTGCGACAATTGACAATAGTATATAGTGACTCACAATCAAGTAGGGCTTACTTGTAACTTTCAGATAGTGAACTATCTGCAACTAATTTGTCATAGAGAAATGATTCGGGCTTTAGGCCACCTTTGTGCACATATAGGCTAAACTGGGCCAGGAGAACCTCCTGAGGATGGTGAGATGATTGAGATGACACTGTCCTCCAGACACAGGATCCGAAATTCGAGCCCTGGCGGTCTGAGGTCGAGCACGCTACCTCTCGGTCACGGAGGCTCCCCACATTGTCATAGAGTGCGTGCAAGGTAGTGGGCTGACAGGTTGTTAGAACATAATTATTAAAACACATAAATGCCTCTACAAGGCGATGATCTGACAGGTGTTACCGAGGATTCGACATAATTGCACAGATTAATATTAGTTGTAATATAGTCAATAAGATTGTTTCCGTGCTCAGATATGTATGTAGAATAGCCCATGGAATCCACTATAGGTCATACGCCCAATATCGCGAACCACGTTTTTTGACATTTAAAAAATATTTGGTGACTAAATATTATTTTTTTCAATTTTATTCTACTTGCCAAGTTATCCGGCGCTGATTTCTGCCGTTTTTTCGGCAAAAAAAACTTTACATCGTCTGATCCTTTCTTTGTCATGTATAATGACAGGTGCAAGTCATTCATCATTAGAGCGCTGGGCGATATTAAGTGAAATTCGCGAAAAACGTTATACATAACAAAGAAAGGATATCCCAAGTTAAAATATTTTTCAAACAAAAATTATACCTGGAGATCGCCGGACATTTTAGTGAGTTGAATAGAAGTAAAAAATAATAATTTCAGCTGGTAAATATTTTGTAAATGGCGAAAAACGTGGTTCGCGATATTGGGCGTACGACCTATAGGAAGCGACTATTCAGGATTATGTGGCCAGTTGACCTACACAAATCAATCACATCTTTATCATAGTCGTTTATAATTTTGTCACAGCTTTGGCGTGTTGCTATGATTGTGTTCTAAGTGATCCGTATCGATGAAGGGAACATTTTTGATTATTGATATTGATATGTTCTAAATAATCAAGCAGAGTATGACTGCTACTTGGCACTCCATATTAACGTATGTAGACTACATGAGTAGAGTTCGACAAACAGTTGACCAAGTGACAGCGAGTGGTACACATCTCTACACAAGCTGCACTACGGAACGGTATACATGACCAGGATGGGGGTTTGTTCATAAGCCCTCAGACTTCGGAGATTCCCACATTATTTTTTTTGATTAATTGTACAACCAGGATGGTGATTCTCCCCAGGATTTACACTGCCCACCCTAGACACTGCTATTTCGCATGTCAAAATGTGCAGATGGTTGACGTCATATGTCCCCCGCTCTCAATTTTAAGTATTGTAGTAAGCTTGTGATTGGCCGGCTGTCTTGCTAAAAGTACCCTGATCGGCTGGCGAGAATATTATGGTGGGGGAGGGGTGGGTGTAGACAGACACCTGTGTGGAGCCCAGCAAACGCGAGGATTTGACCCAATGCCGTTTCACTATTGGCCCACCGCCAACGGCGCTGGACCAACATTGAAACAACATTGGGTCAAGTCTTCGTGTTAGCTGGGAAAGCTGTCCCCATTTTGATACACGCGTACCGTCTGTGTCTGGTTGGAACAGGCTGCACAGTGCTCTGTGTACCCAGGATTTAGAGCTGTTACGCTTTTAGGACACAGGCCTATCACCGCCTAGGATCGGGGCGAGGTAAAATCGATTCATGTTTTTTTTTCAGGCCTATTACTGCCAGGACGGAAATGGTTTTCTCACGCCAGGACAAAGATGGTTTACCACGTACTAGGACAGTGATGGTCTTTACATACTAGAGTGTTGTCGCAGGTCAGTCTGAACTGTCATCTTCGCCAGCATTGGGCCAATGCCGGTCTAATGCTGTATTGAATTTCTTCACTATTTTGGACTTGTTATAAAATTTATACTGTTGTTGTTGTTATCCGCTGGAAATATCCAATATATTTTGATGTTCCGACCTTCGCTCGGCTAACTTCCCCTAGACAGTCGGTCGCTGAGATTGAGTCGTAACAATACAATACAAATCAAAACATTTGATTTCAGAAATTATTTCGCAATTACAATGAAAACATTATATATCATCATCCAGAGAAGTCAAATCATCACTTATCTTAAACATTTTTTATTGATAATATATAAAGCAACACTAACACCCTGTTTTGATAATCTGTGATTATGAACACCAGCGTAGTTTCCTATATTATATAAATCAACATCATAATCATAGAACCACTGAATCCAATTATGTCAAATTTGTGATTAATATTTGGTAAAAATCTGTAAATTTACTTTAATTTTTACATAACGTGTATAAATCACATTTAGTATTAATTGTCCAGTTGTATAATATTATGTATGGAATAATATGTATTAAAACTACACAAGAACAGATCTGTGTCCATATGATCAATATGTATATGTAATTTTATATACATATAATTATTTCAAATAGTTTATTGTAATTGACTTCTGACCTTGTCCGTGAAATATTGGAAGATGTGTTAGGGCAGATAAATTTTTTTGGATAGTGTCACTGTGTTGATGGAAGTTGGGATTAGGAGTGCTGGTGTCTGTCTGTCCCTCGTGACGTGACAAGAATTCTGGTCTGAAACTATTATCTATTAGTCTTTGTGGCTGTATCACATGTGGCTGTGTAGGCCTGTTCCATTTTCCACTGTTCACATAATAGTACCACTGAGTGAAGTACCACGTGTTCACGGTCAGTTGGAATCCTTTCACATCGTGGTTGTGGCTGATGGGATTTGGGGCACCCGGTGTGATTGTTGAGGGGGCATGGGCATGTAGTGTCGTTGTGTCGGTTCAGTATAAGGCAACAACACTCTACGAGGATCAGCTGGTCTTGCGTTGCCATACTGATGTCTAGTCGGTAGAGCAGGTCTATTTATCTCATGCTGGCGAGACTCTCAGGCTTTGTAACCTCAGTCTGGTGTAATCCTTATATGGGGCCAGTCCAAGCACCGGGTTCAACACTACTTTCATGTTACGTACTAGCTGTTTAACTGTCTTTTTCATCTTACTTGGACTCTGCTCCGTCTAATCCATTTTGTGGCATGGAATGTAAGTTTTTTTTTACACATATGTTTCAGTTGTCTGTTGTAGTCAGTGGCCTTCATCTTTCCCAGCCAGCAAAATGCACTACCAATTGTTGAATGGATACTGGTCAGCGCTGGTGACGTTGGCCCAACATATACCCAGCATTGGGTTAGTGTCGTGCAGACTTGTAGTGAACAAAAACATCAAATGAAAATTGTGACAAACATTGAATAAAAGGCACAAAAACATTTCCTAAGAGTATTTTATATACTCTACCACTATATCTGGATGCCAAAGATTTTCGTGAGGTATATAGTGGGTGGAGGTAAGTAGTCATAATTCTTCAATTTTATTTCTCATTATTCTGATTAATTCTCCTACGATGGGAGTGAAGAATACTCAGAGTATGAAGTATTGTTCCAAGAAACTGAACGCAACATGCGAGAATGAGGACATCATGGAAACAATGTGCTCCCAGGCATTCCTCATTTTGGGTTTGTCTGTCAAAAAGGTACCCTGCCAGGGGCTGGACCATAAGGTTCATCACATCAGGCACCAAACAAGACACAGAAAATATGTAACCGAATAGGGAATGGTCAAACTTTTCCGTTAATGCAGTAGGTAATAAGCAGTTAGAAGCAGCCACGGATGCTTGTGATAAAAAATATGCGATGCTGAAAATAGATAAATATTCACCGTAGCTCACAAATAGTAAGAAGGCCAGAGTAGATACTGCAGAAAAGATCATGCTAATGGTCACTCTGGATATATTATCGATGTATTTGTCTGAAATAAAACTGACCAAAAAGACGACACAAAAAGTCCAGCAGGGGCCAGCAGTGGTGTAAGCAAAACTCAAGTTGATATAGCCCATTGACAGTAATATGGCAGTTACATTAGTCATCACAGTTAGGCCAGCGACAGGAGTTATGGCTTGAGACAAGAATATAAGCTGTACATCCAAGTGCATTAAACAAGATAATAAACTGTTGTATTTATGATTTTCTGGATTTATTTCCTGTTTAGCACAAAGCTGTACTAGAGTCAAACGTTCTTTGTCTTGTTCGCTCTCCACGTATGGATATTCTCTTGTGAATAGCATTGCACACAAAGATAAACTCCCCATTAAAACAGACATGGTGAGAAAAAACCCATGTAGATCTTGCAGCATGACTTGTTCATCGTGTCCCTTGACGAAGAAGCTGTTGTAAATGACAGAGATGAGTATTGGACCATAAGGAATTTGAGAAAGGCCAATAATCTTTCCCCTGTGTCTCGGAGACCAGTTCTGGACATTTATTGTGCTGGTTGGTAAAGATGACATCACTGTGCCTTGACCTTCATAAAATAAATACAACGTTATTATTAAAACTGCAACGAATACATGTTTTGCAATCTATAATTATAATATATATAGGCATATCACTTGAAATGCTAATTATTGATATGACATTTTATTATTTCCCTGTTTCATTCAAATATGTAACCTGATGATTTAAAACGGGATATCGTATTATTACTTTGTCAGAAACACTTTACAGGATAAATGACACTACTTTCTTGGTCTTAGGAATTACTATGTTGCCTAATTACTTATCATTCATTGTCTAATGCACAATGCTGCATATACATGCTCTAGATAATCAAGTAACACACTGATTTAATAATAGAGGCACACTTTATTAGCGTACAATGATATTATCTCACCTATCAAAATAAAGTAGATAAATAACAGCCATGCGTTTTCCTCATACACTTGTTGGTTAAACGCTGTGCTCCAGAGCAGTAAGTAAGATAATGTAGTTAGTATAATACCAAGAGTCTGGGACCAGCGATGTCCGAAACGTGACGAAATAAAAGCTGATGGAAACCCAACGTTAATAGTCACCAGCGCCACAGATGATATGGCGGTCACTTCAAAACAAATAACAATCAATTATGATAATAATCCTACCAGGTTGTATTAAAGTAATTGGGGCAGTGGAATGGCTGTTAGTAGTAGTACTTTCAGTCCCAATTTGGCAGCTTATTGGGTAGTTGCTTCATCTGTTGCACGCTGAATAGCGTGGTACAGAATCTACAGCAACCATCCAAGAAAAGCTGACGTATCGAGTCTGGCCATAATATTGTTGCCAACAGTGTACCTCGGTTCAGCCATTCAACAGTGAAGCTAATGCAGCTTTTGTATCAGCGATATCGCCACATTAAGGCACTAAACTAGTCTGGTGAGTTTGGTAACAATCAGAACCGACTTTTTATAATTAGATCAAAACTTCATTGGACAACATGGACTACAAAACCAACCTTCAACAGCATTGAGATGATATTGAGTTTTGAAAGCATTGAAATACACGTTGAATCCCAAAACTGGTCCCTCTGTACATGTGGCCAGGACGACAGCCATGAGTGACACGACACGACCCAGAAACATGACCTTTGACATTATTGCTTGTCAACAACGTACCTGTAAGATAAATAACACAGCAAATAGGACGTCATCAGATGTGTTTTGCAGGGCATTCTATACACTCTTAGAACAAATGTATTGTGAATACGATATTAGTCTAGTATTTATCTATATTCCTGTGCGCCAAACAGTCAAAATAAATACGGCTGATAGTATAATATATATTCTTTTTTTCATTTCAGTAGTCCTATATTTTAGAGACTGTTAGTCCTTACATGTCAAAAAATAAAGTGCATAATATATTGTCTAAAACCGCTAAATTAGGCAATAAGATACTTTAGCTATTTATATGGGATCACCCCTAGTAGTAACCATTTAAAAGTAATTTCACTATGAAATTCACCTTACGAAATTGTTCTGTACTTCATCAGTACAGCTGTATAAATAGACAAAGCAGTAAGTATGATACTGTAGTTAGTATAATAAACCAAAAAAGATAAATTAATACCAAATAATTATTCTTTGAAACGCTGTCTGAATGTCTTCTGTTTGAAATGTCAGATCAAAACATTCACACTTTCTAAATATCTTCTCACTATATGGTTTACAATTGAGGTGTAATTCTACCGATTTGCAAATAAAGGCTCAACTCGGCCAGGGGAACCCCCTTAGGATGAATGGTCATGTGAATTAGATGACACAGTCAAAATTTGATAATTAAATCCTGGCGGTCGGATGTTAAGCATTCTACGCCTACCTTTCGATCTGTAAGGCTCCACACTATGTTGAATATGTGACTGAGTAATCGGCTTTACTAGTCCAAAATTTAAAAACAAATAGATCTAAACTCTCCCGTGTAAAGTGGTTTGGTTGTATCTAAATATTTTGTGTAGCAAGCTTAACAGTGAGTTTTTGATAGCATGGCCACTGAATTTGATATGTATTAACGAAGCCCTATTTCCGGTAATTAAAGAAAACAACACCCATATCCCTAATATATACCCAATTATGTGCCTAATGAAGGTTGTTCTAAATAAATTGCTTGTAAATTTCCATTATATTTCTAAATATTTTAAATATGTGACTGAGTAATCTGCTTTACTAATCCGAAATTTAAAAACAAATGGATCTGAACTCTCTCATGTAACGTGGTATAGTTGTATCTGAATATTTAGTGGAGCAAGCTTGACACTGAGTTTTTCGATAGCATGGATGCTATCACTCTAGCCACTGAATTTGATATTTATTTACGAATCCCTATTTCCGGTAATTAAAGAAAACATTAACCATATCCCTAATATATACCCAATTATGTGCCTAATCAAGGTTGCTGACAATAAACTGCTTATCAATTTCCTTTATATTTCAAAACACAATACATTACATGGGGCTAATCAGTATAGATGTTAAGCCTTCAATAATGACCTATATAGACTAGACAGATATACACAAAAAGGTCTGGGTGCATTTTTGATTAAAAGTTGATAACCACGTTTTCCAACATAACTTGTGTGTGCTGAATATGTGAATGCCTGTTACCAAGCTGAAATATACGTCAGGCGTTTGTGGAATCTAATATTCAAAATGGCTGCTAGAATATATTAAAATAAGCTAAGTTCTAATTGTTTACAATATACGTCAGGCGTTTGTAGAATCTAATATACAAAATGGCTGCTAGAATATAATAAAGAAAGTAAAGCTCCATTTGTCTACAAAATAGCGTAATTTATCTAGGTAATTTCGGAATTTCGGGTGATAAATTCATTTACTGTATTTATTAGATAATTGCACTTATATATCACCTACAAATCCAAGATCGCTTACGTTTTTTAAAAAAGATGTACAATCTATAGTGTCTAGGTGGTTTAATGCAAATTCTGACTATTGTGTTTTCCATATAATCGATCTATGTTTAATTCACAAATCCAAGACGGCTGCCCTTTTTTCAATTATGCGGAGCTATCTTGCCAGTTGTTTAAATCGATGTATAATCCTAATTATTTGAGAAAAACTATTCTGTTGATATTGTAATTAAAATTTAAAATTACCATAACTTTTCGAAGTAATAATTTCATATGGCTGTCCACGTGGTATTTAAAGTTTGTTTAGTTTCAATGTCAGTTGGGCACACAGGGTAACATTTGTTTTTGTTTTAAAAAAAAATCCAGTTTAAAAGTTTAGGAAAGTTTAGGAATTAAACTTACGTTTAATTTAAAGCTGCATGACTGTTTTGCCTGATTAATAGAGAATAGTGTTTTTTTCTACTATACTCATCCGGTTGCTGAATTATTAAGCATTTAAGTTTGATAATTTGTAAACAATGCTGCCCCACCAAAACAAGCCTGATCACAGCGTAAAGCACACTGTCTGTATAATGAGGTCATTAAAATAACTAAGTGGCGGATAACGTGCATCTTTAAAAATAATGGAACACTTCAAACTTCTTCATATTTACGAATGCATTTTTGTCATGTCATTTTAGGCATATTTATGAGTTATTACTTTATGTGATATGGGTTCGACAAGCATATAATGTCATGTTTATTTTAAATCCGGTGCGGAGAATGTCACTCACTTAAACAATAGTACTCTACTCTTTGTGTGGTGCTTTTAAGTTTGGGCCAGCATCTGAGCCTTTGGCCCTGCACTAAGACGCTCTCCTCTGACAGTATAACTGCAATCACTAATTAGCGCCAAATTCAGTGACGTAAATCATATTGATTTTCTTGAAAAACATTAGCATTTTTACATGTGGTATCTCATGGGCATTTCAAAATATAATCAAAATGCTACTAGATAATATCAGACTTTATTTTATTTTATTTCAAGTTTTATCCAATTTTATCGTTATTTACATCGTAAGTTTTATCCAGTTAAGTTGTATCCAGTGATATTTTATCCAGTGATATAAATCACGAAATGCTTTACAATCTAGTAATATTTAAAAAAAATTAGTCTTTACTGTATCCAACTGGTAACCGCTTTACAGGAAATCTCAGGACATCAACAGCTGGCTATGTGGAAGTTGTATCTCAGCTAGACGAAACATTGATCCAATGGCAGTCTAATGTTCTCACATCGTATGCGGTACTGGCCCAACATTAGGCCAATTCAGTTCAACGTCTCGTGTGTTGTTGAGGCGGTTTGATGTTGGCCAATGTAATATTATATTGTCCAATGAAATAACCACTATTATATTTAAATTGTACACACACCAATTCATAATTTCATGGTCAACTAATTCCGCTACATTTACCAAGTTTTCGTGCATTTATAAGGCCTTTAGGAAAATAACAGTATTTTTTAAAACAGTATTTTCGTAGCTAACTTTGACTACAAGAAAGGTAAGGTGAGTAGACTTTTAGCATCTTTCACAACAAGTTATCTTACCCACGAGCACGCAGTGTGATACCTTGCTTTATCGAGCATAGCGTCTAACTATTTTAAATAGCGAGATACCTTTAATGTCACTTGTCTGAAGACCCGCCAATCAGACAGCGTTTGACAGCTGGTTGACAGCACAGCTTGCTTGTTTCCGTGGTATGACAGATCAGATAGATATATAAGCTCCGAATCTCACGCTGATGTCATTTTATTCCCAGCTCCCCGAATGGCGGCCACTATATGATTACTGGCTGCATGACGAAATTCGATACAATTCACAAAATGAGAGATGAGAGATTCCCAACTTGTATATATAATACATCTAGCAGTGGGAACAGGTAACTGTGCATGACAGATGAACAGGAGGTCAATTCTTCGTGAACTTTGTTGACATATTTATAAATCTGAAACTTCCAATGAGGTTTGAATCTCAGACACAGACCCCCCCCCCCCCCCAAGATGACCACATAGACAGAATAACTGATTGTAGTACTCGATACGGTCAGGCTCCTGCAGTGGCACTCGCGTGAGACTGGCCAAGGGAAGATGATTTTTAGCTAAAAACGTGTCATTATCCAACCTAATTTCACCGACACATAGCATATACTTTTACCACGTTAAGAGCAATGCATATAATCAGGATATATTAGCCAGTAAAAAACGGCTCTTGGCGAGCGCAGCAAGTAACAGAGCCGTGAATTGCAACTCTGATGAGCTATGGCCAATCTAATTAGTAATATCATCTTGCTTATGATAAATATATTTAGTTAAATCTCTGTGATTCTTGAATTGATATGTGACATATTGGAATTTAATTTAGGTAAACACAGCTACAATTCACGGCGATATAGTTTGCATCAATCTTTTTAGGTGCGACATGAGCGACATATATTTTAGGAAAATTTGTCCGTTAAAGACGTCATCGTCCGACCAAATAACCTGATATGGTACCTATCTCACTTCAAACTTCTTCATATTTACGAATGCATTTTTGTCATGTCATTTTAGGCATATTTATGAGTTATTACTTTATGTGATATGGGTTCGACAAGCATATAATGTCATGTTTATTTTAAATCCGGTGCGGAGAATGTCACTCACTTAAACAATAGTACTCTACTCTTTGTGTGGTGCTTTTAAGTTTGGGCCAGCATCTGAGCCTTTGGCCCTGCACTAAGACGCTCTCCTCTGACAGTATAACTGCAATCACTAATTAGCGCCAAATTCAGTGACGTAAATCATATTGATTTTCTTGAAAAACATTAGCATTTTTACATATGGTATCTCATGGGCATTTCAAAATATAATCAAAATGCTACTAGATAATATCAGACTTTATTTTATTTTATTTCAAGTTTTATCCAATTTTATCGTTATTTACATCGTAAGTTTTATCCAGTTAAGTTGTATCCAGTGATATTTTATCCAGTGATATAAATCACGAAATGCTTTACAATCTAGTAATATTTAAAAAAAATTAGTCTTTACTGTATCCAACTGGTAACCGCTTTACAGGAAATCTCAGGACATCAACAGCTGGCTATGTGGAAGTTGTATCTCAGCTAGACGAAACATTGATCCAATGGCAGTCTAATGTTCTCACATCGTATGCGGTACTGGCCCAACATTAGGCCAATTCAGTTCAACGTCTCGTGTGTTGTTGAGGCGGTTTGATGTTGGCCAATGTAATATTATATTGTCCAATGAAATAACCACTATTATATTTAAATTGTACACACACCAATTCATAATTTCATGGTCAACTAATTCCGCTACATTTACCAAGTTTTCGTGCATTTATAAGGCCTTTAGGAAAATAACAGTATTTTTTAAAACAGTATTTTCGTAGCTAACTTTGACTACAAGAAAGGTAAGGTGAGTAGACTTTTAGCATCTTTCACAACAAGTTATCTTACCCACGAGCACGCAGTGTGATACCTTGCTTTATCGAGCATAGCGTCTAACTATTTTAAATAGCGAGATACCTTTAATGTCACTTGTCTGAAGACCCGCCAATCAGACAGCGTTTGACAGCTGGTTGACAGCACAGCTTGCTTGTTTCCGTGGTATGACAGATCAGATAGATATATAAGCTCCGAATCTCACGCTGATGTCATTTTATTCCCAGCTCCCCGAATGGCGGCCACTATATGATTACTGGCTGCATGACGAAATTCGATACAATTCACAAAATGAGAGATGAGAGATTCCCAACTTGTATATATAATACATCTAGCAGTGGGAACAGGTAACTGTGCATGACAGATGAACAGGAGGTCAATTCTTCGTGAACTTTGTTGACATATTTATAAATCTGAAACTTCCAATGAGGTTTGAATCTCAGACACAGACCCCCCCCCCCCCAAGATGACCACATAGACAGAATAACTGATTGTAGTACTCGATACGGTCAGGCTCCTGCAGTGGCACTCGCGTGAGACTGGCCAAGGGAAGATGATTTTTAGCTAAAAACGTGTCATTATCCAACCTAATTTCACCGACACATAGCATATACTTTTACCACGTTAAGAGCAATGCATATAATCAGGATATATTAGCCAGTAAAAAACGGCTCTTGGCGAGCGCAGCAAGTAACAGAGCCGTGAATTGCAACTCTGATGAGCTATGGCCAATCTAATTAGTAATATCATCTTGCTTATGATAAATATATTTAGTTAAATCTCTGTGATTCTTGAATTGATATGTGACATATTGGAATTTAATTTAGGTAAACACAGCTACAATTCACGGCGATATAGTTTGCATCAATCTTTTTAGGTGCGACATGAGCGACATATATTTTAGGAAAATTTGTCCGTTAAAGACGTCATCGTCCGACCAAATAACCTGATATGGTACCTATCTCACAAAGTTTCACGTTTCCACCCCACTCCAACCGAGATCACTTGGTAGCCTCAAGTGCAGTTTAGGATAAATAATTTGAATATAAACATATTTTTCCTTTCTAACAATCAAAAATCTTCTCAAATATGAGGCAAATATGGTAGTGAAGACGTCTAAATTGTAAGTACGTCGGTCAAGTGCGATTTAACATTGAACTGGGCATTGTTAATGTTAAGGACAGCTGCTGTATTCAATTCAGCTCCGTAGGCCGGTCTGAGCGCTAGATAAATATATATCCATATAATGTGGCAACTATACAGCTGTGAAATAATTATTGCGATTTCCTTTGATCTCACATAGTTATGAATGGTCAGTCAGAATTATGACCAGGCTATCAATACAGTTGTTTTATAACATAGCACATCGACATGATCAGCGTCAAACGTTACAGTTTGGTGTTATATCGGTTTGTATATGACGTTCTTCAGAGCTCGGTCATCCAGATATTTACACAAGGATTACACAAAGACGTCAAAGTAAGAAAACTTTAGCGTCCAATGTTGCAACTATTTGATCGCAGACTTATAACAATAACTATATTCAGCCCTTTGACTATTTGCCGCGCCACCGCAATTCACAGCTTCTCCAGTTTTTTTTTTGTTTTGATTTTTCATCTCTATATCTAGTCAAACTGGTGAATGCGCAGCAAAAAAATTGATTTTTTTGCAGTTCTAGTCTATGGACATGTTTACATCATATGGTCATATTAAGAAGCCAAAATAAAATCACCAATTTTTTTATGATTTTAGCCTGGGCCAGTCCCTTTAAGACACATTGTTCCAATGGTGTTTTAATGTTGGCAAACCATTGTAGACAGTAAACTAGCATTATGACACATTACGTCTTAGCAGCGAAAGTGTCATGGAATGCGTTTCTCATCTGAATAATTACACCGGAAGCATATGTATCATCAGGTGACAGAGCTAATGGTGCTTAGCGTTTCCGGTAACCGCTAACCCTTTAAGAGCTGAGATATTCTTGTATAAACAATGGACAATAAATGTTTTTTTTCAATTTGAAATCACCCTAAATGATCTTTCCGATTCATTTGAATACCTATGTTATGGGTGTACGCCCACGAGAAATATTTTTACTTTTACAGCGGAGATCGACTTTAGACGTCAGAATTTGACGTCTACAGACGTCAGATTCTGACGACTAAAGTCGATCCCCGTACTTTAAGGGTTACTCACGACTATGGACGATTTTAATCCGCTTTATTAGTTAAAGGGTTATACCCAGGTCTAAAATCATCAAAAAATCGGTGATTTTATTTCAGCTTAATAATATGACCATATGATGTAAAATGTCCATAGACTAGAACTGCAATTTTTATTTTTATTTTTTTATTTTTTGTGCTGCGCATTGACCAGTTAGGCTAGATATAGAGACGAAATTCCTGATTTCTAATTATTAAACACCATGTCAAAAATAAGAAGTACGGGAATTTCGTCCCTATATCTAGCCTAACTGGTAAGTGCGCAGCACAAAAATTAAAAAAACTTTTGCATTTCTAGTCTATGGACATACTTACATCATATGGTCATATTATTAAGCTGAAATAAAATCACTGATTTTTTTATGATTTTAGACCTGGGCATGTCCCTTTAATCACATTAGCGTGTCTGGTCAGCGCTGAACAAGACTGGTCATTATTGATTCGTTTTATTTGTTAATAACATTTATTTATTTAATAAAATAATTAATTGCATGTCCAAAATAAGAAATACGGGAATTTTGTCTCTCTATTTCTCACTTAACTGGTAAATGTGCAGCACAACAAAATAAATTAAAATTGTACTTCTAGTCTATGGACATGTTTACATCATATGGTTATATTGAGAAGCCAAAATAAAATTACCGATTTTTCTATGATCTTAGCCTGATCGTGTCGCTTTAATCACATTACTATAAATTTACTGATTTTTCTATGATTTTAGCCTGATTGTGTCGCTTTAATGACATTACTATAACATTACCGATTTTTCTATGGTTTTGCCTAATTATGTCGCTTTAATCACATTACTATAAAATTACAGATTTTTCTATGATTTTAGCCTGATTTTGTCGCTTTAATCACATTACTTTAAAATTACCGATTTTTCTATGATTTTAGCCTGATTTTGTCGCTTTAATCACATTACTATAAAGTTACCGATGTGTCTATGATTTTAGCCTGATTGTGTCGCTTTAATCACATTACTATAAAATTAACGCTTTCTCTATGATTTTAGCCTGATTGTGTCACTTTAATCACATTACTATAAATTTTCGAATTTTCTATGATTTCAGCCTGATTGTGTCGCTTTAATCACATTACTATAAAATTACTGATTTTTCTATGATTTTAGCCTGATTGTGTCGCTTTAGTCACATTACTATAAAATTACCGAATTTTCTATGATTTTAGCCTGATTGTGTCACTTTAATCACACTACTTTAAAATTACCGATTTTTCTATGATTTTAGCCTGATTGTGTCGCTTTAATCACATTACTATAAAATTACAGATTTTTGTAGGATTTTAGCCTGATTGTGTTGCTTTAATCACATTACTATAAAATTACAGATTTTACTAAGATTTTAGCCTGATTGTGTCGCTTAAATCACAATTTATAAAATTACAGATTTTTCTATGATTTTAGCCTGATTGTGTCGCTTTAATCACATTACTATAAAATTACAGATTTTTCTATGATTTTAGCCTGATTGTGTCGCTTTAATGACATTACTATAGAATTACCTATTTTTCTATGATTTTAGCCTTATTGTGTCGCTTTAATCACATTACTATAAAATTACTAATTTTCCTATGATTTTAGCCTGATTGTGTCGCTTTAATCACATTACTATAAAATTACTAATTTTCCTATGATTTTAGCCTGATTGTGTCGCTTTAATCACATTACTATAAAATTAACGCTTTCTCTATGATTTTAGCCTGATTGTGTGGCTTTAATCACATTACTAAAAAATCACCGACTTTTCTATGATTTTAGCCTTATTGTGTCGCTTTAATCACATTACTATAAAATTACTGATTTTTCTATGATTTTAGCCTGATTGTGTCGCTTTAGTCACATTACTATAAAATTACCGAATTTTCTATGATTTTAGCCTGATTGTGTCACTTTAATCACATTACTATAAAATTACCGATTTTTCTATGATCTTAGCCTGATTGTGTCGCTTTAATCACACTACTTTAAAATTACTGATTTTTCTATGATTTTAGCCTTATTGTGTCGCTTTAATCACATTACTATAAAATTACTGATTTTTCTATGATTTTAGCCTGATTGTGTCGCTTTAGTCACATTACTATAAAATTACCGAATTTTCTATGATTTTAGCCTGATTGTGTCACTTTAATCACATTACTATAAAATTACCGATTTTTCTATGATTTTAGCCTGATTGTGTCGCTTTAATCACATTACTATAAAATTACTAATTTTCCTATGATTTTAGCCTGATTGTGTCGCTTTAATCACATTACTATAAAATTAACGCTTTCTCTATGATTTTAGCCTGATTGTGTCGCTTTAATCGCATTACTATAAAATTTTCGAATTTTCTATGATTTCAGCCTGATTGTGTCGCTTTAATCACATTACTATAAAATTACTGATTTTTCTATGATTTTAGCCTGATTGTGTCGCTTTAGTCACATTACTATAAAATTACCGAATTTTCTATGATTTTAGCCTGATTGTGTCACTTTAATCACACTACTTTAAAATTACCGATTTTTCTATGATCTTAGCCTGATTGTGTCGCTTTAATCACATTACTATAAAATTACCGATTTGTCTTTGATTTAGGCCTGATTGTGTCGCTTTAATCACATTACTGCTAGTATAAGTCAAATATCACCAAGAATTGCAAATGTTTGGTTACAAATTGAACAAACAAGAGTAATTTTCCACACAATTCAAGTGGTTGAAAATCAAAATTGTATAACTTAGCGGTTTAACCCTTTCAAGCCTGAATTTACCATAGTCAGCTTCATCCACTACAAGCCGCGAATTGCTGCCGCAATTCTCCACTTGTAGTGGATGAAGATGATAGATTTGTTTTAAAAATTAAAGAAAATTACCACGTATTGGTAAACCAGTTTCATGGAAATTTTCGTTCTAAAACCTTTAGTTGTAAGAAAATTAGGTCTGTTTTCAGGGATGTAAAATGATGCTTGAATGCATTGTGGGGGCTTAAAGGGTTAACTTGGCGGTTTGATGGTTAACCCTTTGCATGCTGGTGATACGTATATGTGCTCAAGACAAAGCTTCACATCAACAAATTCTTCTGATTTGACAATATGCTGATTTTCTTCTGACAATTTCGTTTTCAAATAATACAAGTTCTCAAATTATGTGCTGTCGTTTTCACTATGACGTATACCGGTATCAGGCGATATCGCACTCTACTATAGACTCAGCACAATGTATGATAGTTTAATGTCATGTGATCGTACGTGTGAGACAATATAAACGTTTTTCATTTTTTGCGCGATTTGGGAAAATACAGCACATGTTCAATGAATGAGGTGTTTTCCTAAATTAGGCTCACACCTTATTCATTCAATGAATGCTGTATTTTCCTATATCGCACTCATATGAACACCGTTTCATAGAATGTCATCAAATAATACAAATTTTCACATTATGTGCTGTGGTTTTCACTATGAGACGTATACCTCATATATTTGGTATATTTATCAATGACCTCCTAATTGACTTATCAACTAGTGACCAAATGACGAAAAATACATAGATAGGAGGGGTATTCCCCCTGTCCCGGTCAGGTGGAATACCCTTTCTATCTATGTACTTATCTTTCATTTGAAGCTGGAATTGCTAACGCAATTTCTATCTTTAAATGATGAACAAACTATGTCCACATCTGACAAATACGCATCTCCCCAAAGGGATAATTTGATTAACTAAATATCCACAACACACCTGAACCACTTAGAGTTACCGTGTTCTCAAGATGGTTGACAACAACGACACCACAAAATGTAAGTTTTTATTTGTGTTAAATTCCATTGTTTCGACTACTTCCATGAAGGATGTGTAGTGTAGGATAAACATGGTGGTTTCTGTGATCTACAGATAAAGATGGCTAATTTACATTTAAACAGTGTTTTAAGTTTTGAACCGCAAAACGGTGATTCCAAATGTCAGTGACTCGATACTGCTATGATAAATTTTTACAGTGTCTAGTCCAAAATGGCTCAGAAATATGTACAAAAAAATGGCTGTAGTATCCATTATTAGAAAGAATACTATTATGTGATGGTCAATATAGCTTGAGCTTGGTAGAGCGCTTTTGCACAGAAAGAAGTACGGTAACTCATCCTGATGACGGTAATTCCTAGTCTTGGAAGACAATAACTCCGACCTCTTGATTTGGTCATCTAAAATATCAATGCAACTATAAGGAATATTATTAAAAAAGACCTCATATTGACCTAATGGATAATTGATTAGGCCTACTACACGTTTTTATGGTTCACAGAAGAGTGCTCTTAGTTCTGGATGTATTCTTGCATGTCTGTTTCGCCCAGGCTTATAGGCCTACCCTATCCTCGCATACCAAATGCATTGACCCAAGGTTGATATAATGTTGGGCCAGCGTCGCAGCTGGTGGACCGGCATTGCCAGCATTGGTTATTATAGCTCGTGCTTGTTTGGATTGAGGTTTATGTTACCAATGCAAATTCTTGTTTTTATTCGGATTGAAACCTCATTGGTTTAGCCATAAATTAAAAAAAGATAAATGAAGATATCTTAAAATCTAAATCTTCCAGTCGATAGTGCACATTATTTTAGTGCTAGGAATACATTTCTTATGCATGAAAACTTAGGGGGTAGACACCAGTTTTGGGAAGATATTCGTCCTAGAAGTGGATTTAGGTGAAATATGTTAAATTTGGCAGCCATTTTGAAAACCAAGATGGTTTACAAAAAATATTGAAACATCCAGTTTTTAACTTAAGATAAATAAAAATGTTCAAAAAAACTAAATTAACAGCGATTCCAACGAAATTACATAGTGAACCTTACTTATACATCGCAGTCGCTAGCTTGAAACTTATTCCGTACCCTCAATATAATAGTTTTGTTAATATATATGTACTCCTTTTGAATAGCATGCATTTCCATCCTTAAGCCTTGTCGTTGTCTGACAATTTGTGAGGCAAATGTAACTAAGTTGATCAATGTAGTAGGACATTACCCTTATCATGATTATGTAGTATGCTTGTAAGACCAAGTAATTGGAATAATAACCCAGGACGCTGCTATACCTCATGCGGGGAAACCCGTGTAACCCCTTGTAAACTAGAGCATGGTAATATAAACTCAATATAAATACAGTTTTTTCTGACTTATCACTATTCACAGTATGCATAATATTATCGCCAAATGCAATACAATCGGTACATTACACGCTATGCTAAAACATATTCAATACAAATCATATGAATTACTGTATTCAATTATGTTATGGCACAAACTTAAAGGGACTGGCCCAGGCTAAAATCATCAACAAATCGGTGATTTTATTTTGGCTTCTTAATATGACCATATGATGTAAACATGTCCATAGACTAGAACTGCAAAAGTTTTCAAATTTTTGTGCTGGGCATTCATCAGTTAGGCTAGATATAAATTACTATAAAATTACAGATTTTTTCTATGATTTTAGCCTGATTGTGTCACTTCAATCACATTACTATAAAATTACCGATTTTTCTATGATTTTAGCCTGATTGTGTCGCTTTAATCAAATTACTATAAAATTACAGATTTTTTCTATGATTTTAGCCTGATTGTGTCACTTCAATCACATTACTATAAAATTACAGATTTGTCTTGGATTTAAGCCTGATTGTGTCGCTCTAATCACATTACTGCTAGTATAAGTCAAATATCACCAAGAATTGCAAATGTTTGGTTACAAATTAGGAACAAAACAAGGAAGAGTAATTTTCCACCCAATTCAAGTGGTTGAAAATTTAAATTGTATAACTTAGCGGTCTTAACCCTTTCAAGCCTGAATTTACCATAGTCAACTTCATCCACTACAAGCCGCGAATTGCTGTCGCAATTCTCGACTTGTAGTTGATGAAGATGATAGATTTGTTTTAAAAATTCAAGAAAATTACCACGTATTAATTAACCAGTTTCATGGAAATTTTCGTTCTAAAACCTTTAGTTGTAAGAAAATTAAGTCTGTTTTCAGGGTTGTAAAATGATGCTTGAATGCATTGTGGGGGCTTAAAGGGTTAAAGCAGCGGTTTGAGGGTTAACCCTTTGCCTGCTGGTGATACGTAGGCCTATATGTGCTCAAGACCAAGCTTCATGTCAACAAATTTCTCTGATTTTACAATATGCTGATTTTCTTCTGACAATTTCGTTTTCAAATAATACAAATTCTCACATTATGTGCTGTGGTTTTCACTATGACGTATACCGGTATCAGCCGATATCGCACTCTACGATAGACTCAGCACAATGTATGTTAGTTTAATTTCATGTGATCGTACGTGTGAGACAATACAAATGTTGTTTATTTTTTGTGCGATATGGGAAAATACAGCACATGTTCAATGAATGAGATGTTCTCCTAAATTAGGCTCACACCTTATTCATTGGACGAGTGCTGTATTTTCCCATATTGCACTCATATGAACACCGCTTGTATATAATGTCCTCTGTTCTACCAATACCTCTTTTAACCCTTTGAGCCTTCACGATGCACTAAAGCATCATTTTACATCCATGAAAAACATACTTAACTTTCCTAAAACAAAGGGTTTTTGAACGACAATTTTCATGAAACTGGTTTACCAATACATGGCAATTTTCTTTAATTTTCAAACCACATCAAATCATCTTCATCCACTACAAGTCGAGAATTGCGACAGCAATTCGCGGCTTGTAGTGGATGAAGATGACAATGGTAAGCCCAGGCTTGAAAGGGTTAATAAGCTCACTGCGTGGTAGCTAGAGTTCACCTGATAACAAACATATCAATTAGTAATATAAACCCTTTAACCGACAAATTATTCAATTGGAATTTTCATCCACTCGAAGTTGTGTCTCGCTGATGCGATCCACATCTTCGAGTGAGTGCAATGGATGTCAATATTTGCAAATCTTGTTGATTTATGTCAAGATGTCGGGACCACGCGCTCACTTCGAATTAAAAGGTCAGCACCCACCGCGCTGCCGCTCAGCTGAGCGCTAGCACGCACATGTGAATGTTATAATCATATTATATTTAGTCAAGTAGCTCAGCATCAAATGTTAGGATTATCGTTAAAGAGTGGATAAAAACACCACTTTTTTTGAGTGATCACATTCAGTACCCTATTCTCTCTAAGTGCATCCTAACATCCCACCATTATGTATAGGATAAAGCCCGAGGAGCACTACATTCTTAGCTGTTGAAAAAGCGCTCGGCCGACAGCTAAGAATGTAGTGCTCCGAGGGTTTTAACTGACTTAAAACACACCCGACCATAATGAGGATCCCTCATGATCAACAGCTCGGTCACACCTGACTGATTATGGCACCATAGGCCTACTGTGATAATAGGTCTGTACTTAATAAACAATAAGTCTCCATTCCTTTCTTAGAATGTAGTGGTCGGAAAAAGAAAATAATGTAATGGTGTGTGTGTTAATTCCATTTTATTGACAACAGCGACACTCTACCGCTGAGCTAAGCGTTGACTTGTGGATGCAGCTTTACACTGAGCTTTGACATTGAGCTCAGAACGGACCAGTATCCAACCTAATCTCACATTATAAACACGTTTACCATGTTATGACTAATGCATATAATGTGACTACTTATTATATATGCAAACTTTGTTCATATGAGTTCGATATGGGTAAATACAGCACATGTTTAGTGAATAAGGTCTGAGCCATCACGATTTCAAACTAATATCATTGTAGTAGCCACGCCTCCTGGGTCAGTGATTGTAACATGCCTACTGCAATCTAAGTTAGTACTGCTATCTTGGCCTTTGATCACTTCATAGCATTATGATCAGTGGTCATTAAGGGGGCAGTCAGTGACCACGGTATCACTACAGCTGTATGTATGATACAGCACATAGGCGTCAGACTTTGCAGCTTTGTGTTATATTTGTTTATCAGTGACGTTTTTCGGAGATCCGAAGATTTAGACGTAACAATCATGGATAAAGAACAAATGCTCACGAATCACACGAAGACCGCAAAATAAGAACAGTTTGTAGCAATTTAATTGTCGACTTATAACAATAACTATTATTCAGCCATTACAAGCCGTGATCAACACCTTCACCTGGATTAAATTACTCATAATAATTTTTAATCAACATTTCTATGAAACCAGAAGAAACCAAAAAAAATTATTTGTAGACCTGAAGGACGATTGAATGTTTTCACAACATTGGCCCACATGCTGGTGGCATCGGCCCAGCGTTGGGTAGACAATCAGTGCTGCAGGTGTGTCCGCCCGTGTCCTGACTATGAGACACCAATTATCCCCCAATTAGCGGCGACTGCTCTGATCTTACCGTCTGATACTTGGGAATATGTGATGGAAAGTGCTCAATATTGCTGACTTGTTTTGTTTACATGGCAATATACGACCTGGAAATACAACTATTTCGCTCTTTTTTGGTGCTTTAAAATTGTTTTTTGACTTTTTCGTATTTTTAGCTAAGATCAGTAGGCTATATAGCTTCATATAAATTAAATTTTCAAAATTGACAACATTGAAAATGTCTCATCCCAAGGGGTCCCTTTAAGAAGCCTTGAAAATGTTCCAAATGTCCTCGATCTGGAATAAAAGGAAACAAGGCTACCGAGTCTATATTCCCAATATGTCCGAGGTAGAAAGTATCTCCGCCCCGAAATCATGTGTCACCTCACTATTTCATATGTTAAAATTCTACAAAAACCATGGTTGTCAGATATTTTATTATTTTTCGCCCATTAGAACTGTTTTTTTTACATTAAGTGAGTATTATTTTCTGTTTATAATGCAGTTTATCAAGCCCAGATTACAAAACAATAGAGTGGAAACATGATGGTGCCGCTGACATTCCGTTCACCGTCTATTAATGAAATGGGAGGTTGGTAACTTTTGACAACTTTTTAGATTTACTAACCCACATGTAAATCTAACTATTCACCTGGTTTGCTGAAAATAATATCATAAGGATTAGACATTCCTTTTAATATTATTATGTTTTCGATCTGTAATCTCGAAGCGCTAGATCACTCAATCAAAATTATCATTGATGTTCGGAATATAATAAAAATAATAACGGATAGAAAGAATGCATGAATGGTCGAACAGTATAATAAACGATATAAAAACGAATGAACACGCATGCGTCCAAAGAAAACACACAGTATAACAACTGAACAAGTAGTGGAAAGAACATAACAATAAACAATGTGAACATGTTTAATTATTTGAACTGTTTATCTAATACGTTATTACAGTTTTTTAAGTTTTTCCTACGTTTCTATACGCCAGACATTTTGTCACATAATCTTCCAATTCATCAATTATGTATTATGCACTCAAAAATAATAAGTACATATATATGAATGTCCCATCCATGAATAATAACTAGACATTTAGTCATTTACTATAAACCTCTTCTATGAGCTTGTTTTTGTTGTTCTAGCATATCTGACTCTACCACTTGACACGATTGGAGTCGATGTGTCAATCATTTAACTCAACAGTTGGGAAAAATTGCCATAAAGTGTAACTATTTTTTTAAATAATATTTATCGATTTTTCACATTGTCAATGGTATGCATTTAAGTAGATGTGATTTTGTTTAATAATAATAAACATAGGTGTGACTTTTTAAAACAATCAAACCTCCATAGGATCCAAAATAATAACTACTCTAATAAACTGTATACTGATAACTGAAATGTAATTAAACTGGTAAAGCTCTCCTGTTACTGTTTCTGACACTTTATGCTTTGTGTTTCTGAGGGAGTATTTCTTGCCATATACAAATTATTGATCAGTTATACTGTCAGCACAAAAATCAATTGTGAGTCTATATCATCCAAGTTGTATCCAAATTCTGCCGGAATTCTCAAAGCAAGTATGATCAGAGTAAACCCGGATCTCTATAACTGTATTAGGAAAAGCGGTAACATGCTATGTGATCGCTTCGATCATGTAATAAGCAGTGGTTGGGGAGGACCACTTTCAGCGAAAAACCCACAGGACTTTATTTGTAAACACCCTCTGCACCGCTAACGTTAACTACAACACGTGTGGTGAGACTTGAACAAGTCATAACCATCTAGCAACTACATGGTATGTCGTCATGGCTGTAAGGGACGCACCATTTGATATCTGGGGGGGGGGGGCTAGAATAAAATTAAAAAAATAGTTTGTCACCACAAAAGTTAGAAAAAAAAGTTTGTTGAAAATGTGGGCAGAAAAAAAAAGTTTCTTGTCGAAATTGATGAAAAATATGCTGACACCAAATGGTAACGTACATAATAAGGAAAGCATGTGACGAAACATTGATCGCCAAAAAAAACCGGAGGTAAAATAAAAAGTTTGCAAGCAGCAAAAACTCTAAAAAGATATCAAATGGTGCGTCCCTAAATGCTATAAGCGAAGCTAATTCCCAGAATTTCTTCAAACAAACTGCTTATGATTTCACTTCCACTGGAAGGAAAGTTATACAGTTGGAGTTCACCAAGGAGAGGCTATGCTAGGAGATGAGCTGATGTTCTGTGTCTGGTGGGAAATATACGTTATCAAGTTTCAGGTGACAAATAATACAACAACTAACATAACCTACCTGGCTATACGCTTAAGGAAACTAAATCGTATCTATAATAACATAAACATAATAAATTGTTTAGCTTCAATTACAAAATGACATGTCACGATGATGTGATATTACAAGTCAATGTCACTTAGTATTTGGACGTATGAGCCTTTATGACAGCTGAATTGGGTTGCTGCATATTAAATATATTAAAGTTTTATAAGGTAAATTTACTAATATTTACATTATTTGTACCAAATGTACAATAACAATCTTTTGTTTTGTGTATTATACGTCTGCATTGTGAGTCCGTATTCTCTACGTACTTTTCTAATATACAGATTATTTTATGCTATGCACTATCCTGTTGCATTCCTTTTAAACACATACTTGCTCGTTGATGGTTGTTCACTAAATAGGTACATAACTAAACACGTGTGAAATATATAATTATGCCAATTACTTGTTTTTCACATCGAGCAGGAACCTTTAGGCGAGGACTTGGTGTAATAATCAGTGTGGAATCAATCATATTTCAATTATATCGTTATATTCAGCAATTTAGTATGCAATTACTCGTACAAGTGTCTATTTAAAATGCGTATTGCTCATTTATAGAAGATGAACTCTTTGAACCATAAATGAGATAACGGTAAACATCAGCAAGCAAAACATATTTTATTAAAGTAGCTACTTATGAACAACGTTTGTACTTTTCACAATTTTTATCCAGCACACAAAGAACACACTCATTGAAATCAGTAAAATATATTCAAATACTTCTTCCATGTCGGTAGTTAGGATAAAAGGACCAGAATATTTATCTGGTAAATTAAAAAAAATACCTCATTGGATCATCACCCAACATTGGATCATTGTTTCGTTTTTGCTGGGCATCGTGTGAGATTTGGCAATGTGTTGTCCCACTGTCAAAGTCATATTATGTCCGTTTTTTATGTTGCCCTGTTTTATATTCACTATGGATAATTATGTTCTCACAAGGGCTGTAGGGGGCTCTGTTTGCTCAACAATAAATTATTATTATTATTATTTTAATTAATAGCGTACTTATAAAGCGCATTATTTATACATGTCTATGCGCTGACAATTATGAAATGTATATGATATTATTGTTGGAAAAATTGCATGTTCCAAAATGAAGATTGAAAAGGTGAGTTTTGAGATTTCATTTAAAATTTGTTTGTGACTGGATTTCCCTGAGTGAAAGAGGGAGATCGTCCCACAGCTGAGGGCCACAAATGCTGAAAGCATTGTCACTAGCTGCAAGGCACCGGTGGCCAGATGGTAAAGGTAGAAGCATACCATCAGTGGCAGACCGCAGAGAGGTGCATAGCGACCGACTAGTTCCTGTTTATATGATGGGCACGCGTCACTGTGCATGGCTGAATGGACAATAGAGAGGACTTTGAAAATGATACGCGACTTGACTGGCAGCCAGTGCATGTCTTTCAGGACAGGTGTGATGTGGTCGTATTTTTCGATTTTCTTACTAGCCTGGCAGCATTGTTTAGTGCAAGCTGTAGTTTATTCAGAAGTCTGTTGGCATAGTCCAGGCGTGATATCACAAGTGCCATCCCCACCTTCACGAGTGTGGCATCATCGAGGTGATGCTTTATTCCGCTAAAAATATTATGTTCGTCGTGATAAGATCATCTTCAATCGCCACAAGATTGATGGTTTCACAATTTATCAATTGTGTATAGCCCCCCTATCATTATTCTGAATAATTCTCCTACGATGTGAGTGTAGAATACTCAGAGAATGAAGTATTGTTCCCAGAAACTGAGCGCAACAAGTGAGAATGAGGACGTCACGGAAGCAATGTGCTCCTAGGCATTCCCCATTTTGGGTTTGTCTGTCAAAAAGGTATCCTGCCAGGGGTTGGACCATCAGGTTCACCACATCAGGCACCAAACAAGACACAGAAAATATGTAACCGAATAAAGAATGGTCAAACTTTTCCGTTAATGCAGTAGGTAACAAGCAGAACGACGCAGCTAGGGATGTAATGGACGAAAAATGTGCGATGCTGAGGATGGGTAAAAAATGTCCATAGCCGATAGATAGTAAAAATGTAAGAGCCGATACAACGGCAAAGATCATGCTGATAGTTACTCTGGATATATTATGTATGTATTTGTCTGAGATGAAACTGACTAATATTATGACACAGAAGGCCCAGCAGGGACCGGCAGTAGTGTAGGCAAAACTCAATTTGATATAACCCAGTGACTGTAATATGGCAGTTATATTAGTCCTCATAATTATTCCAGCAAGAGGTGTTATGGCTTGAGACCAGAATATAAGCTGTACATCCAAGTGCAATAAACCAGACAATAAACTTTGGTATTTATGATTTTCTGTATCCTGTGTAGTGCATGGCTCAACTAGAACCAAACGTTCTTTGTCCTCTTCGCTCTCCACATATGGATATTTCCTTGTGAATAGCATTGCACACACGGAAAAACTACCCATTAAAACAGACATGCTGAGAAAAAACCCGTGTAAATCTTGCAGCATGACTTGTTCCTCGTGTCCTTTGACAAAGAAGTTATTGTATATTACAGATATTAGAATTTGGCCATAAGCCATTCGAAACAAGCCGATAACCTTACCCCTATGTCTCAGAGACCAGTTCTGGACATTTATTGTATAAGATGGTAAATATGACATCACTGCACCTTGACCTTCATGAGCAAAAAAAATCATCATTTTGTCAGTATTAAAACTTCAATGTATAAAAGCCTCGCTTCAAAAATTGTATATAGCCATATATATAACATATTCACTTGAAATGTTTCTATTCATATGACATTTTATTATTTCACTTTTTTAATTCAACATGTAATCTGATAATTCAAACTGAATTACTGACGAATATGTTATTACTTTGTCAAGAAAGTTTCCAGGATAAAACAAAATAACCATACATTTTGTTACTTTTTTGGTCTAAGAATTTACCATTACCGTATTTATCATTAACAGTAAATGCTATATATACATGATCTAGCTAATCAAGTAAAATATTGATTTATTGTCTCACCTATCAAAATGAAGTAGATAAAAAGCAGCCATATATTATCCTCATACACTTGTTGGTTAAACTTGGTGCTCCAGAGCAGTAAGTATGATACTGTAGTTAGTATAGTCCCAAGACCCTGGGACCAGCGATGTCCAAAACGAGAAGAAATAAAAGCTGATGGAACCCCAATGTTATAAGATACCAACGCCACAGACGATATAGCAGTCACTACAAAATAAATAAAAAATCAACTATGGTAATAATCCTAACAGTTATTCATTTTTTTAGTTGGCGTGTTGGGATGTTTCATAGTGATATTTCGCGCCACAGTTGGGTGGCTCAATAGGGAATTGTTCCTTCTGCTGCATGCTGAATAACATGATAAAGAATCACCAATCTACAACATCTACAAGAGGAGCTGCCTCTTCTAGTCTGGCCATACTATTACTGTTGCCAGCATCGTACCTCGGTTCAGACATTCAACAGCGAAGCTGGTGCAGATCTTGCATCAGTTGTATCTTATGCCGCCACGATAGGGCTCTTAACTGATATGGTAATAGGCCTACTTTGGGGACTATCCGACTCAATGGTAGATGAGCTAAACACAGACGAGGACGTTTGTGAGGTGAAATACAAAAATACAATCATCTCAAACTTGACAATGCCTTAGACAGATCTAATACCAGTCTAATCTTCATCTGCCATAAGGTGATATCGAGATTTACGACGCCGTGATAGGGCCGTAAACTAATTTGAGTTACTTTAGGGACTTTGACCCGATCTCATATGAGTTGAACACTTATTGAGCAAAAGCGATTGCGCATTACTATACAATGAAATATTACATATTGATTATTATTTCAAAACTTCACTATATATATTTGATAAATAGAATGCAAACTAGCCTTCAACTGCTGTAAGGTGATATTGAGCTTTAAAAGCGTTAAAGTACACGTTGAATCCGAGGAGAGGTCCCACTGTACATGTGGCCAGGACAGCAGCCACGAGGGAGATGACACGACCCAGAAACATGACCTTTGACATTAGTACTATTCAACGACGTATCTGTAAGAGAACATAAAAGTTCATTTCTCGATATTTCTGTACAATAATATTCTGTTCTAATAGTGTAATAGATAATATTGTGTGTACATCGTAATATTGTCGTCTATTTTAGTAATTGTTATTCCTTTCATGTATTTAAAATTTCACCTGGTGTATAGGTATAGATTCATCTCGTGAAATGTATCTTTACTTCATTATCCTGTGATCACTCACATGTAAGTACTACCATGTGCACACAACAAAATATTAATATTCACAACGATAACAGCCGTCGATCAATGACACAAACAGTTTTAATCCGATCCGAGTAAACCCGATCATGCAATGGGAGAGGACAATCATGTTTCATTAATTTTTTGGGCCAAACTAAGTTTTAATTTGTTCATAATTGAATTATGCAGAAAATGTAAAGCCACGTACATACATATAACTAATCTTAGAAACGTGGTCTGTATCTTTTTATACATTTTGTTAGGAATGTAGTTAGGTAGTTTTCCTGATATTTTATTACTATATAGTGTACACTTGGCGTGTAATGCTACCTTTTTGCAAAAAAGAGCTGAACTTGGCCAGTGGAAACCCATTACGATGATTGAATATACGCATACCGCATCGTAGGGAAGGCGAGATGGGCTCATCTCAGCCCAATTTAATGCGGTGACGAGTGCTTAGATCAGCCTATCTCGCCGTACCCAAACATGCAGTATGCATTTTCTCGTACGAATATCTTTTTGAAACAGGGTTGGCAAACACCCGGGTAATATTAATATTACCCCACACAGTGGGTAATAATTGGCAATATGAAGTTATCTGCCTATACTGCTATACTTTCAATTGAATGTACTTTTAAATTGAAACATCTAAGACCCTGATCTGTCAAGTTTAATTAGTGTACATTAAAATATATTATTTGATATTGCACTTTTTATATATTTATAATCGATATTAACAACAACGTATTTGATGGAGCTTTGATTTATATATGTTGGCGGGAATATACGTGGTTCGCGCCTTCGCGGCATACATTAACTCCATATTATGAAGGTTTTGTGTATAGCGTTACACATAAACTGTAGCTGAGCAAGCTTTTGAGGCTGGTATGCTCGGTTATCACACATGTAATATTTATATACATATCTAATATAATTTTGTTTTAGACATAGAGATAATCTACCAGTAATAAATTAAACAGCCAAATTTAATTTTGAAAAATATATTATTTATTATAAACTGATCAAATATCCAATACAATTTTACCACAGACTTTAAAATAATATAATACAAACCCCGGGACCCATGCACATATTTTTCCGTTTCACATGCAGCCTTGGGAGGGTGAAGGATGTTTTCTGCTCGCCAAGAAGTAGAGGGGATGAGTGAGCACAGAGAGACTAGTGCTGATTATCTGTTGAGCCAGTCTTGATAAGAGTAAGCAGCATTGTGCCAGCATTGTAACAGTACATATTGTGCGTACAGCGCGAAGCAATTAGCTGTCCAAACTCTTGTACATAGAAAGTACCCGTCAATTGGCGTCTACAGATTACGTAACCACAACATCAAAGTTTTATTTATCTATATTTAATCCTGTTTTTTTTACTACTGGATTAATAATATGTAAATTTGAATGGCCGGCACTATAAATCGATGCTACTTAGTCAAATCCAGCACTAGAGCCTGCGTAATGCGCGTTTAAAAACCAGATGTTTGCATGGTATGGGAAGTCGTGAATGACACACATTCAATACCCAAGGGTAAAGTGTGGGTGAAGTGTGAAGGCACACATGAAAATGGTAAGCTAAATGTCAAACGATATGGTTTCTTCTCACATGGGTAATTAATTATACACTGGTTAAGTGTTGCTATTATTGGATTAATTTATCAAATGAACAAAGAAATGAAAATCATAAGGTCTATTTACTAATTAAAAAATGTTTTATTCTAGGCAAAAAAATGCACTTTTTAAATTTACATTATTGCCCACTTGGGCTAAAAAAATCATTATCG